>NW_011627305.1:0-33599 GCF_000204515.1 Acromyrmex echinatior
AATATTTTATCATAGAAACGTTCCTTTCATATGATCCAACTGTCTTATATTTTTGATGTTATCATACGTTTCTACTTCAAGAATGGCACAAGCTGGTGTATCTAGCCGGAAGTTTCTCTAGAAGCAAGACAGACACGAGTACTACTACTTCTAGTAAAACGATACGACAGTGGCTAACTAGAGAAATCTCGCACGAGAAAGAAAAACGAAAAAATTGTAAGTGTTGGAATTAATTCGTAGCGTTTTTAATGAAAGAATGTTATTTATTTCACATGAGCATTAAAAAATACATTAATGAAAGTACTTCCCATCACTTGTAAAACGCTACGAATTAATTCCAACACCTAATATATACATACAATATGTAAAATATAATTTTGCAAATTTATTTTGCATTTAAAATTGTAATATTTTTATTAGGAAATTTTTTTATCAATAGTTTTTGAATGGGTACAATTTTTCAGAATAATATTGATTTTTAAATCGGAAAAACAAAGACAAAGAAGATGCTGAAATTAGTTTTGTTTGCTCTATAAGTTTCGGAATGGGAGATAGCGAAAAATAGTTTGCGAGAGATTCTTTGACATATGATCCATCCACTAATATAGAATTTCCTCTTTCTTGTCTTAGGGACAAAGACTCGTTACGCGTCACTGTGTTTCGCCATTGATCCATTCGGTTGACATTCGTAAATGGCAAGCTCCTAATTAGTCTAATTGGTTTACTAAGTCGAACAAGCGGACTGATTGATGGTTGTTCGTTGATATAGAGACAGAAACCTGGAGTTTTCTCAAAGAATCCATTTTTCTTGTAGCTATCATTAAGAAGGAAATCGGTGACCCGCATTGAGAGAGAATCGATATCGTGAGCAAATGTAACAAGCTCGACAAGTTGTATATTTGTGGGCGTTTCCATTCAATAGATACAAGAATATAACAAGACTAGAAATTGGCAAGATGACGTTTTAAGAGGAGAAATTCAGTGTTACAATAGCTTGATACATTTTCAATAAGTTATCGCTATTTTCCCTTCCTTAAAAGTAAAAAGATGGTGTTTTTAAAACGTTTTTTTTTACAATATAATTGGTATTTAAAAATATATAATAGCTTCTTACACACATTAAACTTGAATAATTCTCAATTTAATCAAGAAGTAAATAATCTGTAATAAGATATTGAGAATAAAAATCTAGAATTTTATATACATAATTTTTACGTTAGTAAAAATATGGAAATATTAAAATATTGTTAATTAAAATAATAATTGAATCAATGTACTCTGCAACAGATATTTTTTCTGAAAAACGGTGCGATATATTGTATTATGAAAGTCTTAAAATTGCCTGTTTTAAGTTTTTACACTTTCTATGTATAAAATGTTAAGCAATGTGCTCAAGCGATAAAAGGCGATAAAAACTCTTAGGAGAGATAAGCAGCTATTTAAAATTAAAGCGAATGTATAAATATTGTTTATAAAAACGCTAATCTCTTATAAAGTAGCTTGTTAGCTATAAACATCATTCTCGTAAAACTATAAAATTAGAAGAAATGATGAATTTTTTTTTAAATATAAGGATTACATCATCAATATTCGTGAAAGATTCGTGAAGGGAAAAAGCTGCCGTTTTGGTGTAATCCCCTGCAGTTTGCATTAACACGGAACGAAAGATCGGCGTAACGACGAGTAATTAAACGCGTTCTCTCTTTCCCGATGAATTATACCGACATACCTGCCCGCAACCACCACCACCACCACCACGCGCGGATTTTACGCCAACGAAAATTCATTCGCTCTGCAAGAATGGTTTTCGCAGGAGTTCGCGGAAAGTTAAATCACGCGGCAGTTAAACGAAATTCGTGAAGAAAAAGAACGCAAAAACGTCAGCGTCATTAAACACGCGTTTCATCGGAGAAACCGATCCGGTGCGGATCGGTTACCAATAGACGAGTAATTGCAAGAGCAAAGCACGTGGAAACACGCGAAAATCATATTCACGAGCAATTCAGTAATATCTGCTGAACGCAAACGAAAAATCCTTTGATGCCCGACGAGGATATTGAGACTCTTAAGAGGCAATTACCATCGGGAAAGCATCGATTGGGCATAGCGGGATGTTTCGCGGAATGAATTCCACTCTTATGTTCATCGACATATCAACATTCTCACCCAACTACGTTCAAAAGATAGAGAGAGAGAGGGGGGAGAGGGAGGAAGAGAAAGAAAGAGTTCGTCCCTTCATCACTGCCAATCTTCATTTCTTCCTCACTACCCCGCCTAGCGATAATCGGACTTTATGCGAAATACGGTTCGGATCACTTACGGTGAATATCCTGCCGGCTGCTGACCGTCCTTAAATCATACAGACGTGAGATTAAAAAGTATCGGCCGTATTAAACTGCGTTGGTGTACAGTGGCAAAACCAGGTCATAGCAGGGCGAAATTATCTGAATACGCGAAAATGTCCGAATCTAGATTGAAATAATATTATGCTCCAATTTAGATACTACTGTATGTTAAAACAATAAACCAAAAATTATGTATATATAATTGTAATTATATCGAATTCTTTAAGAAAAAGTTTTAAATAAATAATCCATACACAATACGTGATAAAAAAAATATGTACATTAAAATCACTATTTTTGAAATATAAAGTCTGAATTAATATTATTTATACACTCTGTAATATTATTTATACACACGACACTGAATGTTTATAAATTTTGTGGCGAATTGTTTCCGAGTGTGTATAATATAAAATGCAATTTTTTAAATGTAAAACAGTATTTGCTCAAAATATGTGCTGCTGGTTACCGTCAGAGCATACATTGTAGATGATTTCCGGCGACCGACCGTCCTTAAATCATACAGCGCGCGACGCTACATACGCGAGATTAAAAAGTATCGGCCGCATTAATCGTGTCAGTGGCAGGAATAAATTCGCGAGAGTGCCGTGAAAGCGCACGTAATGCGTAAATGAAGAGTGTCAAACTGGCGGACGGGTTAATATTTCAGTCTGGTAACTCGCGTGTCTCATATATCCTTTCGTACGCTCTTCGAACTCATCTACATCGCTCCTCGCGAAAATTTATAAACTTTTATATAATAAAATTTGTTATATAAAAAACTCTTATTCCTTTTCCGTATATTCGATTGCTCTCTCCCCGCGAGTTACAGAGACATTCGAGACATTCGAGACATTCGTAGAAATTTTTTATCCACTTAATTATCTCGTGGAATTAATATCCAGGATTAAAACGGTCATAATAGATCTCTGAAAAAGTTTATAATTAGTCCGTCGATTCGACAAAAGACAAAAGTACCGCTCGCTTCCTTTCAGGAAATAATAAACGGCATTGTAGATTCATTGACTTTTCTTTTTAATAGCGAATGCTTTGAATATTTTAATGCTGATTTTTTTCTAGTAAAGTTTTATGAAATCTGTTTTTTGTTATTCTTTTACTAGAACTCTTTCTCGTTTTCATCAAATATCAAACATACCTATTTCACTTTGAGTTCCAAAAATGTATACTAGTTCAGTCACAGTAAACCTACTTACAATATAACTAATCTCTAGAATATTTGCGATAAATGAACAGCTTGGACGGTATTTTATGTCCAAATTTATGAGTTCAAAAAGTTGCAGAGAGAAATTTTACATAGAGTAAGAGTAATGGCTGAGAATCGAGGAAAAATAATTAATAAAAGAATGAAGAGAGCCGAAACGTATTCTTTCGAGATGGTAGAAAACCTGAGGCTGCCAGCGTCCATTCGGTTTTTTTTACAACCGCGCCAGAACACGTTCCGCCATTCGCATTACGACATTAAAATATAATTCACGCCGAACGAGACTGTGACGTATTATACGTTCTCTTTACGTCGCCATAATAATAAAGCAGAAGAATCCAAGAGGAGTTTGCTGGCGGGACGCGTACTTTCGTAACTGCCAGTCGACATGCGCCATTCTTTTTCTTCCTCACCGTACACCTTGAAGTAGACATTACCCTCTTCGTAATGAGATCGCACGCGGGACTCGTTACTTGGATATTTTATTGATTCGGTATTGTAGAAGAGAAGAGAGACTTTATCGGAATAGTATCGAGGAATATTATAAGACGTGCAACTTATCGGAAAAGGCGCAGAAAAAAAGGGGGAGATGGATAGATAAGAGAGTTCTACTTAGGATCTGAAGTAGGTCTCTCACAAGATATTCGTAAGAAGAATAATCACAAAATTAAAAAAAGGACAAGTCATACTGTGAGAAAAGTTTTTGATATTTGTGATTATAATTACATGTTACTATAATTATAATTATTACTGCTATAATATTAATAATAATAACTACATATATTAATAAATATATATATGTAATTGGCATTGAAAATGACTAAATTATAGTTATTGTATAAAAATAGTTGTGCAATTACTATAATTTAACTATATATCGTTATCTAACTATTTATAATTATTTTCGGTGTCACCTACAGTGTATATATTTATTGATAGAATCATACATACAGTTATTATTGCTAACATTATAACAGTAATAATCATAATTATAATAACATGTAATTTTATAATCACAAATATCAAAAATTTGTCTCTCAGTAGTGTAGATTACTATGACCAACTTATAAGATTGTGTGTGTGTATGGCTAAAAGAGTAATTATAAAAAGAATAAAAAAAATAATACGGATATTCTCTCTCTCTCTAGCTATCTGAGAGAGAGAGAGAGAGAGAGAGAAAAAGAGAATCTATAACAAATAAATAGATGTCAATAGAAGTCTAAAACCAGTTTATTTAATTATATATTTAATTTAGAAAATTTATTTATTTGGTAAATATGGAAATTTATTTAGTACCTTTACAGATGCACACATTAATCTAAGCCAGACTTGTAATAAAATCATTTCTCGTATAAATAAATCGTTCCAAGTTGTTTCCTGCAGATATCCGACGAATCACGCGGAGTGAAGTGGCATTGCACTATACACAGAAAAGGTTTAAACCTATCTCTTCGCCTGGGATCATAACCGAGAAGATAGAAAGGACGAAATTTTAGAGAAGAATGGAAAGAACAGAGGACGACGCGATATGTTGCTTGCCGGCATTTCCTTCTCGCCCGTCGTAACTTCCGGTTCCCAGGGAACGAAGCTCGTTCCGCGGAAGTAACGGCCTCGCTAATCGAGCTCGGCTCCTCCGGGATCGTATCCGCTCGGAGGCGTCGTTCCTCTCGCGTCCCTCCGCTCCGCTCCGTTTTCTCGCTTGCCCTCCTTCTTGCCGTTCTTATTTTATCGGGACACTCGAAGACGGTACTCCCGGCAATAACCCCTTTCCCGGGGAGCGTCGACGACGGCCCCTGAGACCGGACGTCAAAATCGTCCCATGACTCTGATGGATTATCGATTCCGCTTTCGCCGGAGATACGTTCTCCGCTCGGAACGATCTCCGGCGACGACGTTTTCCACTTCGCTCTCTGAGAAGCGCTGCTTTTATGTTACGCTCGGCACCAGTGTCGCATCAAGTGTCCATGAAGCTTCGCGCCTCGTTGACTGGAAACATTTTTATCAATTTTGAACCGGAGATGTTATCGAGGCAGTTCTTTATCGATACAAAATGTTTAGAGAAAGCTTTCTTCTTTTCTTATCTTTTCAATATAAAAATATGAAAAGGAGTGATATTATATGTGCTTAATAAAGTTCTTACGATATATAATAATATATAATAATGTAATTTTAAACATTATTTTTATATATTTTAAACAAAAATATTAATTAAATGTAATATTATTAAAAATAATTAAAAAAAAAATGTTTATACAGCTCATGATATGAAAAGCAATACGTGAAAAATGAGACCAACAACAATCACATTTAAAATTAATTTATTAATCTGACAATTTTCACTGATATGTACTGTCAGTACTGAATGTTTCAACTACATGGAATATTCTTCGCTATAAAAACTTCATAATTATTGACATAGAGTAATTACGCGAAATATGATGCATAAAGATGAAAAGTCAAAACATTCGCAATCGATCATATATGAATACGGATTAATAAGAAGTCAATGTCCAACTGGAAATACATTTAGTGAAAGCAAATATTATGTAGATACTAATAAATTATTACCATTAAAGATAAACGTATATAAGCGTGTGAATAAATATTATTTAGTTCGAAAACTAGTAAATAAATATTTTAAAGAAGATTATTGTTTGCTCCAATAAATAAAAAATGTCTGTAATCTAGTCTTCATTCCGAGGCGAGAATAGGTTAAGGTTAAGTCACACAGGTAGTCGAGTTGGCAGATAATAAAATAGATATCAATTAAGGACAGGTCAGCGAATAAAAAATATATGTTTGCGATAATTTTAGTTTATTACACACGTTTTTAGGATTTGGAATGGATTTCTTTCTTTCTATAATTTGTTTGTTATTTTTTTAACAAGTTAAAATTTACTACTCGATCGAGGATAATAAACAAATCATTGACAGATACATCCGTTTTAATTATATTCTGAAAATGTGTGTAGAGAGTAACCTTAATAGTAAAATTACCGTAAATGTATGCTTTTTTTTCATCAACTTATCCTTAATCGACATCTCTTTTATTATTTTGACATCTCGCGCACGCGATCTTTGATTTAACTTATTCTCGCCTCGGAATGAAGAATGGATTATGGATACCTTTTATTTGCTAAAAATTCTCTATTATCATGTTTATTTATTAGTTTTAAAACTTGACAATATTTATACACCCTTATATGTATGTATTATATGTCTATTTTTAATGGTTAATAATTAATTAATAACTATATGTATAATGTTTGCTTTCAGTAGATATTTCCAGTTTAATGCTTCTTATTATTAATCCCTATTCATATACAATCGATTGCGAATATTTTTATCGTTTCTCCACGCATCACATTTTATGCGTAATACTATATATGCAAATTGTTATGAAGTTTTTTGACTACTGAAAAAGGCTTCATATGATCGAAATATTTAATACTCTGATATAGATATATCAGCAAAAATTGTCATATTAATAAATTAATTAATTCTTTGTATCTTCTTAAATTTATTCATTGTTAGTTACAGTAATACATTTTACAAATACTTTTATTCGTCTTGACAGAAAGAAAATATTTTGTTACTGAAGTTGACGCTAAAATGTTAAAATAAAATGAATTAATTAATGTTAAAATAATATACATTGCGCATGCATAAATAATGACAAAATATATAAATGTAAAATGATATTATAAGTATGAAATAACACAAAACATTAATAAATTAGAAAGATACTTATATATTGAATATAAATTATAAATAATACCGAAAAATATAACATGAAGCCCAGTTAATTCATCATTTATCTCTAATTAAAAACGAGGGTTTACGCGTATACAATATTGCATAATACATACGTATTGTATTTTTTCATCTCTATATATTATATTAATGTATTTGTCTTCTCCTCAACTATTGTAAATGAATTATAGCGTAAATTTTTCGTAACTATTCTAAATAAAATTTATTACTGGCTAATAAATCTCGGTTCGGCCCGAGGTTCCAGGTTCAAATATCCGTCGCGGTACGGAAATCGCCATGCTTCTACTCGGTTATTGCGAATTATACGGTGCCGTAATGGTACCCATAGACTTCCTGGGAAGACCGGTCGCGTTGGGCCGTTAATCCTCATGAAAATGTTCGGCGTCGAGTTTATTCGGCCCATGCCATAAATCGGTTTAGGTAATCGCATTCAGGATGGGTCAGGATGATAGCGCAGCAGCTACCGCAAATGCTTTAAATGCCCGTGCAACGGAGCTCCCGATTCGCCGATGGTTCGCGAGAAATTTCCAAGCGACGCAGGAGACAGCAATAGACCGCGAAGGCGAGAGAAGGAACCGGCTGGAGTCTCTATCGAAGCTCGATAAATTATAGATTCGGGTCTCGGCTCTCTTGGCGCCTTAACCCCGACGACAGGGACGAATTAACCCTTGCTGCACCAAGCGTGCTGAAATCCTATATCGTTTACCATAGAAACGTGAAATTAAAACAATCAATACATGCGATTAGTTTACAAAATTTGAAATCTTACTTTGTTTAACACAAATTATGAGAGAATCAGAAAAAGGGAAAAAGGCCTATATATAAGATATTTTTTATTTATTTTATTTTACATGTACATATAAGAATCATGTTTGTTATATATTAGGTGTTGGAATTAATTCGTAGCGTTTTACAAGTGATGGAAAGTACTTTCATTAATGTATTTTTTAATGCTCATGTGAAATAAATAACATTCTTTCATTAAAAAACGCTACGAATTAATTCCAACACCTAATATTATAATTAATATTGATAAATTAATATTAATATTGATAATGTTCAAAAAGTTAAGAATGTATTTTGTAATAATTTTTTAAGACAGCTTATTAGCAATTAATGTACGTAAGAAGTTTATTTTGTTATATATTTTTTGATAAGAAAATGTACTTTCGATTGCAAAGCGATATATTCTTACTTTCCGGAAAGAATGGATTTTTTAAACCGACGTGCATTATAAGATAATCAAATCTATTACAGTGTTCAAATTAATTGAAACGGTTACGGAATATGTGTACAGAGTCTATCACAATACAGCTCAATTAAAAATGCCTTGGAAATTTCTTCTTTTATGAAGATACAAATTAATCAACTTTTTAATTTTCAGAATAAAATACTTCTCTAATTAAATACTAAAGCTTTACCGAAGTAAACTATGGTTTTATTGTTTATTTTTTATTATGTATCTGCCATCCTGAAGTTTAATATCGCAGAACCGTTTAATTTTTAGCTTATAATTCAGGAAATGCAGATTAACTCCCGGCACCGAGACAATCTTGCTATTCTTCTTAATTCGGATCGCGATAACCGCGACGGCCGAGGAAGCAGAGTAATTTCGCAACCCGAGCTGCGTATCTTAAACGCGAACCATCTTAAACATTACCAATTTATATTACCCCGTAGAAGAGAGGAGTTCTACGCGGAAAACGCGCGCACCGACGTACACGAAACGCGCGCGATATAAATATTTATGATACGATCCCTTCTCGCGCAGCTAAAATTATGAATTTTCATTACGAGCCGCTACTAAGAGTCTGTTTCTTAATTCGCGCTGGTTCGAATTAACGAGTGCCCCGCGATAATGTTCTTTCTGTGCTAATTACTACCTGACCGATTTTCCACGGAGAGGAAGGAGAAAAAAAAACATCTCCTCGCGCGAAAGTAGAGACGAGAGGAGTGAGATCGAGCGGCTGAGGGGATTCTCAGGACGTGCATTTTATTATACGACACTCTTCCTGCGCGACGCGCCTCTAATGGAATGGGATTTACGTGTCTATCCTTCGAGCTGTCAAGGGAGTTTCCTTCCTCTCGGAGGGAACGACCGTCGGGCGGCCGTTCTTCGATTCCGAAGAGGCGCTCCGCGGTTTTTAGAGAGCAGCAGCTTCGTAGCGATAAATAAATTTTCCTGCTTTTTATTCGGGACACCATAGCATGCGAGAGACCCCGGGAATGCTTTCAGCGCAAGGAATTAAGGGCAAATAATTTGCGGCGACGATGGTAGGATTCTCCTCCGTTCATTCGAGTTTATAGTCTCCGCGTCCGTGAACTGAGAGAAATTTTTATCTCCGGAAATCCAGCAGTTGTCAGACCGAACGAATGGATTTATTCGTCCTTTCAATCCGTGTCTCCCCTTTTACTTCTTCCTCCCCCTCCCCCTCCCCCTCCCACCCCTTTTTCAAAGCGTCGCGATTCGCCTCAATCGCGCGACAACGTTTCGCTTATCAAATTTGCATTAACGGAAGGACCGGAATTATTCCTGTTGGAGAACCCTAAATTTCAGAAAGAAAAAGATATTCAGAAGTGTACATGGAAAAGATAGTTCTGTTAAAATATTTAAAAATTTATCTATAGATTTAGTTCCAAAAATAATTTTGTTCAACCATTAAAATAATTGCATAGGAATCTCAAACGGAGAGTCGATTGTATAATTTTTTTAAATGTTATATGAGTATATTATTTACCTTTTTTAACATCTAGGAATATTGTGTCTTATAGGATTGTGAAAATTATAAAAATGAGCAAACATTTATAATTTCATTTATTAACATAATCTAGTGAATATGTTTATTGTATAATTATTTTGATAGCCCCAGGAAATTATTTTCAGATTTATAGCTAAATTTTTAGATATTTATTTCAGCAAAATCAATTTTCCGTACATATACAAAAATAGAGAAAAATATTCTCCACAATTCTTCTTTACCGTAATTACTGTTGAGTTAACGATCATGAGAATGTCCAGATGTCCGTACAGTTACCGGATATCCGTCTATCTGTCTAGTCGCTGATAACATATCAGATTATCCAAGGACATTGCAACAATCGATAATCGCTGGGTATATTCTCAATAATTATACGGATTGCTATGATGATTATAGGGATCGCTGTGATTGGCAGGTATCTATAGTCAATGAACATTCGATCGTGATTGAGTACATGCTACCCATCACATGGATGGTATCCGATATCAGTGTTTGTATTTAAACTGAATTTCCCAGTTTCTCGTATCTGTTTTTTTTTTAACCTATACACACCACCGCACACTCTTATCTTCTTCTCTTTGAAACAATTTAGCCTTCGTCGCGCCGGCCGGTGACCCAATTTACTCTGTAAATGGGGTGCACTCGTTCGTTGGTTAAACCGCGAAAGAAATTAGTTTCCTCGCCGGAGGCGGGATCGCTGCAATAGATACGGACTGCATTAACCAGCCGGCTTCAAGCGCGCTGAACCAGTCATTCTGTTCACTCGATGCATTCGTATCTGTAACCGTGCCCATTAATGCATTCGACTATACGTGTCTCCGACTACTGTTCCGTATCCGGGTCCAATTCGGACCGGATTACGATACTCCCGCTCGACCTGCACAATAAGGGGAGTATGAACGGCAAACCAGAAGTTCGTCCTTTATTCCGGAGAGAACTCGTCGGGGCAGAAACCGAGAGTAGACTCTCGGATTACACGATTCTCTCCGGGTTTGTCACCTGGTGAGACAGACTCGGATCGAGAAGTTCTCACCTCTTATCTCACAGAAATGCTTCAGACTCGAATCAATTCGCGGAATATCGCTGCGATATCAAAACTTAATCGCCGACTATCATTCGTTAGATTCTGAGGATCGACTTGTACCTGTCAATTTTTAATATCATTCCCTCGACATGGGATAACGTGTGGATCTATTTTCGTTCTATGATAACGTTCTGCGATAGATCGGAACCGTTTTGCGGTACAAAGCACGCGATACAATGCGCGCAATCGCATTTGCCGAGCGCATCGCTGTTGCGCGCATCACTGGCGATGAACAAAACGACCATCGTGTGGGGTTTTCTTTCGGTCGACGGCGCGAAAATGGTCCCATATACCCGGCAGACGGTTATACCACACGCGCTCTCGATCGCAATCCGTAATCCATCAGATTTTTCCCCGCGACAATAATACCCGACGTTCAATCCGTTCGATCCGTTTGGGCTATATTGCTGCCAGCGAAACGCTCTATTTTTCATGGTCGGCGACCGCGGCTCGCTCAATCGGGCTGATTGAGGAAAAGAGAGGCAGAAAGAGAGAGAGAGAGAAAGAGAGTGAGGCCACTTTAGGCAGTATTTCAGTGGTGCCCGATCATCGATAACACGCTTTGCGGGCGTTTGACACCGAGGAAAGTCAACTGGAGTCGCGTCAGCGTAACTCCCACGCTGGAATTCGCGGTTTATCGTTCGCACGCGCTTATAAAACTGCAAAAATACTCCAACGATCGTGGCGCAAGCTGAATTACGTTCTATTCACGCCTGCATAGCGCTTTCAGTTGACAGCCCTTCGCTCTTGCGCGGCACTAAAATTTATTGTGATTTTTTTTTTTTTTTTGTAAAACAACTCGATAAATGGTCAGTCTATTTTAAAGGTGTTCTGCTTGAATAAATCCGTTAAAGCTATTCAATTATATAATGCGATCGCATTTTACAAATTTTTAGATGTCCAAGCGTTTAAAATTAAGTATTTTGTCTTCTATAAAACTCTTGTTCTTTATAACAACATTTAAATTTAACAAAAGTATAAAATATATATATATATATAATTCATAAAGGTAATTAAAGATAAGTAGTTTTCGCTTTATGTCATTGAAAGAAAAAATACTTTTCAAAAAACCATTAGTTAAAAATTTTTAAAAACTTTGCTTTGAATTTCTTATGTAATAACACAAATTTCTATATGTAATATATAGTTATAAGAAATTTTATTTTTTTACAATATGAAAATAAATGTGATGAAACTCTATTATTTATGTACAATTTTAATCCTCGAAGCGAAAAAATTTATAGTTTTACAATTTATGCGATTGATACTATCAAATTAATTATGTTATCGTGATCGCCTTCTCAAAATCTGTGCGTGACAAAACTTGTTTAACCTTATATCTTTTTCAACAACTAAAAATACATAAAAATTATTCAGGTATCAAGAAAGAGAAATTATGTAACGTGACGTAATCGTTAAGAATTAATCAAATAACGTTATTTCGTTGACTGGAAATTGTCGATTTCGTTAACATACATATCTACGCGTGACTGAAATGATTTTTCAAAACAGCAAAACACCTCTATTATCGGTCAGGAATAAAATACGTCGGAGGTGCGTCTTGCGTGCACAGCAGCTGCGCCGATCGATTATCCTTGACAGATATATTAGACAGACGTCTCTCGAGGATTACGTCGCGCTATTGGCGCGGATGTACAGACGCGTGCGTACCTATCGACGTGACAGAGTGGTACATAAATTGAGCGAAACGCACTGGCGACGTCCATCAGGGCTACGACCGATAGAGAAAGAGAGAGAGAGAGAGAGAGAGAGAACGAGTTGCGCTGAATATGAATTGATTTTTCGCGCGTTGTGAGCGCGATTATGATGCCAATGTCCGCCAGCGAGTGTCCTATCCACGTGTTTTATCATCCGAATTGTGAGAGAGAATCGTCGCGCCATCGTGAATTATGAATCCCGTAAAGCAAACGCAATTCGTTCGGCTTTAAACGACGCTGATTAAGGTGAAGTCTGATTAACAGGCCGATTCTATTACTGGGTTAGTATCTGACATTTATTACACGTGTGACACCTGTGTCCAAAGAACGGAATGTTTAATGCTAAAAAATTACTTTTTAACATTACAATAGAATGATTATTGATGAAAATAAATGTCAGAGAGAAATGGCACGTGATAAATAAATTTGATCCGATACTTGTGTCACATAATAAAAAAAATTTGCGATATTTTTTTCTGTCAGTCCTCTTGTTAATATTATATTTCTTCATTATAATACAAAGTCAAGAATAAGTTATTGAATTTTTGCTCCTTTATTTCTCAAAATTTCTCTTCTAGGGAAGAAAAGTATTACAGATAAAATTGCTACGAATATCACTAATTTAATAAGTTATTTCATTATATATTATTGAAATTGTTAATTAAATATAGATTAATGTAAGGAGAGAACGATTTTGCTGAAGTATCTAAAAATTTAATTAGATATACATAGATATAAAAATAATTATCAAAATTACGTAGGAATCTCTAGCGTGATAAAGCAATACTGCAAAAAGTTTTGACATATTAAAAAGTTTGAGCGTCCTACATAATTATTTTGAAGGTTCAACAAAAATAGTTTAGCAAAATTATTTTTTCCGTATAAATTTATTCGCTTGATACTTCATACATTTAATTACCATAACGATTTTCAATATCACGATATCATGTCGGTAGCGAGAATTGCTTTCGATCGCGTCATTTGTCGTGGAATTTGCGTGGCAACCACGGGTTGACCGGGCACGAATTACCCCCGGTCGATGTTTATTGGCTTCGATTAAGTTTCTTCCCCTTTGGCGAATTACCGCCTTTCCGTTCAGTCTCTCCTGTTGCATTCAGCACAACGACGACACGCGTCGGGACGCCGTCGTGGATCCCGGAACTAAATGAAAATGGAAATGTTGGGCGAGTAGCACGGCGATCTCACCCCGATATACGCTACCACTTTTCCACCTTCTTACCTCTCTCCGAGTTCTCTCGTGTCGGAGTCTATTCCAGCCTGGCGATACGGAATTGCTCCCAATTTATTTCCCCGACCAACGCGGCAGCAGTGGCAGCAACCCACCTTGTACCACGAAGTGGGTACCACCCACGGAGAAAGCGGCAGTCTGTTTGCCAGTAACGACACGGGTCGCCCTGATTTCACTGGCTTACATCCGTTTAGACTGTGGCCCTTCTTCGGCATTTCGTAAAATGCAAATACTCTCGTCGTCTCCTCCGGTTGAGATAGTTCCGCAGGAAAATATCACGGTCGGCATTTTCAAACTTAAGTATCTACTTATTGGCGTACGCAAGATAAAAGTAATACGAAATAGAAGTCGAGATGCGATTTCGACTTTTTTTAGAAACAAATAAACAGTAGTCTATGTAATTTGTACTTATATTCTAGAATATGCATACAAATTCAATTTTTTTGAAGTAGGATAAGAGGGAAAATTACAAATACATGGTAGACCTGAATAGTATTCTTTTTTTCTGTCGCAATATATGAGAGAAATGTGTTTAATTTTATTAGTGATTATATTATAATATTACAGAGTAAAATAATTAAGAGCTTCATTTTTACTATTATTACTGTCATAATGTTAGTCATAATAATCATATATGTAATTTTCTCCAACATGAAAACATTGTACTATAAATTATGATAATTTCAAATATTAATATAGTAAAATTCCAAGATATAATGTATATTATATTAATAAAATTGCTTTATTCTGTGATGTGGCACGACCAGTGACAACTAAATTTTACATAAAAAATTAAATGTTTAATATTTCTGTAAGAAATTGATGTTTAACATTTAGCTTTAGTTATGTTTAACATTTTTCTTTAGAACATGCAATATTTTTCTGTCACTTTATTTTGCGGAATAAATCTCTAACTAAATTTCAAAAACATATGAAAGAATTGTACGCTTAATTGTGTGTAAAGTGTGCAATGAAACAATACGCTATAATTCGCAAATGAATGTGTAGAATTATTTTTCCGGAACATTGTAGTATAATTTTTAACAGGTTCTATTCTCGATTCTATTTTTCACATTACTTTTATGATAATTTACAAAGCCAAATAAATTGTCGGAATGGTACTGTTGGCATGCAAAAATTATAGGATCATCACTTATGCAAATTCTGACAGGAACACGCGCCTTAATTTGCACAAACTAATACAGGTGCTTAATCCTTTTATTACTAAGAAAGCAGACGAAATGTGGGCATTGCGAATGCACTATTATTATATATTACTACAGTGGTAGACTCGGAATGTTATTCGCAATGCGTAACGCATATTGTATAATGCAGCAGTTTTTACATTTATCTTGCAGTTAATTTTTTTTATTCGCGTTAAAGATATAATATTCCGACATATACGTAATTCTGTTTAATTTTTACGGATTCCGTTGATGCCATATGGCATTTATGTGTATTCTGTTGTTGTTCTCTATAGAGAAATTTATACAGTTAGAACGAAATTTTTCGTGGAATTTTTATAAAATTATGAATAATTCATAGTTGACGAAATGCCAGAAAGTGAATATCTGAAAGTTATGTATAAAACACAACAGGAATTGTCGAAATCTTCAAATCTCTGAGCTTCCACATCAATGTGAACTAAAATTGGTTTTTTTTTAGCAATGAATTTAAAATTTAAAATATTGATGTGCAAGAGACGAGTGTTGAAAATAAATTAAGAAATAAATCTGTGCATCTATATTTCAAATCTACAGAATGTTGTTCTAACGCGTCGGGATCGCGACAACATCGTTCATGTAAATCGTGACGTGACGGCCGCTGTCATTGCGATCCGGCGATATGAGAAAAATAAAGGTGACGATTACCGGATCGTGGAACTCTTTCTGTTTCGCAATCACACGTCAGAAACGAGCAAATAGTCGATGCAATGCGTCATTGTAACGCCCGCGGGAATTCTCTCATGTGTCAACGGATTATTGTGCCTTTCGATGGCATTAGCATAGCTCAGAAGTAGATTCCTCGTAGCGATACGAGTCGCAAGATTCTCTTTGGTATTCCATTTTAGAAAAACAATTCGTATGAACTGTGAAGAATAGTGAGTGCGAAAGGCAAAAGATACGTAAGGCAAATGATACATAGAATAAATAAATCATGCAGATATTGGCTATATAAAAGATTTTACTTTTTTTGTGCTATTATTATCAATATATCATTAGAAATTATAGTGGGATATCATTTATATGTATATAGTGTGCAACCATTTTCATAATTAATTAAAGAAATAAAATATATTAATCGAGGATTTTTTTTATAAAAAAATAAATATTAGAATTACACCTTTCGTTAAATTATGATAGATGATAATATATTACTGCATATGTATTTTGTATTACATATTTTGCATATGTAGAGAAAATGTTGCAAGCACAAAAATGATAAAAATGCGTTTTATAGTATGACGAATGGATTGTAAGGTAACTGTGTTTTATCGCATACTAATATAATATTTGATGTGAAAATGCCACTACAAGCAGAGAAAAAAGAGTAATGCAACTAAAAATATTGCAATTGTGCAATTGGTATTTTTACTTATACTTAAACATTTTGAAATTTTAACAACATTAACACGATTTTTAAAAAAGCAAAATAATTAAAAATTTTTGCAGAAGCTTATTGCTCATATCTTTATTACAGTAATTTTTGTAGAATTTTTGAAGCGATAGTTTTCAAGAAAATAAATTTGTTCTTTTTCCTGAAAAATTAAAAAAATGACATTTATAATATTTTGTTGTGATATGCCTCATGTAACAGAAGTAGAATACACGAAAAAGATTTTTACATATAACATTACAACTAAAAAGCAAGAATCTAAAGCAATTGTATTAGTATTGCTTGAGAAATTTCCATAGAAAGTTACTTTTTTCTTAAAATGTAATTTTTGGAAACAATTTTCAGTATTGTGATAAAAGATACACAAAATAACTTTTCTCTATACTTAAATAAATTGTGTGTCATATACTTATTTAAAAAAGAAAAGTAGCTTCGCGCGAGCGATTCACGGAAGCATATTCAACGTTACTTTACGCCCCCATAACTCACCAATTACAAAGTCACCTTTCACATTCACCGAGAGAAAGAAAGAGAACGAGAGGCCTATGATTACCGCGCACTTTTCTACTTTTCTTCCCTCAACATTCTTACCGTTCCGAAAAATCGGGAAAATTCATTCGCCCCCGCATGTCGACCGCAACGAATCTCCGCGAATGCATTTTTTCAGTGGCGAGAATTATCGGCTTTTTTCGTCTCAATGGCCGGAGCGCAGTTCCAAGAGTAATGAATTCTTTTCAGCGGGACGCGAGCGCACAAAAATTAATTTAAATCAGGCGAATGGTAATTTGCTCACGTACCACGAGCGGCTACTCGCCTTCGTACTCTCTTTCTCGCGCTACTTTTGCATCGCGACCGCGGAAGCCAGAGCAGCGTCCGCTCCTTAATCAGCCCCGCCGGCCCTTTTATCGACGGAATCCCTAACAAAGTGCGCGAACGTGTCGCCTCTCGCGCTCTCGCGACCTTCTATTTGTCCTATCGTTTTGCCCCTTTGCAACGGAACCGGCCTTTTGCTCATAGATAGATACAATTCCACCTGGTCAGGGTCGGCCGCTCCTGGATAATTGAGTTCGCCCCTTTGACAGGCGTGCACCACCCTGTAATCCGCTCTTTTAATCCACGTCCATTACGCGTGGCACTGAAGTAAATTTCTGTCGCACGAAACGAGAACGTCGCGCGTGTTCCGTTCCTGATGGCTTTATCGTCTGCCATGATCGTCGGTGTTAATCGCGAACAGGTTTTAATTTACATTTATCTCTCCGTAGACATCACGCTTGTTTATTCTTCTACGCTATTGATATCTACCTAACTTGCGGCGATTTTCAAGTTAATTTACGTTTTCATGAGTGGATGGTGACCTTTCAAAGCCTGAAACCAATTACTCATATGAAACTAATTGCGAAACTAATTGCAGATGCCATTAACAGCTACTACCAATCAAGATATTAATGATATTATATAATACGTTATAAGCAGTATGTCTGCATTTTGAATTAATATACTGAAAAAGAATTAAATTTTTATAAATATTTGTTTGAATAATATACTAATTATATATAAATATATATAATATTTATTTTTGGTACGAGAACCATTAATTTGATTTAAGTATCATTTATTTTAATGAGTAAATATTTATTTACTGTAAGTAAATATTTAGTTAACACTATTTAAACGAATATTTATTAAAATTTCGTACATTTTTTAAATGTATTTGAAAAGAGCGTAGTAAATATCTCACTTCTGTAAAAATCTGTAAAAAATTGTTGGAAATTTCTGAAAAGTTATTATTTCCTAATGGTTGTTGATAGAAGTCTTGACTTAAATTTCGTTATTTCTTGCATAGATTCTTTCGATCGGAAGTTGTAAAGAAGTTGTGGCGTCAGTCTACTGACATAAATAAAAATCGTTAAAAATTTGCATCATGTCGTGAAAAGTTCTGGCATGATATTGACGTCTTGATTTTGACAATTTTTTTGTTTTAAAAGAATTATTGGAGAACTTGCGAAAAATTCATTTTTTTTCTTGTTGGATGCTCGACGCTAATTCAGACGACAGCTGTAGTTTAAACGAAACTTATCGGTAAACCAAGTTATCTAACAGATTGGCGAATTCGATTGTCTGGCTACGCTTTTCCTAATTTGGCATACATTACTCGATGCAGAAATTAGCCTTGTTACGGCGCTCTCGTCGTTACCTGGGAAACCATCGTTCTACGTCCTTTGATGTATCCGCTTTGAGGATCAAGTCCGTGAATGTGAAATATCGATAGTCTTGAACGAGTCTTCGATCTCGACCATTCTCTTTGTATGCATGAAAGGGATCATTTTTGCGAGGAAACTCGCTGTAAAAGAAAAATATTCACCTTCCAGGTCCTTGAAAGTTGGTATAATTATGATTGTTAAATTCTCATTTAAATAATTAATATTGTATACTTGTACAATAATTTGCGAAATAAACATCCTATTAATTGCAATATTCTAGAAGAAATTTAAAGAAGAATAGGGATATGAAATTTGAAAAAACATCTTTCTTTGATTTTTACAAATTGAAGAATAAATGAGTCTAAGATTCGGAGAATATATAAGTGGTTTTTCTTCATTCTACGCCGTTTTGATTGATTTGGCGAGATTTATTTGTACTTATAGCGTCACGATGACGTTAGAGAAAAGCGCGATGAAGCAGACTGCCGGAGTTAATGAAACGCGGCGAACAGTTTCCTCGATCGAAGGAAATTACTTCGGCAATAGATAAGAGCGATTAAACCCTAGCCGATATCTACGATGGAGCGACGGAAGATTATCGAAATGGTGTCCTTTCACGCTGTTGCAATCGATTGGTTGCTACATTAATTGTCCATCCATCATGATCTCGACAAAATTCTTTGAGTCCTGAACGTTATTCCATATGTTATTTGCTTAGTTTCTCTCGTAAATTGATTAAATTTTACGTTGTACCGAAATAAATTGCTTTATATTATTCTTAAATAAATGAACTGTGCTATCAATAGTCGCTTTTCAATCGCGTTTTACATTTGTTATAATATATAACATTAATAATAATTTTATCGCGTAATCACATTTACGGTCTTAGGAATTTTACTAATAATAATATTTTATTTATATCTTTATTGAACGCAAAAGAAAAAGGATTATAAAAAATAACAACTATAAATATTTCTTACTCGTGTAAATAGAATGTTCTTGTAATATAATGATTACTGATATGCTCCATTTTTTTTTTATTAAAGAGACTGAAAGTTAATATTGTATTAATTATAATTCTCAGAGGATTAATATACAAAAATATTAATGACAGTAATTATGCACAAATTTCATAAAGTTCCGCTGATTACAGCTAAATGCTTTAACAGAAATTCATTTGATTTAAATTGCCGAAAAACCTCAACGTGAAGCACCATTATGAAAAGTTCACGTTACAAACGTACAAACGAATTTAACAACATAAAATGATTTAAATCCAGAATTACATTAAAGAGACAAAGGAAGTATGTAAAATCACACATAAAACATTTTTTTAAATTAAATTTTAATAACAAAGTGTGGAATTCGTTTGTATAAGATTAATTTATTATTTAGTTACTTAAATATTTAATTATAAAGAGTGTTCTAATAAATTACAAAAATACATCTATCATTCGAAAAAAATTTTTTAGGAACGAAATTTTCATTAAAAAATAGACTCTGCGTTTAAAGAGCATCTCTGCAAGTTTCAGTGCATTGATCTCTTTCGGCAGCGTTCTGTATCCGTCGATTGTTACGGTATTTCACCGTCTGGGATGACTGGCGTCGACGGGTGGTGATTAGAACGAATACGCTCGTTAACGTCGTAGCCGCATAAAAGCGTTTGAATGTATCCGAGTTGAAACACACAACGGTGGTATTTGAGAAAGAGAAGAAAGATATATACATATATATATATATATATATAATATCTCGACGACGTATTTAAAAATATTCCGAGA
Organism: Acromyrmex echinatior; assembly: GCF_000204515.1. The sequence continues at coordinate 20,750 of NW_011627305.1, forward strand.
TTTATTGTTCCGTCCATTGAGGACGGAGGCCAGTTTTTCGCTCTTCCATGTCGCGTGATTTGTGGGCCATTATAGTTCTTCATCTCTGTCCCTCCGTTGAGCGATCACCTCCGTCGAAAGCGAGGGGACTGTTCCGTATTCAACCCAGTGCCGATCTCGGTCGATGGCCCGCCCGATGGCTCTTCCGGGTTATTCATTACGGGGTCGCGGAGTTAAAACCACCCTGAGACTTTTTATCGACATCGAGGCGACAGCGCCCTTTCCGCCTTTCGGAATCCGATGTAATCCGCAACGCCGGGATCTCCGATTTACTCCTTTGCAAGGTTTGGTGAAATTGCGGAGGCGGAGTCCCGATATCGGTTACGCTTCTTTTTCCCGCGACGACGTTGCTTGCCTGCTTGCTCGACGAAATCGAGTTATCTCGCTCGAGAAAACATGTTCCCGTAGATGTGTAAAGCACTCACGGATTTTTCATTGAATGCATCATCGGTCCTTGGCAGAGAGTCGCAAGCCTTATAAATAAGCGCGAGTGGAAAATTATGCATTAAAAAAATAATTTTTTATATTGTACAAATTAACGTTTAGATTAGCACAATTAATAAATTACATAACAATTATAACAATTATTATTCATTAGATTTAATTAAAATTATTATATTAGTGGGTGCATTTATATTTTTGTAAAAAGGTTTTTATAAATTATTAACTTTATATTTATTTATTGCTGTTTAAATATTTGAAAGACATAAAAAGTGATAAGAATTAATCATATACGTGTTTCTGATCAATAATTATTCAAAGCTATGTTATTTCAAGAAACAATGCTTTATATCGCATACGAAATAAATTTTTATTTACGATTGAAAAAAAAAGTGATGTAGTAACGTGTGAACAGTGCAAGATTATATATATATATATATATACACACACATAAAACGTTCTGACGATATATTCGATAAAGCTGAATTTGTGTTATGCTCTGTCGTGAGATCGACGTAATTCTTTTTATCGGTTACCTCGAAATTACGCGCGGACCGAACTGTGATATCCTTTTTGTGGCGATCGATTTGGATTGAATAACGAGTCGTCGCCTGCGCGGAATCTGATTTGTTGCAACGTTAATACATTCGCCAGCCGTACCGATTGGATATCGGAAACAATAACGCAATGCCGATGAGCAATGAGGACGGGCCGCGACGGAACGTGAATTGAATGTTTATCGGTAACGAGAGAATTGGCCACGATAATTTGCGAACGGCGCATTTTTGCGGAAACGAAACTGATAATTTCGCTTAGCTCGGATTTCGACGGGTGGACGCGTTAAATTTATTTCCACGAACAAAGATAGAAAGGATATCTGTCTATAATCGAAATTGAAAATGCGCTCGTATGTTGGACGTGAAACTTAAAATTTCCATTAAGTTAACCCGTTGCTATTAATAAATAGGTTGTAATTTTGCAATAAGTTATTAATGAGAAGCTAGCTTAACGGAGTTTAAAACGAGCTTGTAATTGTATAGTGAGTTTAAACTGACTTCTACCACTATAAATTGCTCATTCTGAAACTTGTTGTAAGATGAGATAGATTTATTTATGACAATAAAAGAGAAAGAATGTTAGTGATATCTTTCAAAGACAATATATATAACAACAGACTTATATAAAACGAACTTAATTACTTAAATTTTTGCATAAATTTCGATTTGATTTATGAAAATTTAACGGAAATTATCCCATATCCAATATTACGTTTAAAATAAATGCAATTTTTGACAAATGTAGTCATTACCTCCTTTAATTATCTCTCCATTAGCGGCATAAATAATTCACTAAATAATTAATTGAATTTTATATATATGTACCAGTGAGATACTCATTATTATAATTATTAATATTAGCATTATCTTAACGAAGATACCAGTTACGATTAATGCACTCGATAATTATTTTTATTGACTATAGAATTTTGAAATATTTTAATCTACTGTCACAATTTACATTTTTCTGCATCTCTGATTTCGAAAATTGAAACAAAATTACCCGACATCGATCCCTGCAGCTTCATTTCTCATTGATTCGGAGTTCGTGCGCTAACCACTCGTCAGCTGCGACAAATCCCCGAATGAAGCTGTCGAACCGGAATAAGGACACACTCTTCCAGCGGTCCGTATCGCGTCCCGATGGAGATAATCGAAATACTTCCGGGATGACTTCGCGAAAGCGATCGGACGCTTCGATGCGGCGAACCGAAGTTTACTCTTCTTCTCTTCGTCGGGCTTGCGGGAGTTAGGGAACTTCCGTATCCCGTATATATCGACCTCGGATATCCGATAAACTCGACAGCGACGGGCAGTATTTTCAGCACCCGATCAAACCGTCCCCTTCGTTCCTTCATCTCCTCCTCCGGCTCTCGATATCCGACCGCGAAATCGTTCGATCCATCTATCTCTCGTGGTGAGGCTGCCGTCGGAATTCCGAAATGACAAGGCGGACGCGCAGCAAGACTCTTCCGGATCGTTGATCAGGAAATGCGTTTACACGGACGGTCGCATAGCCGATATTAACGCAAGTGATATCATAGCCATCGGGCACCGGCTCGCTCTTCCTGTCAAGTTCGCGGTTCGACGAGCCGTATCGGACAGCGAGACGGCCTGCTCATTAAACTACATGCGGCTGCATGTGGCGCGCTCGTTGCCGAAATGCTGCGAGAGATGAGCGCGCCTGTTATCGCAAATTCCTTCTCCTCTTCTCTGAAGTTGATTACGTCAAGATTGACGTCTATGAGTATTGATACAGTATCGTATATCTCACGATGTTACGATATTACGTTATATCGGTATTATTCATGCTGCTTTATGTTATTTATGTGTCTTTTCGAAATTGGGATTATTATATGTGGGTTTTATATTAAATTTCCAATTCGTCAAACGCGGTGGCGCATATTTTGATAATTTGATATCAAAACGTGCAAATTTTTTGAAATGAAGCTAACAGCGCTGAGAAAACATAAATCTTAATTGTATTTACATTTTATAGTTTAACTGCAACGATATTTTCATATTACAGTAAAATTGAATTATTCGGTATTCATTAATTGAAAATTTATCCTCTCAAGTATATATTATCTTGTATATATTCTCATATGTATACACACATAAATCCTGATTTTCTGTCCGTATTATCTTACCACTTACATGCTTCTCATTTTCAATCTTTTAAAATACAGATTATTTTAAAAAGATTCTATTGTTAAAATCCTTGACTCATTTTAATTCATTTATTTCATTTAATTCAGACAAGGTAATTCCTTAATTACATAAAGAATATTTTAGAATTGAATGAAACTTAGCGTTATTTTCAATAAAATTTCAAGCGAATTATCGACATTATTGATAATTTTTGAAATATAAATATAATCGTTTCATGAATAAAAATTTAAAAGCACAGTTCAATTCACGCCAAATTTCACTTTTCCCGATACTTTCGCAAACGTCTTGTATCGTTTGTACATTTACACGGATAAGCGAAAGTGCTGTGTGGCCTTCTAGAAGAATCTGGAAGACTATAAATATATATATAACGATAAGTCTTCACGAACTTCAAAGTTTGATGTCTTTTCCTGTAGTTTTCGAGAGCAGGCCGCCTCCCGGGCAATTGCAAACGATTTTAAACTACGTGTTGTGGATTTTATGGAGCCACCGTGCCACTATTATTTGTATAATCTCGTAAATCCGATGTTTTTATCTGCCGTCATGCCGACGGGGATCGTTGTCCGCTTTTTGCCTCGCGTCAACGTCGCCGCGTCGCGAAATTACCAACGAGTTTATAATGCAGCGATGGCGATGGATTTATTTAAGCTTCGGCGCAATTCGCTTGAGAATTGATAATCGAAAACATGCATTTAATATCAATATATTTACAGCGGTGAATAAAATTTTAATGGCATTTCCGTCGTTTATAGAGCTATACATTATTTGCGGAAAAACGTACAGTTTGAGATTTTGATGGATTTTGCGATGTCGTGTAACGCAGGTTGCATTATTTATCTACGTTGAATTCAGGCGCGTTTGTATTCATCTTGATAATCAGACGTTCGTGCAACTTCCTCTGGGCATATCTAAATGTGATATATGCAAATATGTTTTTATCACAGATATAATAATTGTATAGAATAATAATTCATAATGAATATTAGTAATAATAAAATAATTAAATATTAATGTTTAAAATTAAAAAGGTGAAATATTTTAAAAATAAAATATTTGGTGTAAAAATAAAATGAGCGCTGTGTAATAAATGTTTAATACGCAAACAAAAATTTTAATAGAAAATTCAATTATTCTAAATTTTTTTTATTGCCGATCACATATAATTTTATAGGTATATATACTTTTTATAATTAATAAAGAATTTTTCGCGGTTTTGGACTATGTGTTAATATTTTAATAATATTAAATTCTGTTAAGTATTTTTTCTTTTTGATAGTATTTATTACTTTAAGCAATAAAAATATAAAAATTATGGCTATCTTATCCTAATACATCAGAGATCCGAAGCCAGAGAAGCCTGTCAGTTAATAGTGTCTTTCTACTACTGATGGGGTTTAACGCCAACTTATGCGGCCGAGTTTCGCGCCAGAATGATAATAGCGGTCGTTAATATTCGATCGGCGGTTATACGCGCGCCACGCGTATCTGGTGTTAATCGCGGCGGTATTAACAATGTGTTAATTGGTATGCGCTAGTGGCGTTGGCGCCGGCGACGACCGCCGTCTTCTCCTATCCTACCGGGACCTCTTAAAGGAGGACGTAAAGCGTCTCCGTTTATCTTCTGTTCGCGCCGTTTATGGCGCGCTCTTGCTGTAAACGCTGCGTCGCGTCGTATTGCATTGCGTCGTGTCGTTGTATGCGTAATAATACGCGAGGAACGTTCCCGATGGCGTTTGCACGCTCGATAGACGCCAGACGAGACTGCCTGATCTCTCGAGAAAACCGGAATTCGGAGATTCAGAATGCACCGGCGCGCACAAGAAGGAGTCTTTGAGAGGAAGAACATTTCTCAGAGCATCGTCTTTCGGATAGGATACGCATTTTCTCCGAGTAATTTCCCTTATGTACTTGAATTAATTGGGATAAGAAGAACGGAGAGCTAGATTCTGGATCAATATTTCGGAGTATATCTTTCTGAGACAATAAGAAGAAATTTGTATAAAAATTGTAATTTTGATACAACACAAATTTTAAGTGATTTAAGGATGGATGTTACATGTATTTTTTTAATAAAAATGATGAAAGTATGAAACAATTATAGGCTTTTCTGTATTGTTTCTATATTGCATTTGAAAGTAACGCAAAAAGTTTGACGGTGATTTAAAGACTGGAATAAATATTATTTCAATAAGAAGTAGACATGTTATTGAAAAAGAATCCCGACTAGAAATTTATCCAAAGATTTTAGCAGGTCCTAATCAGGTTGATCTTATTTCGTTATCAGGTTCTGATAAGGAAAGTTCATCGGGACCTGATCAGTCATATAATACAACATAGTAGTCTTCATTATCATTATATATATAGATAGGATCAAGTCCTGATGAAGACCTGATAAGGTCCTTATCAGGACCCGATAAAGTCCTTATCAGATTCTCATCAGGACCTGATAAAATCCCTAGACAAATTTTTAAAATCAGGAATTGTTCAAATGCTATTATTAATAATTTAACATCACATTCCAAAAGACGCAAAAAACATATTTTAGAAATCCAGAAGGCATACTCTGAAGGAACTTTATAATCTCTAGGAGATTATCCAAATCGACTTGTATACGCCTTCTTCTAGAACTTGTGGACGTTTTCTTCTTACGAGTAACTCGTCCATTTCGTGACTGCGTACTAGAAACGAGATCAACCATATTCAAACCTAACGAGAACTTTCTTATATATATAGATATATCTTATTCAGGATCTTAGGTCAACCTTAACATACAACCTTACAAAGGTCAATCATACTCAAACCTGACGAGGATTTTCTTATTCAGGATTAACTTAAGTCAACCAAGTCCTTATAACATACAATCTTACAAAGGTCAATCATACTCAAACCTGATGTGAATCTTGTTAGGTGTACCTTATTTAGGATTATCTTACGTCAACCAAATTCTTATAACATATAAGGTTAACCTGACACAAATTCTAGTCAGGATGATGATAAAATGGCAACATTCTCATTTAAATTATAATAAAATTTATTGAACTGTTTTTATGTATTATACACCTGATCATCCTTAAATAATTTAGTTTCTTTACAAAGTTGTGATTCTATCGAATGTTATCTGACATGCTCATTGAAATTATGCTTGTATTGAATTAACTAGATATATTCATATTGTCGCATGAAAGATAAAGCGCTGACTTCTATATCGAAATAATCCCTATTCACATATCTTCCGAGAACACACAGCTGCTTTAAATCCGTTCCTATATTATCCTCCTGTCAACGACTTACCCCCCTGTTGAGGTATATCGTTGTACCATGTAGAACCCAGTAGAACTTTATACGTACGTGAGCCTATTATCCTATACATATCCGTAGCATTTTGCGCAAATTTGTTATTCTAATATCGCTGATGATGTGTACGAAATACGAATTTCATTGCTATTATCCTGCTTCTCTATTCTGCTGTCCACCCGTCCCTTTTACGACCCAATATTTTTCTTGTTTATTTAGCGTTCGTTAATATCCAATGAAAACAGTACGGTATCTCATTAAGTAAATTGTTTAATATTGAACACGTTACGGCTCATGTTATGATAAATATGACGTAGATTGAAATAAATGTAATTACGTCGTAAATACAAACGAATTCGTTCTTCTTGGAGGGAAACAGGAGACTGTTTCAAATTTTTAGAGAAGAGCAAGTTACCACGTCTCAAGTTTCGTATTTTTAAAAGAGTATCTATTTCAATAGACAGACGATATCTTGCAAGTTACATAAACGTTTTCTATACGTCGAGACTGTTCCTTATTTCCCCAGAATTTTATTTTTGCTTGTTAGCGCTTGCTTTCAAATAACAAGATCCCGTTTTGTATCTTTTGCTAAACTTTCAAGCACAGTCTTTCGAAGGTACTTACAAAGCGCTAAGTCAAAAAACGAATGCGTTAGCCCGTTTATGAATGCTCGCAGCACTGGAAAGGCTGATAAATCAAGATCAAAAGCAGGTATACTGTTCGTGATAGAACGTAAAGCTCGACGGCAGTGATAAGCGCTATTAAGTAAATTTACGAGATTTTGAGTTCAGCAAAATGCGTGAAATGACATTTAGCGTGTTATTAAAATACGCGTGTGCCAAATCTCTTTCGGCCGGATTAAACGTGCTCGTGATATAACATTATTATTTTCCAATTAATGCCGACCAAAATGATCGACCGAATAAGCCATACTCATACTCTGCCGTTTATTTTGTTTCAGGTATGACGGATTATTTCAGTAAGCTTTTGTTCGTATAGTGACGATCGACAAAATCGCTATTCTGCGTGAATGTTATGCTACACGTGAGTACTTTTCTACTATACAAGCTGCATAATAGCATACGGTGAGAGAAATATTACATTTATCGGACACAATGATTCGCTATATTTCTATAGAATGTTATTTGTTGAATTGCAAAGCGTTTGGATGTTAAGTACACTCATTAAGTAATACATTCCGGTGTCTTTTTATGGACCTTTATCGTTGGAATAACAACCAACATGAATATTCTGTAAAAGCTTTTCACATATCGTTTTATCATGAATATTGCAATTTTCTGTGTTCAAAGTATTCAGCGATTTTGTGAATTTTATGGAAAAAGATGATGGATATTATATGCAGATTGTAGTTTAAAAATGATTGTTTACTGGCATCAAAATATTTGAAAATATTATATTATGTCAAAGTTGGTTTTATAATTTTTTGCTTGATAGCGTAGATAAAATTGTACGTTTATATTTTATGATTTATTCTATGTATATATTTTATATTTTTATAATTAAATGATCGTTTTAATTTAAATAAATTCAAACGTAATAAATCAACTCTCTGTTTACAATATGAGACTTTTTGTTTTTGCCATACTTTACTCTCGAAATTCCTCCGAAATAAAAAAGGATGGAGGTTCCCTTTCAATATTTAAATTAAAAATTTTTGGTAATGTCATCAGAGATGTTGAAAAATAATTTTTAATTTCTCCATTTTTTGAAACTCTAAAATAATAAACGGAGAGAATAGAAGTACATATACAAAGTTAAGAAATCATGTCAATTTTCTGCGCGCATTCGTAAAATTATGAAATTGTTGCAAGTCTTAAAACTATCACATTATTAATGGAGTAGGAAATAAAATTTTCGTTGTTTATTTTCTAAAAATGTTCAATTATTTCGATTTTCTCTTCGCCATCGATATGGACGTTGGGATTCCGTTTGAGCTCTTCGCTACGTGAGACAGCATTTAAAAAGGGTAGATATTCGATGTACACTGTAACGTGGCGAATTGTAGTTTCGTCAGATATAGGAATCGTCTGATATATATATGATAATACGCGTCATAATGCATTGTCGCGACATGTTATATATTTTAATGAGAGCATTCTCTGAGAAATCCGCGGCTATACTTTCCTCAAAGCCGTCTTAAGTAAAGAAATGATTTCATTGAAAAGACGAATTAAGAGTTTGCTCGTAACGAGGTCTTCTCGTCGTCTCGTGAAATATAACGACGACGACGACAACGGCATTGCCAAAGTTCGCTCTTTCTCTCTTCCTCCTTCCCTCGTCTTTTTCCTTTCCTCTTGTCTTCATCTTCCATTTTCCCCACTTGCTTTCTTATTGTTTTTCTCTGCATCTCGGCTAATTACTTCTACTGTCTGCCTGTAACTGCACGAAGTTAGCAATGGTCGGGAACCGTTCGGTAATAAGTACTTTTTAATCCCCCATTCCCCGCACCGCGCCTCGTTATTCTGCATAAATGTCGTCGCGAGATTGTACAATTTGCTTCGCTCTTTTCGTTTTTTTTTCGCTCCGCTTCTTTTCTCCCGCGATTTTCGAAGTTAATCGGTTAATTGCTCACGAGGAAACTCGAAATGGCCTCGCTATACTACGCTACGGCGAGGAACTATAGAAGTACCTCGATATAATCCTCTGATTTCCAAATTATCTCTGAACAGTAGAGAAAATATTTCATGATTTTTTAATTGGGTTTAGCAGCGTTATAAGGCACAGTCAGTTTAATCCTTTGATTTATCGCGTACAACGTTACGCGAGATCTTCGTAGATTCCCTCGAGAAGTACTTTCTTAAAAAAATATCAAGATTTTTAACTCAACAGACATACTGTTTTCTTAACAATTTAGCAAAGAAAAAACTTATAATGAATAAAAATAACTTAAAGAATGTTTTAGTACTTGACAATAAAAATTAAATAAATAATCTTGAAGGCATGATAATCTAAGAAGAAATAATCTAATTTTTTTAAAACATTTAATTTTTCTCAATTATTTTATAGTTTCAATTGTTTTAATGTATTCAATGCAAACGCGATTTAAGATTGACTGTAATTTCAGATGCATAATAATTTGTTTCCGCTGCGAAAATTAATCGATTTTTACTTGGTATAATGCCAAGAAAGAGTAAAAAGCATAATAATCTTGAAGGCATAATAATATAAGAATTATTTTTTGAGAACAAATTAATATGTCTCAATTATTTTCTAATTTTAATACATTCAATGCGAATGTATTAAACGATTCGAGGTTGATTTGAACGTTATATCAAATGTATAATTTGTCTTCGCTGCTAATCGATTTCTACATTGAAAAATTTTCTGGTTGAAAATAGACAAATCAGAAGATTTCTAATCATATCAATCAGAATTTTAGCTGAGACAATCAGATGTCTAATTAACTATGATAATCAGAATTCTAATCTAATTGATACGATTAGAATCTTCTGGTTCGTCTATTTCCAACCAGAAATTTTTCTCCCCTACTCCTTATTTTATTGTCTGAATACGATGATTTCGCAGGATCTTCTATTCAAGGAGTTAGTTTGATGCAGGTTTCTGACACGTATTCTGGTGTCCAGAATACTATCTATAAGCATTGCAACGCCGATGTGATCTAGTTTACCGAAGTCGCTTCCCAAATGAACCGGTTTTACAGGCACAACTAGTGCGTACGATATCTTATTTACCGGGTCGTTTGCTTGTTTATGAGCATGTTACGAGCTACCGACGCGTGCGTTACCTCGTTCATTTCGATACTCTTCGTACTTTGCGTACGAATAATGTATTTCGAAACTTTAGGTTTACGATCGTTCAATCTTCGTAATGTTTGTCGCGCTTATTCTCGTTATTTTGTTTATCGTAATGTTAATTATCCGTTGGCTTTCGCGAGATACGATCTCGATTTATGACGTGACATAACGTCCCTGATATCCCGTCTGTAAAAGTCAAAGAAATTTTATTCAGTCGTGAATGATGCGAATGATCTTATCAGCCGTCAACCTATCACTGAGACGTAAATATAAAAATTTGATGACTTGCAATGTCAATGGAATTTAATCTTTGACGTGATTTTTTTATTCTGTCAATTTGACATCAATCATGATAACGATGATCAACGAATTTTGTACTATGATTGAATAAAAAAAAATAGAAAACGAGTTGTTTATTTGAAAGATGAAGAATCATCCGTAAAAAATTAATAGCACACAAAAATTTTTTAATTTTTTTTTAAATTATAGCAATTGATTATAATTGATATACGTAAATATATAGTATAAGAAAAACTTACATAAATTGTAAAAATGAATGTTTTTTTCAATCAAGTGAATTTTCACGTAAATACTTATATTTCATCATTTTATGTTTATTACTTAGTATACCTAAATCATGTAGCTATGCATTGTCATTGCATAAAATAATACAATGCTACAATATAAAAATATAAAACGAAAGATTTCTTATTATATAATGCCGACATTTTCTGAGCTAGTGCATAATCCGGGACAATACTAATCCGGAACAAACGCGTATAATCCGGTGCTTCTAGTCACGTTATTCTGTAATGCCTCTTTTAAACGTTCGTGTAATTGTTCGTAGAACTGCAGGCCGTAACAATTAAACGAGGTAATTTTCATGTACATGCGCAGTATGTTACTAAACAAATGTTAATATGAGATAATCCTTCAATATTTATTAAACGTTTAATAAATATGAAACTAAATATTGAAATCCAATGTTTCAACCATTCAATGTTTCAACAATTTTAATCTAATGAGAATAAACATTGCCTGTTTGATACTTCGCTTTAGAATTCTGCACACTCTGGAGGCAAATATATTACGGCTAACATCGAGACGGAAGAAATAACAGAGAAAAATAGCATGCTCGCACAACTTTCGTGAAGCCGGGCTTAAATCGCGTTCATGGCAATCCCGTTTCCTGGCCATCTCTAAAGCTTTTGTCTGCCTTGGCGCGAAATCGTGCCTTATGCGCGGACAATGGAGACAAGGTAGAGCAACAGCTCCTGGCAGCACGCGTCGTTCAGAGCGATTGTACGCGTGCCGGCGGTTGTTGAATGCGTGTGGCCGAGCGCGATAATTCGCCAAGAATGAACGTTAGCGGAGAGCACGAGCGTACGGTGAAACGTACCGAGCAAATTCGGAAAGGGAAAAACCTCCCGACGGAGACGTCCGTTCTTTTATCCGAGACGAAAAGAAGCTGTTCTCTCGTCTTTGTATGCGATGTCGAATCCCGGACCTTTGGTCGAGATCGTTTCCGTCACGAGATACTTGATCCCGTGATTCTCTCATGATCTGCGATAATTCACATGCTGATGGTCCATTTCGTTTCGCTTGAATCACGATGGTCGAGACGTTAATCGCGATGCCGGAAATTAGTTCCCGAGCGGATTTTATCGCATCTGTATCGAGATTCATTCCTAGACTATTTTTCTTCTCTTTTGCTTTTCGTCCATAAACACTTTATTCCTGCATTCCTGGAATAACTTTTGCCCCCATCTTTTGTTCGCGTGGGTTATATCGTAGGTGGATACGACTATTTCTGTGTTATATTAACACGAGACACGGCTGGAAACTGCCGACAGTGCGACGCCGAAGTAATTTAAAGTTAGTACGTGTTAAAAAATTGATTACGGAAGAATGCTCTTATTTGCATTAAAAATTCTACCAATCTATGGGTATTACTTTAGTCTATTTTATTGTATAAAATATATTGTAGATTAAAATATAGAATCGAGAAAGTGTGCATAGAATATTTCTGCATGAGGTCAATTTGCGTTACTGGAAATCTCCTAAAATTTTTTGCACTTAAAAGAAGATAAATATACATATATAATTATTTTAGAAAAAATATATAATTATTTTATCTCTAAATTTTAAGTAACTCTCCTTTTATTTAAATTATGTAAAAGGAGAATTACTTAAAAATTACTTCTGCAACAAATAAATTAAAATCCAAATTAAAACTAAGTAAAAAAATAACTTATAATAATTAATTTGAAAAATAATTGCTACATGAACGCATGCACTGTGCATGCGTTCATGCAAAATAATCATACAATTCATGAAAAATAATTCATGAAAAATAATCATACAATTACGAAAATATAATTTTTGTAAGGATTGAATTTTGAATCCATTATTTAATTAGATATAAAACAATCATGTATTATCTAAAATAAAAATTTTAAAGTATTATTTAAATTTTATACAAATCTATTTTTGCTAAGATCTTTAGAGAATATATATAATTATTTTAGAATTATATATTTTATAAAAAAATGTATAATTATTTTAGATAAT
>NW_011627305.1:40495-131581 GCF_000204515.1 Acromyrmex echinatior
GAGATAAAGTACTATATTTTTCTAAAATAATTATATATGTTCTCTAAAGAAAATTTTAGCAAAAATAAATTTGTATAAAATTTAAATATTTTAAAATTTTAAACAAATTTATTTTTACTAAGATCTTTAAAGAATATATATAATTATTTTAGAATTATATATTTTATAAAAAAATGTATAATTATTTTAGATAATATATAATTGTTTTATATATCTAATTAAATAATGGGTTCAAAATTCAATGCTTACAAAAATTATATTTTCAAAATTGTATGCTTGTTTTTCAGCAAACTGCATGCGTTCATATAGCAATTATTTTTTAAAATAATGATTATTAGTTATTTTTTTACTCAATTTTAATTTGGATTTTAATTTATTTGTTGCAGAAGTAATTTTTAAGTAATTCTCCTTTTACATAATTTAGATAAAAGGAGAGTTACTTAAAATTTAGATAAAATAATTATATATTTTTTCTAAAATAATTATATACAGTCATGAATATACGGCCTCACTCGTCCCGAGGTAGAGTGGACTAAATTGAGTAGGAAAATCCTCTACCATTTTGTAATGCTCGCAATAATTAACGAGATATTAATGTTTAAAGATAGCCGTATCTCGCGTCCGCTCGACTTACAATTGTCAAAGGTACGGCCCACCGAGCGTATGGTGCGCGGGCCGTGAGGAGTGGGAATGTCCTAGCAGGCGCGCCGCGCCCTTTGAGCTTAGATGCTCGCGACGGTAAGCCCCGCTCCTCGCGCGCTCGGTGGGCCGTACTTTCGGCAATAATAGGTCTGGAGGACGTGCACATTCGGCTATTTTTAAACGTTAATATTTCGTTAATTATTGCGAGCATTACAAAATGATAGAGGACTTTTCTACTCAGTTTAGTCCACTCTATCTGCTCGAGACGAATGGGGCCGTATATTCATGACACCCTGTATATTTATTAAAGAGACAGAAAGCGAAGATGCTGAATGCAAAAAGTATACAAGCAACACGAACAAAACTTATTTTCTTACAAGATTTATATCATTTATATTTCCTTATTGAATTTTATGACCAATTTATAGTTGTTTCTTTTTTAAATGATTACAAATTTTGAAGTTTTCTATATCTTGTTTGTCTCATTTATATAAAATATATGAGATTCACGATTTAAGGGCAGAGATACTATATAACACAAAAGCATTGAACCTGATAGTATATAATTTCGAGAATAAAATGGATAAAGTTCGTTGAAAATGAACTGACACGTGGGAATGAGATTCGGGACGCGAATATAACCGCGAAATGACATTAATTTGAATCACGGGAAGAGAAGAGACGTTCCTCCCTTTTTTAGATGAGAGAGAGAGAGAGACAGAGAGAGAGAGAGAGAAAGGGACGGGGGAAAGCTCTTTTCGCGGATCGTAACTCTCGCGAAGAATTTCCGTTAAACCCGTGTCAGGGCTTGCAAAACTGACAGACGAGACGAGACGGACGCTCGTAAAACGTTCTTCTCCACAAGACTCGCCACCATTCCATAAGATTCTTCGGCTTACCTTCCACCAGTGGGGGGCTACATCTTCATGTTTGCAACACAGCCAAGAGTCCTCGCTATCGCGGATATTAAACGCTGGCTTAGACAACATTACACGGCCGTATAATACCAGGCATTTCTTTAGTAGTTGGAAAGACGGAGCATGTTCTTCTGAAATAACACCGCATGACGTGTTCCGACATCTCATCATATTTTTATCTTATTTTTATCTCTCGTTGCTTACTTCGTCTTTATTTTTTTTATGTTACATCATTATTGCTTTTACTCTTGTTATTTAATTTTTTATAATAGCCTACTTTAAATATGTATATATAATTTAATTTATTATATATATATATATATATATATATCTACATTATAATATTTATATAATTATATAAATTAAGTAAGACATATATGCAATAATTGAAAACGAAATATTATTGTGTAGCTATATGTATGAGGGTTACTTTCATGGTTCTATAACGTGGTACTCTAAACTCAACGAAATTATACTGGTTTCCTAGAAACTATGCCTAATTGTTGCCCGAATATAACTAAAGGTTAAAACGTGAACGTATTTCACACGGAAGTTATAATATTCGTGGGCTTCGTGGACACGTGTTTTAACAGCGCTGCCATTGACTCGTTATCGATCCTTCTTGTGATCACCGTTTTCTCATCGGTTAATTTAGTTAGTAACTTTCTCGCGAGATAATTCCAAATGAACCTCTCCCAAATGAACTTCTTCTCAATCGGATTTCGTAATTAACTTATCCGCTTTTCTTTACTTTTGGCCTATCTCTTTAGCCATTTTCTACTCTTTCTATCCGGATTTAAAAGCGGTCGTGGCCAGAGATTTCCTTGCTAACTCAAGAGCTCGTTAATTTACTGGCAATCATAATTCTGCTGAATCTCTTAAGTTTATTAGATTACTGCAATGCGTACTTTCAATATAATTTTAATCGACACGATTATTGTAAAATTCATCACACTAAAATTTCTAATCAATAAAACTGAAACCCAAATATTATTTTTCCATTGTAATAAAATGATAATTTTGATAAAGATATTTCGTAAAATCAATTATTGTTCTTATTTTCAAGTTCTCATTTAAGTTGTTTTTAAAAATCATTGTTTCCAAAACATTTAATTTTTATAACAACTTGAACAATTATTCTAATATTTCCATACAAAGTTATTATGGAATTATAATTATTATTGCAATTAATGATTGAATAATATCTCAATGATGTGATTTTGGGTTATACCATTATGATATTTACAGCAAATTAGTTTATACATATAATAAGAGAGAAGATTGCCATTTTCGATCGAAGCGATTTTTGCATGGTATTTATGGTTAGTAATATTCACATATATGAATATACAAATGTAAGCTGAAGTGATATTTTTCATAATAAGCTATTTATAGGTTTTTAGGACGCTAATCAATTTTGTTATTAAATCAATGATTAATTAATTTATTTGTGAGATTATTATTTTAGTTCACGATTGCATTTCAAGCCTGTCAAATCGAATGGCACATTTATAGAACTAATAATTGTATTTATATATTCACATACGAATATTATTAACAATAAGCAGGAAGACCCACTTTCATAAGAAATGACAGTCTTCTCTCTTATTTAAATTTATACAGTCTATTTCATTTAAAATTAGTTTAAATAATTTAATTACGTTGAAGTTTTTATCTCACGTTCTCAGAATATCCAATATGGCCGCGTGTAAGTATCACGTATAATAATCCAAATAATAATTAATGAACATTTGTTTGAGCCAACTTTGAAGATTACTATAATTTTCACGACGTACGCTTCGCGAAACTTCGCCAATTATACTTTCGGCTTCAGTATCTTAAAGCAGAAATAGTCTCGGACTCATTCCGGATATAACGTCGTAATTAATAGCAGCGGTCGTGGCATCCCGAGCGCAGCCCGACAATTTCGCGGCTCCGACTGAGTAATCACTAATTGCGAATTCGGGCATAATCCCACGATTATCCTGCGATAGCGTTGTACCGAGCTTTAATTGATAATCTGCACGTAGGCGTGGAAAACACGGAAAACTTTAATATAGCCTCGCGCGAGCGAACGTGCATACGCTAACTTTATTATCTGAATTATTAGACGTGCTTTTATCGTCTCATAAATCTGACGATAACGAGTTCATTAAACTCGATTTCACGGCAAGCTTCTTCTCCTCTTCGCCTCGTACGCTCTTCAAAATTCCAATCGAGCTTTTATTTCGCGACGTACATTATTACATTTGATCTCGGCTTAGCATCACCACACGGTCCTCTGCAGATCTCTGTTCATCTTGTCATACTCTGGATATCGGAAATCAGGTCAGTCCTCGGCTATCCAAGGTATCGACTATTATTAATTTAAGCACTTTTGATAATGTATTATCAAGCTCCAAAGCGAATATCAGTAAAGATAAATATTAAAAGATTTCTCAATAAGAATTATTGGTTAAAAAAATTAAGTGAAGTATTGTTTATAATAGTTGTAGTATATGGCATACTGAAGCTATATAAAATATCTCAAAGTTTACTTCTTAAAATATTACATAGCAAGAAAATTCTTGAAAAAATAAGTAAAATTATTTTGAATAATTAAATAAAGTTATCGTAAATTTTTATTTTAAACAGTAATTTTTGAAATAATAAGGATTTAAGTATGACCAATTGTATCTTTAGACGGTCACTTGTAAACATTACATTATTATTATAGCGCGTTGAATAAAGGATATTCACTATCGCGTGACTGTAACTTATAGAGCAAGTCATCTAAAACGTAGTCTGTAATTGGTCATATTTAAATTTGTATCTTGATAAACTACTGCTTAAAATAAAAAATACAATAACTTTTCTCCTTAATTCTTCAAAAACTTTCTTCCTATAATATTTGGAGTTAATAAATTTTGGAATTCCTTATATATTTTAAATAATACATAATAGAGCGATAGTAAATCAATTGTTACTAGTGTTCCATGAAACGTTTCCTTTATAATTAAAGTTTTGATAAATATCTCGCTTACACAATGCGGAATATATCCGTCGGCGTCATTGTTACCACTAGAATAACGACGTAATTATCGTCGGCGAGTAGTTCACGCGGACATTTAACGCGAAAACGAGGAGTCGCACGCCATTGAGTTGAGAAACTGGCACGTGCCTCTCGACGGCGTGTATAATGAGTTGGCGGCCAATTATGCGCTCGATCATCTAGCGCCACTCTTATGCATCGAGCGTCGTATCCCCTTGTCGTTGATCAGAGTCGCGTGTTTACACCGTCCATCATGCTAAACGAATGGAAAATACGTTAGAAAAACGGAAAGCCCCAAGTGTCACAATTACTCTCGCAAACTCGATCGTTTACTATAGCCAGAATAACATAATCAATCATTTATTCTCAAATAGAACTTTTCTCTTGTGCAACTCTGATGCTGTAAATAATTACTATTATTCACGAAGTCATATGACAATGGTATATTGTGTTAAACATCTTTATTGTTGCACCAGAATCTCTCAATCACTGTCAATTTTTTAATTTAAGAATTCTTTGATCAAATTTTTTGTATCTACAGAGAAATTGATAATAAAACTTTATTAATTAAGATAATTATAAATGCAATTATTATAGCTATTATTGCTTGTCATTTTTAAATATAATTCTCTAACAAATGTCGATAATGTTAACTTTCGACAATGATATTCATTGTATTTTTATGGTTTCGTTTCAATCATTGCCAATTTTTTTGTAATTCGAGAATCCTTCGATCATTCTGCATATAAAAATTGATATAGCTTCTTTGTGATTAATTATAAAATTGAATGCAATCGCTATTATGTCTTGTCGTTTTTTGTAATATAAATGGCAAAGCTATTTAATATATCGGCAATGTTAACTTCCGACAATAATATTTATCGTATTTCTATAATAAATTAATTTTAATCATCGCATATCTTTTAATTCGAGAATCTGATCAATCTGCATATAAAAATTGATATTGTTTCTCTTTGATTAATTAAAATAATTGAATGCGATTGTTATTATTGCTTGTCATTTTCTGGTATAACTGCAAGTTATTCAGCAAAGCTATTCAGTATCAACAATATTAACTTTCGACAATGATATTTATCGTATTTCTATAATAAATTAATTTCAATCGCATATCTTTTAATTCGAGAATCCTCTGGTCAATTTGCATGTAATAAAAATTCGATTAATTAAAACAATTGCAATTGCTATTACTATATTGTAGTATAATTCTCTGGTAAAACTATTCTGCACAAATATTGTCAACTTTTGATAATGATACCATGATTTACCATGTTTCTATGATAAATTAGTTTCAAATGTGTCAACGATGTTGATCCACAATATTGTTATAATATATATATAGAATTTCGACATCAATTAAATCATTTCAAAATAGAAGAAATTAGAGTTTCAATATTATTTATCTCTTTTGAGAAGGAAGCTATCTTTGTTTGCAATAAAAATATATTAATAAATTTTGTACATGAAGATTAAGGTTGTATTGCACCATTTAAGGATTTTTATATATACAAATGCGTTAATATTTATATATTTATATATTTAGAATAAACTATGTACATAGGCATGTTGTGTTTATAATATTCTATTTTTACTCGATAACGTTTATATTATTTATTTACTTTATTTGTTTATTATTATTTACATTATTATAAACTAAAACTGACTTTAAAAAATTAATTGTACGAGTACGTTACATATTCGAAATGACTTATTCAAAGGTTTTTTGCGATTCAAAGATTAGTTATAAAAATTTTTTTTTTTAGCACAAATAAATATTTTATTTATTTACAGAACAATTAAGCTCTACTTCACAATGTAATTCTACAAACATCGAAACATCTTGAATACTTAAAATACTTGTATAAAAATTGAGATTTTTGTTATTATTTTATCCATTTCCATTATTTCCATTAGAGCACAAATTAAAACAAAATATTATTTATTGAAATAACTTTTGATTCGGATAGTAAACCGTCACTATTTTTCGTCACTATTTTAAATGCAATCTAGAATAGTTCGTAATTTTTTCATTCTTTCGAAAATATGTGTAATACATCCTTAAAACGCAACGATCGATGAGTACCACGAGAATCGCAGCAACGCGGGAGAGTAAGGAGGGTGCACCGTGGGATGAATCGAGTTTCCACGAGCATGTCCGGAGAGGGTCCAACCCGGCAATCGTCGTTCCGTTGCTGTCAAATAAACGTCTCGCGCACACACGACTGCGGACCGACCGACTCTCGTACCTTCGTTAGCCGACTTTCCCGGTGCTATGGTTCACGATTATGTCCAGAGTTTCCCAATTGGGTCGCGGGGGTGTTCTGTGAGTATTAACGTCGCGAGCTCTCACTATATACAGAGTGTCTCCAAACTCGTACAATAAAATTTTCTGATGAACGCACACTACAAATAACACGTTGTTCCGGAGTTTTTAATTGAATTTTTCATAACGTAATTTCTTACGGTAAACTTGAAAGCTCATGTAGTGTTAATAAAGTTTAAGAAAATTAATTATTGTCAAAAGGAATAATTAATTTTTATTGTAACGTAAAATAAAAAATTTGATTACGTTTACGTCTTTATAGTGGAAGTAATTTAATATTAGATTTGGTAGATGCATTCTATGCATTTACTAGACGTAAACCATAAAATTAATTATTTTGAAATTAAAACTCTGTTTAAATGAAATCGATTTGAGATTTACTGAATAAAGTTTTATTGTGTAATAATTTAAGTAACATTCGTGTTGCGTAAAACTATCTTGAAAACCATTAAGCTGGCATTTTCATCAAGACAAAGCCGTCTAGAGATTACTTAAGGAATCATAGATGTCCAGAACATCTATTTGGATCTAAGACCACCGTGTATATAATGGTAGATAGGGCTCCTCGAGTATAACGGACTTGCAAAATGGATCGCGGCCATTCTCGCGGTTGCCCCATCGGCGAGCATTTTGCCTCCGGTCAGCGGATTCATTCCGGTGTGTCCCTCGTGTCTTCCCGCTGGTGTACCTCGTAAATTAAGTATTCGCGGCGAAAATGCATACACGGCCACTATATTCGAGCAATATTGTCCGCGACCATTCCTCGGGGCCAGGAATACTCGAACTTCATAATTATGACAAGGAACCGCTTGTTGCAGTCCAATCACAAGTTTGTGAACTGAAGTTGAACGTGGCTCAAGTTACGATAATGAGTAACTGTACTGTGTACAAGGTTGTCTTAAATACAGTCTTAAGACGTCATAAATCAATCTTAGAGTATTAACATTTGAAAATATTATTCGAGAATAGATATGAATATTGGCCTATTTGTGTCAAAATAAATCAAATAAATCTATTTCTATGAATTGCAATTGTTTTAAAGTAAACAATGTCCATGTTAACGTTATGTTTAGTAAATAAGAAACTAACTTTAAGTCGAATTTAATATATTTTTTGAGTTAAATGATTTAACTCCATAATTCTAGTTAAATTAACGACATATTAAGTAAACGTAGTTGCGTTGTTCTATAGAAATGAATATTCTCCCGTCGACAATGTGCAATTTTTATTCTTCGTCCACAATCTGATCTTTCAAATTTCAGTGCAGGTTTTTATATTGTTTCAAACTGTATAGAAATCTGAAAAAATTCTTACGTACTTGTGAAAGCTTTAACAATGAGTTTTTACCATCATAGGAATTGATTGGATTTTTTACATATTTAAATTTATTTCAGAATTTATAATCAAAAAACCAAATTGTGCCTTTGAAATCCAACATTGGTGGATTAAAAATAACTTAAGTTGAGTTTAATTTGATGGTTTTAATTAGAAATTTAACGGGTGTATGAAGTTTTACAAGTTTTTCATAATGATGTAGCACAGCGAATGATTCTGTTCAATAAAGTCATAATTTTATTGCGTAATATCTTTCGAATGGAACATGCTACGATCCAAGTAACGTCGAAACGCTTTCAAAATTTGGCTCCAGGCTCGGTTCTCGACAGTGCGATCACTACGAAGTTCGATTTCGGGATTCGATTCTAGCATAATAGAGCTTGAGAGACGTCCGATTGAGAGATTTATCTAATTACACCGAAGAGAGCCGCCTTTGAGCATGGCGTTTGGACAGAGGCTGGAGCAAAGCGGATCGCAAAGCGCGCTTCGACTGACCGCGTGCTAGTTACGCAATGCGATATTGAACGTAAAAGCCGCGTGCGATCTTCACCGACCTCGTTATAAAGCGCTTTGTGAGTTGGGCACGCCGAGGCCTTGGCAACGTTAATCAGAGGCAATTATCGACGTCGAAGGCAGGATCGGTGAGGCTACGAAATCTCGCGTGCGTCTAGATGGTACGTGCGCGCGCTTAATTAAAATATAATCGACCTCTTTGGCCGGATCGTCACGTTTCGTGCTTCGTCATGCCATCAGTCTCATATCTTTACTGTACATTTAGCTCAATGTCGCTATGTCTGATAATCATCTTACGTAACGTCGAACGCGTTCTTCGAGGTAAGAAAATATAAGGTTGGAAAATATATTCACACGGTGAAACGTCTATGGAAAAATAATACTCTACTTAAGTAAGATAAAAGTGTAAAATGTTATTCTAGATTTTTATTCTTTTACATTAGTAAATCTCTAGTGTCTGCGGATCTGCGAAATTAGCACGACGTTCCATAAATATAAAAAAAAAATAATGATAGTTCTAGTAACTTTTTTCATAACTCTACAGTTCTTTATAAAAATAAAAGAATATTCATTTTTTATATTCACTAAAAAACCAAAATTAGCACGATAAATTTTCTTAATTTTTATCATAAAAATTCGTTATTACTTTTTTTATATTCATAGAATGTCATGCTAACTTCACAGCTCCAGTATCAGTACTATAAATATTAACCGATAATTCTGTAATGAGTACTTGTCACCTAGTTTGCGCGTTCATAAATTTTGACGGCATTATATGGATGATAAGGCTCAAGTTTATCCTGATCGATATTCGCGGATTTGAACATTTTCTTCAATTACATTGTGAAAATTTGTTTATAAATATATTCTTCACAATCTTACATACAATTTTAAGTTTCATAATCTTATTTTTTCGGATTTAATTTTTTAAATGAAAAAAATTTAATTAAATTAACCTCAAGTAAAGATACATTAATTTGAAGTATACTGAATCCACGAATATATATACCAGTTAAAGGAATTTTGGAGCGAATATTGTGCTATGTAAGTGTTAAAGTACCGAATGCAAGAAATTAATTTAGCGCATAATATCATGCTCCATGACAGAATCCTCTATTTCTGTGTCCATCGTGAATCTGAATGACGACGAAAGGAAAGAGCTCTTTGCGAAACGACGTGGAAATAGATCGCAGCCGTTCGCTTACTCGGCGACCGCACGACACATTCCACCTCTTTTTCCAGACGTTATCCAGAACTACAGCGAAGATCTATACCTTTCGTCCACGTACGGCATACATCGCTATGTACAGGATGTCGCAAAATTAATAGTCACGACCTAAAGTAATGATGAAGTTTCGAGAAATAATTTGTAATACATAATATAACTATAATTAAAAGAGTTTTAATTCATAAATCTCGGAGTACATAAATAGAATAGAACAAAAGCGCAATTCCATAAATTTTAAAATTAGGAACTTGATGATATGTATGTCACAGGAAATTCGATTAATCGAGCATTATGCGTAATGGCCGGTCAAAACAGGTGTGCATTATGCATATTGGTCGACCATTATGCATAATGTCTGAATTAATCAAATTCCTGTGTATATATACATAAGATGTCTAACATTAGGAACGTTTAAAGAGTTAACATTTACATAAATATTTAAATAAACGATCAAATTTTTATTTTTTTTTATCAAGAATGAATAGATCTCTTAATGAATTAATGGTTAATAATAAAATATCATTTTTCAGTGACATTATAAGTAATTGAATTTTAATAAAACTTTGATCGAAGTTTATTAATAATGATATTTAATGCTGAAAATTAAAAATTTACAACAGGCTACATATAATCAATAAATCTCCGCATTGTGAAAGATTCATTTCCAGATTTGATTTGCAGGAACCTCGCCTGAAATATGTCCAACGTTGGGACATCCTGTACATGTCGACCCCAAGACTTCCGGTTTTATCGCGGTTCATCCCGTTATCGGACGACCGCATTTATTCGTGGCTATACGCGCGCTGGATTCTCGTTCTTTTCTCGTCGCTCTCTCCTCCCTCTTTCTTTTTCTGCTCTTCAAAGTCGAATCACCCTACACCCACCACCATCCACCTCGTTGCCAAGTCCGTGAGACGCGCATTACCGTAACGTATCCGTAACGGCCGTTAAGAACGTGAACTCACGATACCACCGCCATTGTCCCATAGACGCAAAATGTCCTTTGGCAGAAATACCGATCGTAGATTTCGGGCGTGAAGGTGATGTTGCTACCCATGCTCATCGTCCTTACGGGGCGAAAACTGTATAGAGTATGCTCGAGGTCCGTGAGCTCGTATCCATCCCGCCAATCTTGATCTTATCTTTCTAGGTCTTTTTACGATATAGCTATCGAGATACGAGTTGGAGCATAAAAGTGTCCGTGGTTATTTTTTTATCCTTAGCGATTATGTCTGCTTTAACTGATATTTTAATGAAACTGATATTTTTATGCTACAGTGATTAAAATTGCAAAGTATATTTTTTATAAAAACATACAGATTTTTTATTAATGAAGTACCTCTCTTATACATTATCTTCCATCAACGCATGCATAAAATTACTGAAAAAAAATGTTGAAAATAATTTATAAAACTCGTTCTTTTAGTATATTGCATAATTTACTTATATAAAATAATGATACATTACTGATTAAGAAATATTTATTGTATCAATAAAGATATTGAATTAAATATGACATTTTATATTTTATTTAAACACTTAATGTTATCTTTTTAATGTTTGAGTTTATCTCTTTTTTCGAAGAGATGCATAATTAATTATTATAAAAGAAACATATTTAAAATTGGAATGTCATTAAATAATAACTAAACTAAATAAAATATTTATAAGAAAGTGAAGTCATTGCAGTTACTTTCATATAAAAGTATTATTTAATTTTTATTTAATTTTTATTTAATGATACCAATATAGTAATCAAACTAAATAATATTTTTATAAAAAAATAATTATTGTGAATATTTTTACCAGCAAGCGAATTATTGAAAATATATCTGAACAAACTGCAAATATTTATTTTATTAAAAGTTTAAAACAATAATATTCTTTCTTTTCACTCTTTTTAATTCGTCAACGGAATTTTTGACAAATCGACAGAAATTGAAGGAAAAACATGTCTTTCTCTTCTTCTTTTCCATCTCTTTCTGCGAAATGTCAAGGAAATAATGCAATACCCTCGTGACTTCGTCGTAATAAAAATATTCCGAGTACAAACTCGATGGGACGGACTCGGGCTGTTATTTTTGCAGGCCGAAAACTCCGCCAAACGAGACGGGTTCGATTTAATCCTCGTGAATCCCGACGCTTCCGCGCGCACGAACGCCGTCGGCATTAATCCCTGGTTAATTTAAAGATCCGAAATCCGGCGTCAAAGTTTGAGCAAGTTAAAAGTCGTTAGGATTTTAGGCGAGTTTAACTGCAAGCGAAGTTACTGCTCCAAAGGGAGAAGGGTGAGCGAACAGATCGAATCTCATTACGGTCGAATTCTCCCGGCGTCTCACGATCCTTTCTTTTCGGCTCTTTTCACCCTCGTCCTTCTGTTCTCCTCGCTATTGTGCTGCTCCTGTTTCTCCTCTCGAATTTATTTGCTTTAAGTTGCATTTGAAATATTCTTCCGCGATGTAAAGTACGATCTCGATCTATTATGTGTATATTTAAAGCTTGCTTTTTCGATCAACTTTGCTCTTCGTCGAAATGTTTTAAATGCGAATACGTGAATACGTAATTTGCGTTTGTAATTGTACTACCACATCTATACAGTCGAATCACAAATCACGTTCGTGTGCTACTCACAATTTCGAAGCACGAGCGGCAATGAGCGCTATTTCGAGATCGCTTACAACTTCGTTCATTTAAATTCCCTTTATTTCTACTCCTTTTTTTTTCACTAGAGTATATACGAAAGCGAAGTTTCAAATATAACGGGTGTGAAGCTCCGCTTTTCTCTGTCTCCTTAAATTGCTTAAAGGTGCGACGTTTCAGTCGTCGACAAAAAAAAGCAACGCGAGTTACATTAAAAAAAAAAACAAAGTTTCTTCGAATGCTATTGTCAGCACGATAGATTATTCTTAGAACACTTGCCTAGAATATCCAATGATTATTCCTTTTTCGTCTTCCTTTTCTCTTTCTACCTGCTCGCTAGATGTCATTCATTCGTGTCACATTCGGATTTCCGTCGTTCTCATCCGGCGCTGTCCTTCGTCGTCGAGATCGACGCCGTCGCCTGTCGATCGTCGTGTCCGCCGTCACCAGACGACGAACTCCAATTCGATATGTATTCCAATTATCGTAACGCTTGACGTTGATCGCTCAGACGTCGTGCTTCTTTCCGACGTCCGTGTCTCAGCGTCTCGTTTCTGCCCTTCATCAGCCCTTTGCCGACTTTTCGACTCCTGTTCTCTTCTTTTCCTTTGCCCCTCTCTCTCTCTCTGTCGTCTGTCTCTCGTCGTTTCGCTCCGTTTTATCGCTGTCGTCGGATTATCACGCAAAAGTCGGAATTTCATTTCGCTCTAATTGAACGTAGCGCACGGCACTGCGCGAGCGTTTCCGTCATTAGACGCACAACGAGTCTCTCATGATTCATCGAGGGTAAGCGGATACTCAGAACGCAATGTTAGCGAACAGTTTCAAATGACGAGAAGACGAGGTGACGAGGGAGTGGGGAATGGTCGCGTTGCTCTCTCGCCGTAAATCGCATCGCTCGCTCGCTAAGTACGTAAGTACTTTTGTACCATGCGCTATAACGCATCGTGCGCTGTAACAACAACGCGGCTAATTCCTTAAGTAGGTGTACGAGGTAACGAGACTTTCGCGACGACGACGACGACGACGACGACGACGATGACGCAAACAGGAAATTCCGCCACGACTCTTCCATATCCGCGCGCTCTTCTCTCCACTCCCTGATCTCATCCCTTTGAAGCTGCGCCTCGATCCTTTTCTACGATTGTGTCGCGCGCGTTCCTCGAGCAATTACCCTCCTTCGTTTACGTCCGAATGCGCGACCAGGAAACGCGAAAGCGAACACGAGCGTATTCTAATTCCGCGTAAATGCGCCGCGATATTATACGCCGCATACGTCGAGTCACGTTCCCGATGGAGTACATCGCGCGCTGCAACACAAAGACGACGCGGCGCAGCGCGCCGTGTACTTCGGGGGTTGGGGAGTCGCGGGCATAATGGGACCGAGTTAAAAGCTGCCACGTTGGCACATATTCAGGTCGGGCTGCGGCGTTATAATGGAACCAAAATCAATGGCAATGACAAGGCAAATCTGATTGAGTAGATCACACATTGTTAGAGTAGATGAACCAATAATTAAGCTGGAATATATTATCAAGTGTTTTTATCATTTTTAACACGAGATGTTACTGTCGAATAATTTAAACATATTTGTCGAATAATTTAAACGCAGCGCCCCCTCGTTGCGTTTCTGAAAAGAATTTTACGTGTGAGACGTGTTAATAATAAGAAAATATAAATTGTATCTCTGAATAAATGTATATAAAATATATTGATGTGAAATTAATTAATTGGCCATATTTCTTTTATATTTTTTATCATACTATTAATCTTCCTACAATCTGGATTTTTTTTGGTACTGACAAAATTTTACTTTCATGTTTCTTCCTCATTTTTGCTCAAATTTGAATTTTAATTAAATAAACGTTTTAACATTAAAATTAAAATCTATTATGTAATATATTTGTTAAAAAGTAATTCTGTTTTTCCACATTTTTTATAAAACCTGGAACAGTAAAAACACTTGGATTGAACATAAAAAAACTCAGAAAATCAGCGGACGGAAGGAATAAAAATATAATTACCGACGAAGAGTTTACTTGCTCATATTGATCTTTTATTTTTTTGAATTTTTTTTATGAATTCGCGTTCGACAAGTAGATACAAACATCCCGTGCAACGAATACGTGCTTTATCGTATCGATATTTTCTTTCCCGCGACCATCAGTTTCGTTCTTCATCGATCTCGCGATGATGGATTGAGGATAACGCATCGGGGCCGATTGTATTCATTGTACTGAATGCGAAACTCGATCACCGGCGTATCAATATACTTTAATTACCGATGTGTTCCCGCTCGCGCGCGTGCCCTTGCGTTTATGGCTCGTCTTCAGTGCATTCTGATGCCTGGCTGGCGAGACCGATCCTCCGCCCGGAAGCGGAGTTTCATTTCGCTTTAATTGAACGTCACGTATCGCTCCATTGCCGCGTGGTATCGGCCTATGTGCGTGTTCCACGTTTTGGTTGCACATAGTACGCTGCATGAGTGCATACGCGTGTGCGTTACGCGGCTGTTTCCGCTGTTCACGCGTATGCGTACGCATAGATGCATTCACACCTCAGATTTTCCCGTGTCTCCGGTAATTCCGGGTTCCGTGCAGCTCGCATCACGCGTTACATTTCTTTATGAGTAGATTGCATCGCGAATCTCGTCTCTCGCGAAGGTGCGATTTCTGTATCATTAATTTTGGCAGGCCTTTTAATTACTCAGACGTCGCGCGTATTTAGAACCGCGTCACGAACACGCACACGTACATACTTATGCATACACGCGCCACGAGTTGTACGAATAGAACCAGTTTTGCAGAAATATTATATATGTCGAGGTCACCGTACAGAGAGATGCTGGGCTTTCAACATACTGTTACATAGCGCTCGTTACACATCGCTGAACTAAATATTTCATGTCGCTGCTGTGTCGCAAAAATGCACATGTATCACTCCTTTTTGCCGTTTTGTGATAAAACAGCTTTAATTAAATATATAGGTCATCATCATTATCATCATTTATTGATAAGCACTTTATGACTCTGGTTACAGTTAGTTAAAGTTCCATCTGTATACATTACAATGTCGTCGAAATGAACAATGCGTCCGCTGAGCGTAATAAATAATTAATCCTCGTCAGACTGAAATACATGCAATGATAGACACAATTGTGATTCTGGCATATATCTTGGGACTCTGATGAAACAAAGCTTATAATGACATTAACCTGCGAAATTACCTTATCCTCCTATAGTTTTTTAGATGCTGAATACGGTATTGTTTAAAAAAATTGTTCCATTATGTCAAATTTTAAGAAAAATGACATTTAAGGAAATAAAAGCACTTTGAGAGTTTCCATTTTTGACGTTGTAACATCAGCAGTAAATTTTTTTCTACGTTTTATTAATGCTATGTGAAAATATCAACTTTTAGCTGTAAAATGCATTTTGTTTCATTTTGGAATGATGATTCCTCGTTTTCGGGCAATTTGCAAACAACTATAGGATAAAATAGCACTATTTTGAACATGGTATAATTTTGAATGAAATAAGATCTGAATCCAATTTTCAAAGCAAATTTTGATTTTTTTTCGTTTGGTACTTATATTTATCTCGAAAAAGTCGAAACGAAACAACATACTTAAAAAGAAATTGATACTATTACGTAGCATTAACGAAAAAATGTTTTATGTTACAACGATGAAGATTCTCAAAATTATCACTTTTTCTTTGACGCTATTTTTTTTTTAATTAGAATGGCCAAATTTGAAAAATGAAATTTAAAAAATTCAACAGACAAAAATACAGACAAAATTGGTAAATACAATATTTTATTGCAGACTAATGTAATTTGTAAAATAACTGCATTATGCGTTACTCTACTCATCTTGAGTGTTCTAAATCTTCAATCAAAAGTTTCAAACTGATTTCTACGATAAGCCTTTGAAAACCAGAACGGTTAAGCGAATGTTAATCGAGCTCTTACGGAAATCCGTTAATTGCCTTACTATCAAATCGTGTATTTCTGAGTTTAAGCGGAATATTCGCAATTAATCGTCAAACCTGCAGCCATACTGTGCGTACTTTTGGCTCATATCAAACCCTACGTAATTATACGTGCATATCGCGTCGTACAAACAACTCATGCATGTGTGTATGAATAGATACGCATGCAATAGCACCTGTTTCAGGTGTAATACAGGATAATCCACTCGAACAGAACTAACTGCCGGTTGGTCCTTGGGTAACGCACTCCCATACGTTGTCCAGCCGCTCGATCATCGCAATTATGTCGTTTGTGATGTTATCGCAGATATAAATTAGAGTTGCGCTTGTCACGGAAATTGAGCGCAATCGATGGGATCGATAGTCCCCTCTCCTCTCATTTCCAACTGTTCCACATTCGAGTCTGTTTTGTAAAAAAAAAATATATCGACATTTGTTTTTGAGATCAAAAAATTAATATTATTTGGAGTAAGGAAAAACATGTTGTTTTTTTTGTGTGGCTCATCATATTTCGTCGAATATTTCAGTGTTATTGAGATAAAAATAACGCTTGAAATATAAATAATTGAAAGTATTTATATTGAATGATTATTTTTTTTATATAAATAAAAAATACTTTTTTTTTTAAATACTTAATAAGCTTTGCCTTTATCTGTTGCCTTTAAATGTTTTTAATTCAATTTTAATCTTGATATTTTACGCTTTGGCTATTCTTTTAACGAGCTTAACAATTCTATTATACTTACATAATTGATGCAACAAAAGCGTAACTTCGTTCGTCGGCAGATATTTATAACACGATGTCATTTCAATGTGACGGTTTGATTGTCGATTTCAATTGTTCCAGAACAATTCCGACGGGATTGTTCATTTCCATTTCGACCAAACATATCCGCATATCGGAATCACGCCTCGCCTTTCGATGGAAAAACGATAGAATGTACGAGCAAACAGAGGCTACGAGGCGATATCTTTGTCATTTCTACCGGAACAACAATACAACAGGCGCAATTCACCCGGGCGAGCGACGTGCACGTGTACATTAATTCCCGTCGCCGGAAAATATTTCATCGGTAACGTCTAATAATTCTACTTACGAGTCGGGGAGATATTTACGACTTAAGCGCGCCGTGATTATAAACGCCAACAGCGCGAGGGGGATGAGCGAGATTTATTGCGACTGCTCGCTTGGCGCGATCTGTCTTCTCCCGCGAGTTAGATATCTCCCTGTCCTTCCTGCCCTCCCTCTCCCCCCTCTCTCTCTCTCTCTCTCTCTCTCTCTCTTTCTCTCTTTTGGTCTCTTAAGCCGAGCTATTTTTCCGGGTCTGTATTGCCTGGTAAAATGCTCGAGACAGTCTCCACCACCGACTTGTGTGATTGCTCTTAACGTAGAACGTAGAAAAGGAGACCTGACTATTAAGTTTCGTGTCCGAAATTCTCTTGCTTTGATTCGTCGATGGACCCAGGGCCAGGACCCGAAGCGTCGAGTGGTCCCACGGGAAATCTTGCCCGTCGTCTCGATGGCTGAACTCGTCCTCCGAAACCCCGGAGCATGATGCGGGCGTCTCTTGTGCCCACGTCAAGATAACAAGGACGAAGTGGAGATTGCTTCATTAGCAGCGCCGCGTAATTCCGCGCCGTTTCTCTGGTCTCCCTCACTCCCCCCCTCTCTCTCTCTCTCTCTCTCTCTCTCTCTCTCTCTCTCTCTCTCTCTCTCTCTCTCTCTCTGTCCTTCTTCTCTCTTTCTCTAGTTTCATGATTATCGGGGTGCACGGAGCACGTTTGTTTAGGTGGACCTCATAATTTATTTCTCCCACGTGTAGCAACCTTTTGAAATGTCAAATAACAGAATGAAAATATCATTTCGTGAGAAAATATCATTTCATGAAAAAATATTTTTACTTACAATTAGACTTGATGAATTTATGAACAATTGATTTATCAGTTTTTTGTGAATGTAAAGAAGGTTATGAAAAAGATAATTGTGTTTGTTATTAGCTTCATATCTTATTAATTTAATTTGGAGTAATTAAAACATTCAGAAAATAAACGCGATCCTCGGATGATTTGCGTATTATGCTTTTTTTATCTTTACTTTTTAACAAATCAATCACCCGATCATGATGAGATAAAGCTTAGGTGAGTCATATAAATTTGTATAACATGTTAATTAACTCATTATTATCGATGATAAATGTAATGAAAAGAGAGCGAGAAACATTTCTGCAAGAAATCATTCCACTTTTCTTTAAAGAAAGAAGCAATATATTGTTCTACTTGGAATTTATATTAGACATAAATAAGGCGTAATTTGAATTTTACGGGAAATATTCGAGGGAAGTATGTGCTTATAAATATTATTCATATTGTAATATATATATCTGATTTTTCAAATTTCTATTCCTATATATAAGAGAAAATTATTA
Source organism: Acromyrmex echinatior (assembly GCF_000204515.1). The sequence goes on from NW_011627305.1 coordinate 59,561, forward strand.
ATATTTCTATATAGGAAAAGAAAGATGTGTGATTTATTACCGACTAAAATTTAGACATTTATCATAAAAAGAGGGTTAAAGCATCCGATCTACAAGGGATGAATCTCTGTCCGCCCTTGGCATTGGAGATAAAACGGTGATCATCCTCTTATACAATCTACATCAGCAGATTAATCTACATAATGTCGATCTAAATCTTGCGATTTGCATAATATTGATTTAAAACTATGAAAAACGTAGAATGCACGGTCGAATAAAATGGGAGGTTGGCATCGCTTTTTTTTAAATTATGAAATTTTTTTTTTTTACATATATATTGTTCTTTTTGCGTGAAATTTGTGTTTCTTTAATACTATTAGGTGTTGGAATTAATTCGTAGCGTTTTACAAGTGATGGGAAGTACTTTCATTAATGTATTTTTTAATGCTCATGTGAAATAAATAACATTCTTTCATTAAAAACGCTACGAATTAATTCCAACACCTAATACTTTTTTTATTATACTGAAATACTTAAATTTCTCTGATTGTTATAGAAAAATTTACAAATCTATATGATATTTTACCATTGTACATACCTGATTGGTTTAAAATTTACTTTAAGAAACTAAGAGCCTTTCATCGCAATTGCCGCAGCAATAAAAAGCTCTTTAATTACGCTTGCACGATGATTGACAGCCGTTGAGCGATTTAATTGTTTATTTTTGCTATCGGCAATTTTGTCACGCGACGGGGTTTACTTTCTTCAAGCGCGACATTTCAGGGACAAATTGGCGCTCACGCTTGTTCGCTAAATCGCGTGCGAAGATAAAAGAGTACTAGGTTCTGTCAGGCGCGCGGTAATTAATCAGTGGCTGCAGCGGCATCGCGTAATTGTTTATGCAACGTGGCTCATTGTTAGCCAGCAACAATGCTGCTCGGTGGCCGACAATAACGCACGGCGAGCTGTGGCTGCTGCACGGAGGTACTTTATCGTTCATATTTCTGTACCCCTGTTTCGCCACAGTCGTTTCTTTGTTCGCAGATCGTCCTTTCATCGCGGGCGGTGTAGTTGCAATCGTGTCTGATCAACCGTGCTCAGAATTTCTATCTCATCCGACTGATTTCTCTAGCGAAGAGATCTCACGAGTGAGATAAAGGTTAAATCGAAGTTTCCTGTACTAACACTGTGACACGCGAGAGTAATTTTTTATCATTCACATTTAACTTTTGCATAAAACAAATTTTGATTAGGGAATATTTTAACATTTGAAAATTACGGCTTTGACATCATTGTTTGCTATTATATCAATAAAATATAATATTACTGTAAGAATAGAAAGTATAATTATAAAGCGAATTAATTAAGAAATATTGGAAAGTTTTTTTTAATACGTAAAATAGTAAATAATTTTTATATATAATTTTACAATTAATTCGAAAAATTCTTAGTTCCTCAAATTTGAAAATTCTTGTAACTCAGTAACTTGCAAACTTATATTAATTTTCATTATTTTATGTGTTTATTAATTATGTACACATTTATCTTTATTTCATTTATATATATATATTTATTTCATTGTATAATATATATAAATGAAATAAAAATATATATTTATATATGCTTATATCTATACATACATATATTTTTATTTCATTTTATTTTACAATATCAAAGTCGTTTTTGCGATTTCTATTCGTTTCTTGGTGAGAGAGAAACGAGATTACGTAAACAGGATCCTTTTTTCCTGGCTACATTCCATTTTCCTGAAAGTCCTTTTCTCCCGGACAATTCTCATACCCTATCCGATGAGCCGACGGAAACTTCCATAAATCACGAGAACGCGGGTAGGAACAACTTTGCGGACGAAATTGCCCGCGTGCCTCGTCACCGGCTACGAAATCGTCCACAACACGTCGCATTTGCGCAGAAAGTAAGACCACGAAAGTTGAATTGCGTGCTTCGTGTTCCTTTTACTCTCTTTTCCCTTCAATTACCTTCCCCCGGTTCTCCTCCAAAGCCAGACGTCAAAAATAGGCATCAGGGTAGATTACTGTAGATTAACGATCTCATTGTTTCGAAATAACCAATTAGGAAGCATTATTAGATAATTTTATCCTTTTGTCTGTTCTTTATCAGTATAAAGACACAATTAAGTTTATTTTTGTGTCTAATAATTTATTGTATTACTTTATAGATATTTTCATTTTTTCTTAATTAATATTTATTAAAAATCATATAATACATAAAAATGGGTGTAGCTAAGGAGGAGAGAGGGGGATCATAATTTCTCTAAATTTTAAAGAACAAACGTAGTTAAAAACCACTTAAATGGACTATGCTTAATGAGTATTTAGAATCTAGAAATTAAAAATTGAAAGAAAAGATTTGGAAGTAAAAGTTAAAGAAAGTAATTAACAATGTTTAATGAACTGTTACTAATTGCACTAAGAACTAGTAGCATTACGTTCGAAGGTACTTTTAAAAAATTGATTTGACAAAATAATAAACAAAAATATCATGTCATTTTCTTTGTTGAATACTAGATGATTGTATACTTTTGGAAAACTTATTCTTAATTAGAAAATGGATAGCTATTGAAAATGCACATATTTAATAATTGCTTTTCTAATCCCTTACGTTTTTATTGCGTTTTTCTTAACCTTTTTATGTCTTTGCCTCCTTCTTTTTTTTCTTTTCTTCTTGATATCTCTTTCTTTCTTGGTCGCTGTCTTTAATTAAAACGCATTTACGATCGATAGTTTCGATTCAGATGTTAAATTCTCGATAATTGGATGCTCGTCTTCTTTTCACCCCCAGTCTCCCTAGATATTAATTAATTTTTCGCGTACGTTCGCATGAAAAGCGAAGGACTCGGAAACGGATTGAACTTTCCAACATTGTGCAATCGATATCTTTGATACCACCTGCTTTTATCCTTAATTGGAAGGTTTTAACGGCGATCACGTTGAATTATTTTCTATCGTTTCTTCAGGGGTAAAGCTGTGACTCCGTAATTAACGATGCATCTTAACGTCCGGACGAGATATCGATGGGATTGGTTAAACCACTTTCTTGTTAATTCTGTTCTCTTGCAGCGAGATTCTTGCTTTTCTAAACAGAACTAAAAGGACATAGAAAATTAATTAAATCACTGTCAATCCTGATTAATACTTCCAAGGATTCCAGCTGTTGTTTTTAGAGGATCCGTTCGTTCGCTCGCAGTTGCATCAGTCGAAAAGAGAAGTCCCATCCAGTGGATAAACCTTGGTGTACCTAGCACGTATACATCAACGAATCCGTTCGAGTTGTTAGAAACAAATGGAGCGTATCACGCACGGTATGAAGCCTATCGCGCGCGTTGCAACATTGAAACGCGCAAACAGAGACCGCATGCATATCACTCGCGTCGTTGTTGTAGATGAGATTACGACATTAAAAGCGGACTAACCCCACTGCAAAATGAGAATAATTAAAATTTTGTCCTGCGATGCATAATGCTCGTTCTTTAATGTCGCGGTGTTTTCTTTAACCCGCGCACGACGCGCGTCCGACATTGTTTTAAAATTAAAATGGCAAATACATAATGAACATTTGGACTTTTAAATTACGCCACTATACGCCGTGCGTGTCTTTCTACATGCGTGTCAGCATCCAACCTTTGAATATGTGAAAAAAATTCATTGTATGTTTTTTCGCTTTTTATTTCAGAGAGTATTATATCGCCTTATTATATGGCCTTGATTGATATCGCCTTATTATATGGCCTTTATTTATATCATAATATTGTATAATGTGATAAAATATTATAATGTAATACGTGATGTAATACGCTTTACATTATAAGTTCATAAAATTTTAGAGTAGTTTTTTGTTCAAGTTTTGAATGAAAAAACCGCGGATACTTTTTAAATGACCCAATATATTCATTTGGAAACAGAGAGAAAATGATTCTTTAGAAATATTTAAATCTTGATCTTTTGAGTCTGTCAAATCATGCACTGCGCTTTTGCATCTAAATTGTTAGAATGCACTGAAGATGCTGAAACAAATTGAAATAAATGAAGTTTATGAAATATGTATAGAAAGAAAATGATTTTATTAAAATATTTAAAAAATTACCTTAAATACACATAATTTTATTGAATCATTAAAATAATTACATTTAACTTTTAAGCATAATTAACAATATTGCAAACAGTTTTAATAATTCTAGCAATTAGTTTGAGCGTTGTACATAATTATTTTGGCCTAATCAAATTTTGAGATCTGTGTCTAACTAAATTTTTAAATATTTCAGCAAAATCATCTTTTCTGTACGAAGTGCAGCAAAGAATTAAGAAATGTAATGGGCGGCTTAACAACTTAAAGTACTTCGACCGATTAGTTCTTCCAGTTCCACAATTTACGTCAGTTGCGAAAGTTAAAATGGTGAATTAATATTCGATCATTTTAGTTTGAGAAAATGAAGGTCTGCAGAGTCATAAGACGACCCGGCCTAATTGTCGAGCGAGAAGAAAGTCGTGATATTCATTGTGTAGTTAAATTATTCAGGAATGAACTAACATAAGTAAGCAGTTGTGAAAATAGGACATTCATACGCCTTGAAAAATATATCCGCTCACTTATCCGCATAAAAGATTGCGAGCAGCGATTAATTTCATTTTTTCAAAATTAGTGTATATCGTATACATGCTTTGCAAAGTAATTAATTATTACAATATTATCATTATAGTGTTAATCCCGAGAAATGCATAACAAATTTAAATTTTTTTGTTGATTAGTTAAAATTTATATACATATTTCGCGAAACGTACTTTTATGAAAATAAAAGTAAAACTCTGATTGAGTTATTTAATGTAATCTCGAAAAATTATTAATACTTTTCATACCTCCGGTAACAGAAAAGCGTAATATTGAATATACGGTTAATAAAATATAGTTTATGGTACAACTTTTACGGAGCCCCATTTGCAGAATACATTAAAGGCATGCAGAAGTAATTATATCTCGCGAGACACATCTGGTTGGATTAAATGTAATGGTATCAGAGATTGTCTCACCGCGTTGATATACGTATATTTATTTAATCCCTGGATGCACTTTCAGATCAAAATGACTCTACATAGTTTTCGTTACGATAGAGATAAATTTCCTTTAGTTTCAAATTAAGATTATAACATTTTAATGAAATTGGTTAATTGAAAATCTTTCGTATTACTTTTCACGTTTTCATATAATATTTAATTGAAAATGTAATTAAATAGTTCTTATTTATTTTTGGTTAAATGAAAAATAAATTATATAGCATTTTATCAGATAATAAATTTCAATGATTTATTTATAATAAATTTAATGATTTATTAACGGTGAACTTTATATAATTATTAAAATAAAATACATTAATATTATTTATAATTATTTATTGCACATGATAGTTTTAGTATTTCTCAAATATATTTACAAATATATTTTTCAAATATATTCACGTCCATAAATTTCTCTCTTTTTTTTTGTTTCTGTTTATTTTATTAATTTAATTATTTTTGATTATATATCGATCAGTACATTTGCACTGTTTTATTTAGCTGATAATTTCACAGATATATTACTTTGTCTTCTCTTATTTTTGTGTCTATTTCCGTGGATTAATATATATCGTGAAAATTTGTCTTCTCCATTCTCATTTCTATTCCGATTGGAATAGCGTGTGCGTTGGCTCTCGGTAAACCTCCGTAAATTTCTGTCGATCGATCTGCGTCAAATGAGTCGTGTAGACTCTGGCCCGTGGTTTGTCCTGAATCCCTGAACACTGAGTCCTTCTCTGTCAACCAGATTTGGATCCGAGTTGGTCGGTACGGACTTGACGAACCCGGACTTTTAACCGCGATACCGCAAATCCTCAAGTTTTGTCGGAGGAAAAGCGAAACGATAAAGTCGATATGCTCACTTAATTGTTATTCTTTAATTCCTTATCTTATCTATACAGAGTCAAGGGGATGCTTGCCGTCTGTTTTATCGGAAAAAAAAAAAAAATATTTTTGTTACTCAAAGTACACTTTGTATTGATTTTACAAAATTAAAATTCCGTTTCTATAATTAAAAATTAAAATACACATGCTAATGTATCTGATTTTGATTTATTTTGTCCCAAAAACAAGAAAAAATGAAGAAATTACAAATTTTTTATATTTTTATTTTATTACTCAACATCGAAAGCTGTTAATTCACTAACAATAAAACATTTATTTCGTAAATCGTGAGATCATATGCGCGAAATAAAGGTGTAAAATAAATAAATGCGTAATGGTGAATCTTTAAAATTAAGTTTAGAAGATAAGCCTAATTTAAAAGATAATCTTTTTTACGAATCTATGTGCATGCGATAAGACGTAGTATACAGAAATGTGTCTCGTAAATTGTATATTTGTATTGTAAAACATATGTTTGTAAGTTATACATTTAATCGATAAAATAGCGATCTCATCGGGGTTTGGCCGTCACGCCAGCATCCCCTTAAGACTCGCGATATCGGTTTCTCGATATATTCGGTCAGTTGGCAAAATTGTTACCCTGAAAGGTTACAGGATCGATCGTACCTTAAAGGAAATTCAATAATCGGTGAAACGGTCTTGCGTTCGTTTCTCGTATTTCTGCAACTGCGTTTTATTATCCACGATTTACAATCCACAGACGAATAAGGACGTTCTAAAGTCGGCACGTTATACATTCGCTATAACTTTAGAGCGTTATAACTTGCTTATCGATGATTTCGAGTACTTTTCACGACGATATAAATTAATATGGCGACCGAACGTCTGTGTGAATTATGAGACTGGCTCAACCGTCCACATACTTTTAAATGGATTATTATCCTTTCGTGCACAGCAATATTTCAACAATAACAGCGGTGAGTCGTTTTTATTCAAGATATAAAAGTTCGTCTCATAAAACGTGAAGGAAACAAGATGATTCTCGAACTGCAGTAGTCATACAATATTACTTAGTATCTGCTAAAGATAGAGTTGTGTAACTCTATTTGACAGAAAAGAAACTCTCATGTAACTTTAACTCTTCAGAAGTTTTATATAGGATTCCATATTTCTCGCCTTCACTTAACTTGTATTCATCTAACATGTCGGTAATTGCATTGAGATAACAGTAAATGTAATTGTATGGAAGAGTTAGAGAAGAAAGAAACTCTCTACGTTTTATAATTCTACTTCCTAATTACAATAACAGATAGGGAGATTAAGTTCGTAATTTAATTGTGTACTAATTTCATCTTTGCTCAACTCGATGTGCTTAAATCAAATTTGGACATTCAATCATCTTCAAAGCTAATCTTGAAATTAAGTGTTTAAATTAAAGAAGTACACTGAGAGAAATATTTTTAGTATTTGTAACTATATTTACATGTTATTATAATTATGATTGTTATTATTAATAACAATTATAATGTTAATGATAATAACTGTATGTACAATTCTTTTAACAAATACTCATAGCTGGCAATTAAAAATGACTATAATTATAGTCATTATTATAACAAAAATGCAATTACTATAATTTAAGTATATATAATTATTATCATTATAAGTTATTAGAAATAATTATAGTTAGAAATACTAAAAATTTGTTGCATAAACAATTTTTTCTCAACAATACTACTTTTTACAAAATTAAAATGTCCGTTTAAAATGAATTGATTTTAAGAAAACATGAAATTTCTGTATAATGTATTTAATATATTTAATTGCATTATGGATATTCTTCTTGTATGCTTTTAAAAAGTACATTAATCTACTGTATCTTGTTTCTATTTGAAACACACCGTCAAAGGAAAAAATCGTATACATTCGAGTTCAACTTGCCGTCACCTTCTATCGGCTGACATTGTTTTACGGTTCGTTGTTCCGTATGCCCCGGGAAAATTGTTCACTCGCGCTCGATTTACCACGAATATGGGCAGCAAAGTATCCGATATATGATTTCCCAGGAAGAACGAAACTGCTCAACCTAAGCCGGAGAAACCGAATACAGACGTCAGATACATTCGCAACCAGAGAGAAAGGATTCAGAAAGCCTGTACGTTTTACTCAGGATTGTAAAACCGTGGAATCAAGTTTGAGGAATTTTTACTTTCTAAGAAAACTGCGCGAAAAAAGTTGCGATCGTATGATCTTTTCTCGGAGGAAGTTTAATTGAAATTCGCCTTTTATAGAATTTAATCTTAACCGTTGAATGTTTTGACAATAAATTTCAACATTTACTTTCGAAAGAGATAATATTTTAGATAATATTTTTTGACATTCTCGAAATTCAATTCAAGTTCTCCGCAATGTCATAACTTTAGAAAACTTGAAAATATGAAACTTACATGAAAAGAATGATTTTACTGAAGTATATGAGAATTTATTAGGTGTTGGAATTAATTCGTAGCGTTTTTTAATGAAAGAATGTTATTTATTTCACATGAGCATTAAAAAATACATTAATGAAAGTACTTCCCATCACTTGTAAAACGCTACGAATTAATTCCAACACCTAATAGGTAGATACAGATCTGAAAATAATTTTTGTTAAATTATCAAAATTATATAGGATAAGCAAATTGATTGCTACAATGTCAAAAATTTTTATAGCATTACTCAGCATGAGTAATTCTTGAGATTTCTACATATATATAATTATATCGTTAGAAAATTATTTTCTAGCCAGATTTTTTAGTATTTTAGCAAAACCATTCTTTTTGTGTACCTAGATTTTTTTTAGATATCTAAAGTAAACATTTCTTTCTTCTCATTTATATTATAATTGAAATTAGACTGTTACACTTCGATCTAGATCTAAAATTTTGATTGGAAATAAAACATCAATTTAGAATAAGTTCTCACTAAATGTCAAAAGATTAAGATTTGTAAATTTAATTACAACAATCCAGATTTATCCTTCGTGTCAAGAGTTTATTAAAGCAAAATCGACTTTTTACTTATATATTCATGGTGTACTTTTAAGCGATGAAATTTCTAGCGTCGACACCAGACTTGTCCGTCTACAATGAAGTCAACATTGAAGTGCATTTATATTTAAAATCCACTTTAATTCCTTAGTTTCTCTTTCGTTTGGCGAAAATCGATTTTCGATTCTATATTCTAGCGACGACTCGTGCCACTCGTCACCCCGGAAGTTTCTCCAAGAAAATTGTCCGTCGGTCTTGCACCGAGCTTGCTCCGTTTTCACCCATCCACGTTGTGAGTTTTGCGCTACGTTGTTTGTAAAGACGAATCCGCGTCCTTCAATTTTTCCGATGTAATAAGGCTCCCATCAGGGATTTTCCGATCGCCGCGACGTGCGTCAAAATGATATTTTGGACGTACATTCAATCGAGACTTCAACATATCTTTAATATTGTTTTGGTACTACCGACATTTTTCTTTCGATATCCACATTGAAAGAAAAGATTGGTTGCTACAACAATTTAAATAGTAAAATATGGCATAATATTTTTAATTGGCTGCAGCAACCAGTTTTTGGTCCACAATGTTAGTATGTATATGATTTCGATATAAGTTGCTAACGCAACTAAAAATTTGCAACTAAAAACTGCTATTATTCTTTACGTAATATTCCATCTTTATATGATATATACATTAATTCTGTGATTTTCATATTATGAGCAATATCGATATTGAAAAATTTCAATAAATGCATCTCTAAAAATATGAGTGATTGATCAATGTTGGTTCTCTGAACGAGTATATTGAACGAGTAAACATATCGATAGAATTTAGAGAAATAGCAAGCAGCTCGCTTGCGGCTATCGTCGAGAGGGTCGGAAATTCGCGTGTCAAGCTGCAATTCCGCTTTTTCTGCTGCGGCCGTAATTCCACCTCGCCTTTAGCCGGAGAAATTAAACATCACGGGGAAAAAAAGAACCTAATTCATGCGTTCACGCGCGCTGTAAAATCTCCCGGCAATCGGCTCCATCGGTCTGTAGAATGTCCTCTCGCTCGAATTTTTTATTACAAGTCTCTCGACGAACGTAAATTTTGCTCTCAATCAAACTTCAGCTGTATGCAAAGTATTTTCTTAATTTGTTGTATAAAATACCTACATTAATATTTAAATCTTGATTTAAATTTCTATTAAAGTTAAGAATTGAATGAATTTTCCGGAAAGAAATTGAAGGATTATGTGCTAAAAAAATTTTATATCTTTAAATTGTAATTTTTTATATAATTTTATTGAACTCAGAAATGCTGGTCGCGTCTTTGGGCGACATACAAACTATTCAGTTCACAAAAATAATAAATAAAAAATAATTAAAGCGGAAGAAAAAACAAATAAGCGAAATACATGATGGAGATCGAGGGATGTTTTTCCGCTCATTAGTCGCCATTCCCCGTGGTTCTTAGTTCCACACGGAAAAAAAACGTAAAATCTTCGCGACAAGAAAGACGGATCGTTAAGAAGACGTTGTCGTCATTGTCATCTGGCAGGATTGTAAAAGAATTGCGAAAGGTACACTCGGGAGACATCTCCGACATCAACGTGGTCTACACTCCTTATTGCTCGGTTTACTTACACATTGTACATTATGATCGCGCTGGCGTCTTGACGATTTAGCGCAGAGTAAGAAGCATGAGAGACCATTCGGGAAAAAAAGAAAAAGAAAAATATATCCGAGACGGCAAAAACGAAAAGGAAAAGAAAAAAAGAGTACCATTCATGAAAAAAAGAGTACCATTCATGAAAAAAAGAGTATCATGTCTGTCAAGAAAAGTAAAAATCATATTAAAAGAGAAAATGTAACATACAGAATTTAGTGTGAATATTTACATCTAATATAGAAAATGACAATTTATTTATAAAATTGACAACTAATATCTGGAGTAATTTATTTATAAAATTTATAAAAAATATTTATTCATGAAGCAATTTATAAAAAAAATTATTTATGAAATAATTTGTGGAAAAAATAATGTATTTATAGAGCAATTTATCGAAAGAATTATTTATTCATAAAATAATTCATGTTTTTTGCCAAAAAAAAATCTCCATAAGAATATATTGTAATTTTATCTGTTTCGTTCCTTAAAGTTAATTTATATCGTATATAGAATATATTTTTTGCACGTTATTTAATTTAAATATAATTGTAAAAAATAGTTAATTACAGTGTCTTAAAAAAAATACGACATAGAATTAATTTCTACCATCAAAGCAATTAAGCTCCGCTATATCGCTCGTTAATTTTAAATTTTACGTTTAAATCTAATTTTAAAATGAAGCAAAGAGTGTTAATTACTAATATTAGTAAGATAAAGTAATCTTATGAAAATAATCTTTAAAGTAGATGATCTATAATTGATCTTACTAATGAAAAGTAGTAAGAAATAGTATAAAATGTACTATTTAGATATCTATTCAAATGCAATAACTCAACGGCGTCACGTCTGGAAACTCGACGAAGGTTGCATATGCACATCACCCTTGATAATAGATTCTCCAGGGAAGAGAACAGGGTACCATCTTCTGATTCCGTCGATTCTCCGCCGACGCCGAGTACAACAGCGTGAAACAGCTGAACATTACCGAAAGTAGCGTGGAATCTCGCGCATCAGAAGCTCGAATTCCTGAACCGCAATTTCCTTCTCTTCTTCTGTCTGTTTGCCATGCTCCATCCCCGCTCACGTCCGCATCTCACCCCTGTCTTCCGGAAAGACGAGGCACCATCTCATCTCCGTAGCCCCGCTAAACGCTCCTTCCAGAACGAATGCTTATCGGATCTCTTCTTCCGCTTCGCGCTTTGTGTTCCATCGATCCGGAATGAGAATCGGCTTATTTGACGACGAACGAGGGGGCCGATGTCCCGTTTTTCGGGGCATGGATCGTCGGTATTTTGGATTTCTTTATATATTTATTGCGCTGCGTTACGCTTCGATTTTCCCGTTTATCGCGCATTACGCTACGAATTTTTCCATTTGCTTGCGTGTTATGCTTTGCTCGCTTTGCCAAGCGCAATGGCGCTCAGTGCCTTATTCTATACTATTTTTGATGTTTTCATTGATATTTTCTTTATAAAAATAGTTATTTATTTATTTATTTTTTTTTTAAATAAAAGTAAAGTAAAATGACCGTTATCTCAGGTTTTATTGTCAGATGTAATTTATGCCTTCGCACAAACTCAAATTGCTCGAATTACTCAGGGAAAAAAAATTTTATTTCATTTCAACTGTCTATTTTAGAGAATTTTTATTTTACACCTATATACTTTTTATTTATCTTTAATCTTGTAATGCCTGGAATTTACTGACAAACTTAAAAACGTAGTCACGCGAAATTTATTACAGTTATTGTAGGCAAAAAATGTGAAACGGGTGATATAAATGCCAGAAAATTTTTCACATTTTTATATTTTTTTGTAGCTCATATTTCCTGTTGAATTTTGTACTCTTGTACTTATAATTAGTATTGCATTAGTTCTATTTCCTTTTTTAATTGTGTTTTCATAATTCGATTTATATTATTTATAATTGTTTTCAGTTTTATAATTTTAAATATGTTGCTCATGACACGCGATTTTTTTAGTTTATTAAAAATTATTCATTTGACATCATTTTACATTATTTATATTAAAAACTTCAACGTTTTATTCTGGTAGAAATAAGTGCTGAACTATATGTCATGAGCGAAAAAGAATTAGTGAGAATTATTTCTCAATTTTGTCTGCGATCCTTTTACTTCTTTTATCACGATATGACTGTATAATGAATTGCAAGATTCGTAATAAAGGTAATGGTTCAACATAACGATAGTAGAAGTGACTTACGCCACCATTAGTTTCTATAAGTATTTCATAACCATATCCATGAAGAAAATTTTTAAAATTTTTGTTTGCAATCTAATTTAAACATGCAACGATAGTAGCGACCATTAATAGCTCAATAGCTCAATTTACTGCATTAGCCTGCCGATTCCGTGAAGCTATTATAGTTTGGTATCGGAAAAGCCAGTGTTGTACTTCAATTATGCAAAATAGTACAACGAAATGTCATATTCAACAATTTAACACAATTACCGATATTGACATCGTTTCAGTCGCGTAAATGATATCGCTTCACTTATGTATATATATATATATATCAGTCTAAATTACAGGAGTAACATTAAAATGCAAAATATAGTAACTAAATAACATAACAAAGAAATGGGTTTTTTCAACGAGAAAAGCTCCATAATATCTTTTTACGAATGCAGATTTACTAGCTGGCATCGTCTAGTCTTCCAGCACGCTTTAAATGCGACAGAAAAGTAGCCTTTTTTTTATGACCTCGTTACATTTGCGTGCGTTACAGCGGTCCTGTTAATGTGCGAAGGAGCTATTTCTGACTCGCAGGGACGTTCCCCGGGCTGGAGAATTTAATTTTTTACGCGTAACGATGCGCTATAATGTCATTCCTTTAGCAAGTCTCGGTAAAAATGCATTAACCCATTACTGGCCGGTCGCGCAATGTACAACGGTGTGAAAATTTCATCGCTCGTGGTATTGTACCGCAGCCGTCGATATCGAGAAGGTGCACTATGACGGCGCCGCTAGTATAACCATTATTGGCCAATTAATTGCACAATGTCAATAAAGCAACGCCTACGTTTAATTATAAACAGGGAAAGCGCCCGTGATCGATTTAATTATGTTACATAGGCGTCCGCCGGAAATGGCGATACCAATCGAGACTAATGCGTCGGAAATTGAATTCAATCAACGCGTAAAGAGAAATTGGAGAACGAACATTCGGTCTATCTATTTGGATACGTAACAGTATTCTCAATTTATCGAAACCGCAACATGTTTTACGACCAGCAATCGCCGATAACCGATTAGTCACATCGCGGTTTTGATCTTAATTATTTCCAGCGAGAGTTCCGATTAAGCTATATAAATCTCTCTTTTTTTTTTAATTCATTAATAAGTCGCACAAGAACTGAAAATTTAAAGCTGATTTAAAACGCTTGTTAGCTAAAAAAAAAATCAGAAATCGATTCAAAATTTTTATACAAATATTTATTCGCCAGATATTGCGACCTTGTATTCTCGCACTACTCAGTGCCATTTAAAAACCAGTTGCTAGATTTTTTATCATGATCCACGATATTATTTCTTTAACGTCAGCACTTTTGCGTGGTGAGTTTCTGGGTCGTCGCGTCTCGGATAATTCTGGACGATCATTTTTTCTCCTTCTCTGTGAAAAGTGCTATGGGAAACGGAACGGATAAGCGGCTGATGTCACTGACGTTACTCTAACGACAGTGATATTGCGTCTCTTTCCTTTGACGCGTTTTGCATTTGTGAACTACATTTCACATCTTTGAAGTAATTTTCCCATTATCCTTACACTGAAGGATTTAAATAGAACTACATAGAGATCTTACGTTTAAAACAGCATATTTAACAAGATATTGTACATATTTACTTTCCTCTAAAAATCAAAGCTGTAATTTTATTCGAAATTTTGATTATTTCCTTAAATGTTTTTTTTTTAGACATTCATCCAGTTATTGTAATATTAGTATTACATATTGTATTCTTATTGATTGTTGATCATTATAATACATTACGTAGAAAATGGATAAGGATTTGATAAGAGTTTTTATTTAATGGCACAATTTTTTCCTGATACAAATATATGCAACTTGCATATTTGTACCTGTCTAGTTATTATTCAATATTAATAGATTATTATTAATATTGCACCTATTTGTTATCTTGTTTCTGTTCAGTAAATAGGTTCAGATTTTGAATATCTTTTATGCGTAATAACTATAGACAAAGTGTTACATCTTGATTGAGATCTTGATTAAGTAGTTTTACTCCTCAGTTACTGAACAGAGTCATGCCCAATTTCTTCACTTCCAGATAAGTTGCGGATAACCTTATCCAAGAGATATCTCCATTATATTCTGAGAGATATCTCTTGGATAAAGTTATCTAGAGATGAAGAAATTGGGCATTAATATAATTGTTCAATAACTGCTCAAAAACTTTTTTGCCAGGGTTTGTCATTAGATCTGTTGTTTATAGCTGCACTCTCTGAACTAATACACACAGTACAATAAGTTGAAACGTATATTTGTTTCGCTTCAATTTATTGCACTGTATGCACCAATTCAGAGAACAACTATAAAAACAGACTTTTTGTGTAATTCAGATTGCGATTTTTTATTAATTTATTGATTTAAACATATTATATTCATATATAAGCTTTTCTTAGGTGGAACTTAAAATTCATCTTTTTGCGATCGTGCGTCAGAAATATTTTGATTCTACGATTACTTTACGTATAAACGCGCATGGTTTGATTGCGTCGATAAATGAACGGCAAGCAAACAGTATAAAACTGAGGGTACAACGAAAGGGAGAGATGGAATGTTTCGAGGGTTTGTTTCTCATACGGTAAACGATATTTGTTTTTCGTGCGACCACTTTGCCGACCGATACCAGGTTATTATTTTTGTTAATCCTCCTATAGTTTATGGAAATTACACTACAGAGTTTTTAGAAATGTTTTTACATGTTTGATAGGGTAGCAATCTTTTTATGATTTTTGTATTACAAACTGCGTGTTGAACACGTATGTGAAAGATCAAAATTACATAAAAGCCTAACCGTTTCTTTATTTGACTTTGCAGATACTGCGCTTATATAGGTATAATATTTTTTTTAACGCGAGACATACATCATTATCTATTTTATCCTTTTCGTGCGCCGTTTTATGTTTCTCTTTTATCTTTTCTACTCGCTTATTTCTCTTGGCGAATGATTTTTTGATGTTTCTTTTACCTTTAGAGATATCAAGCTGTCAATATCGGACTCATCACAGAGTCGAATTTGCGTTCACGATTTATACCGAGTTGGCAATCAATCAGCATTGTAGAAAAACGACATCAATGCCTGCGATATGTCTACAATTTTTTTTACGAAGAATCGTTCTTGTTTCGTACGTGATATTTTATTTGTTTTTATTATATCTATATATTATTATTCGCTAAATGTCACATATTTAAAAATAATATTTTTAAATTAACATTGCGGCAAAATTTTAGCCGTTAAATTTTAGCTCGTTAGCATTGTGAAATTGGGAAGTAGCTAAATAAAATCAGGCAGCAGTTTTGTTTGCTTATAAAATTTCTAAATATTTAAAATCATTACTATCTGCATATTTTCATTTATTTTATTATCAAGGCAGAGAAACAGTAACGTTGACTTACGGCTATTTCTTTTTTATTTGCCATCTGTAAATATAAAAGGGATAATTGAATGTAGGCGAGATGATTTCATGAGTTTTTGCATCATTTAATCAATAATCTCACTTTCTTCATTTCTGTGTTTTTTTTTAACATTATCACATTTATATTTAAGCAAGAATACACTATCATCGTTACTTTTTTTGGAAGAGAGGTAATGATTATAATTTTTTTATCTGTAACGGAAACATTATTACATTTTATAGTAATGGTAACGAATTTAGCCGCTACTTTTATCATTATTTTAAATCCCTGTTATCTTTATTATATTTAATAGGTTGCATTAGTTTTGATTGGATACAAATATTTTACTTAAATAGAAATTCAAATATTGAAAAATATTAAAAATAATATTCAATAAAAATTTTTAATAAAATTTGCGTTTGTGAATTACAATCTAAATTCCTAAAATAAGTATTATATATAAATAAAAAGTATTATATAAAAATAAAAATATTAATGTAAAAAATTATAAAAAATTTATTAAATAAGTTTAATTTAAAGAAAAGTTTGCTACAGACAATCTTAGGTTTAAAGATTTAATATATCGTATTTAATTTAGATTATCAAGTAATGCAATTTTTAAATTTAATATCTTGCTTTAGTATTACAAAAAAAGTTATTACTTTCTAATAAGGAAACACAGGAAAGTGTTGCCGTCTGATTTTGAGAAACTTGTGTGTTATAATTTAGACCAAATTAAAGAACACGTATTCTTTATACGCACTTTTACGGAATGAAACCTTTCTGAAGGAAATTAATTATTTTCTTTTGAAGAGTAAATATCGTCGAAACTATAAAAAATAGAAAAAATGTTTAAATAAAAGTGGAATAGTTTTAAGAGTACTTTTACAACAATGATAAAAAAATTTTTCAAGTTTTTTCATCTTTTATGAACACAAATTTTTATTAAAAAAATATTTTACCAATATAAAATACTCTTGAAATAATTCAACTTTTATTAAAAATTTTTTTCCATCTCTTATTGTTTCGACGATATTTGCTTCAAAAGAAAATAACTTTTTTTCAAAGGGATGTTTCACTCTCTAACAAGATTAAATCATTCAACTGAAAGAACACATGCGTGTATATAAACACATATAAAAGAATAGTCTATACATTTTTGTGTGAACTACATCATGTTAAAAGCTCCCATGATAAAACTTGGAGGACCCTTTTCTGTGTTTTCTTATATATATATAAGTATAACAGTTATTTTGTTAAATTAGTAACGAATGACATAATGAATTACTTTTTATATTGTTACTTTTAAAAAGTAACAATAATAATATTATTTTTGTAGAGTAACGTTTCAATCCTGTATAGGTATTTAAGAGCATATTGTGAATACATACATGAGGGATAATTATATTCGTCGTATTTGCAATAATGTTAACGTACACACGATGGCGTTGAGGGTGATGGGGTTGAATAGAGGATAGTGGCAACGGTATTGGCGATACGTGGTCGGCATTACGTAACGAGAGCCGGTTCGCGATCGGGGATTTTGTGGCATACGGACATCCCAGCGAACGGACGACGTGAGTGAACGAACCGCCGCACATGCACCGCGAATGCGCTTGCGATACAATTTGCGCGATATTCTCTCCACTGGCTTGCCAGTGATTCCCTACTCGTACCTCCATATACATACATGCACGAATTTTGTGCGTGTGTCACGTCGAAGTGTCGCGTCGAGATAACTCTCGATCCTGATGTTAACGTAGAAAGACAGCAGTCCTTTTTTTTATTGCATGCGAATAGTGACCTAATATTCGTCAATGAATGGATATATACATACTTGATTCAGAAGATTTGTGAAAATAGATATTTGTAATAGCTTCCAAATATAAAGAGTGGTCGCTATTAAAATTTTAAGTTCTTGGAATTTCTTGCAATCTTTTTTTATATATTGGTATCATTCTGTCGTTTAAAAATAACGTATTGATTATCGGATAAAATTATCATTAAAACAAAAGATATATTTTGCTCTATAAAAAATAATTACAAAACATAAGAGAAGAATTTAGATTTTTTTTTTACAAAATTGGAGATGTTACACAAAATTAAACTGTTAAACCAAAACAAACAGAAACTTTATAAACTCTGTAAAAATACTCGATATTTTTTATAGCTTTTTTTTGAAGGAATTATTTTATCATGTATAATTAGATTTGTTTTTACGTGGACTAATTCAATTTGCGATACATTAATTTTAATGTGCCTTATTTCTGAATCGAGCGATTTAATCTTTGACGAGTGTCTCTTTTTTTCGATTATTGATCACAGAGTCCTAAATATGTACTTCCGACATTCCGCGGAGAATGGTGGCGTCCGAAAACATGCACGAAACTTAGAAATTGACTTTTTCAACTTGTACCTATCTTCTCCACCCCCGTTTCTCTCACGTTAAATCTTAACTTGGCTGTGCGCGATGACAACTTACAAGACTATGCAGTATGCACCCGCTGGGAACATCCGCGTATGTCGCGTATAGGGTATAGCTATAGCGATAACCCGCAGGTCACCATGAGACATTCTTCAGCGGTTTGATTTAGTGGCCCTCTCAAAGTACCCCGCCAGCTCTCTGCTCGCTTATCTAGCGCTGTTCAGAACGCTTGTACCTCGGCCACCGTGCGTTCTACACCCTCGTTGCAATACACGTCTGTGCCTGCAGTTTACTACCACGAAACGAATCGGAAGTGTGGCGGAAGTACGCGCGCGCGCACGAACGATCTAAAGGCGCGTACAAACTGTGCAAACCGCACGGTTCGCAAGCGAAGGATAAGTTTGTGCAGACGTGTTCCCAGTTGTACAGAAACACACACATTGCACAGAACACACACGGTTTGATAACACGTTCTCTAACCTGAATGTATTTCGGAATTACCTTTTCCTCGTTTCTCTCCTTTCAAACACTGACCAAATGCTACTATTTGGCTAACCATTGATCAAACGATCGCAAAGAGAATTCGGTAACAGTTGATGAAAAGAATTTGGTAGCGATATTTGGGTTAAAGGTGACCATTTACACGTAGTTTTAATGGCACAGAGAGACGACACACATTAATTAATTTAAAAGATATTTATTTAAAGATATTCATTTAAAGAATGCATTTGTCTATTCGACATTATATAATAATTTCAGAATAAATTATTTCAAAACCAAATTGTTTGATAATATTTTTACTGAGTATTAAGTTCTCACATTTTATCTCACATTTCTAATCATGAGAGTAGATATGGAAATGATTAAAATGAGAATTAGTTGAAAGTGAAATCTCGTTTGTAGATTAATTTAGATGAACATCTCACTTATACGATTTAGCGCACGCTAGAGCAATATTTGATTTAGTTTGCAGTGTGTGCACGCGCCTTAACGTGAGCTTGTTGCAGACACGGGATGATGAATCGCTCGCTCTATCTTTTCTTTAGATCTTATGACTCCGCTCTGTGACGTACTGAATCCCGCGCCTCGGGCTCGATAAATAAAGTGGATTTAAGTACGCCATCAAAGCGCGTTCAGCTCCCTGAAAGAAATCATCTTGATGTTACAATTAAGTTCACTGCAGTTATCGTCTGCTGTCAGCTTTCTCCGCCCCGTACACGTTCGCGAGATCCTTATAAAAGTTAGTCACGCTGAAAACGGCGTGGATCAGCTTTCAAAAATACACGAGAATGTATGAAAGTGTGTACAGAGTAAAAGAGATTCTGCTATAGGATATCCCGTTCCTTACCGTATTAATTTTTAATGACAGACGTCCCTTTGGCGTACTTGATGTCAATTTTTCTTCCCGACTATATAAGATGACAAAAAATGAAGCAGTCTTAAATCTGTAATTTCGTTAAGATCTATAAAAACTAATTAAATTTACAAATATAATTTTCACGTATAATTTACACAGTCAATCGATTTTACTGGATTAAATCTCAGCCTTTCTCGACAGCTATTACGTCCTTCACATCCTTCTCCCCAAGTGTCTTCGCGATTAACTAACTTTTAAATTAGAATTCCGTTCAGGCGAAGTCACGTCAAATTAAATGAAAGACCGTTTTGTTTTACGATACAATTGACGTCTTTCCGCGCATGGTTATACCGCTATTCTCTCGCAGAATGCGCCGTATGTTCCGTACAGGACATTTTGTCCTGACATTTCCGTTCAGGCTTGTAACAGGTCCCACTCGCTCGCTCACTCGCTCGTTCGCGCACCTCGGCTGGCATATCTATTCCACCGTTTGGTCCTAAGGGCGCTACGAGTCCCAGAGTATTAATAAATTGCGCTGTATTGTGCTACGCTCTATGTCGGTAGACATTCCCACCTCCGCTTCCTGTACCACCATCACCACTCGTTCTCATCCGTTTTCTCGTCTTTTTACTCCCACCCGCGCGCAGCTGCCGCGACGAGTATCTCCCATCGGGATTACCGGCGACGCGTTGGAGAACGCGAGCGAGAACGCGACGGCACTATCGCTTCCAGAAAAGCTACCGGATGGATTTAAGGGATTTAAGGAAGATCGCCAAGGTCGACGCGAATCGAGGATTTGGCTAATGCTGCGAGTGGTACACGATTCTACGACTCGAAAGAAACGTCGGTCATCGCCATTGAAACTTGGCTTTTCAACGAAAATCGATTTATCCTGATTCCATTTGGTTTCGCTATCGAGAACTATGTCATGAAAATCTCGATTTTCGAAGATCGTTAAGCATTGATTTTATTTTATTTTATTTTATTTTTTATTCACGCTGATCTCGTATGTGATTTTTAACTGATGTCGCCTGCAGTCGTTCAGACTGAATTATTTCAAGTTGGGCGGATTTGTTCACAATGGAACACTACAAAAGCGGCGATGATCTGAAGATTCACGCGGTAGTTTCTACGCTAATCGCGCCGGAAACGAATCAGTCCAATTCGCCACCGTCTTCCTGGCTTTATTGCACCGCCTTCCAGCTGGAAACTGGAAGTAAGGCGTTAATGGAGCGGATGACATAGAGCCAGAGAAGCAGGTCGGAGAGGGACTATCACTCACGCGACTGGTAACAAACGCACGGGAAAATTCTCTTCTGTAGAGTCTCCAAGTCTCTACGATGGTGGAGCGAGAGATCGCGTCAAAGTTGGGCGCTTCGTCATTTTTAGTAGCGACGACGTGACCTCGCGTTTACGTCGTCATCTTCATGAAGAAAGTCGATCGCCAGTAATATCTATAGGAGGAAGTCCATTTATCCGGGAATTCAACGTTTCGAAAAGAAAAAACTTATAAGAACGTATATTTTAGAATTATTAAGAAAAAATATTATATGTGTATTGTAATAAAGTATGTAAATTTACATAAATAATAATTTGTAAAAATCAATGGATAGTGGAAAAATTGTAATTGTGCGTTTTTCAAAAATTTACTCTTGTAATTGTAATTTTACACGTAATTTTTTTCATTACAACCATAGAGATTTTATGATGAATTTTTGTTAAAAATAATAAAAAATTACTATTACATAAATTTATTAATTAACCGAATTTATATTTCTATATCATAAATTATTGTCAATAAATTTATTAACTGTTTATTTTACAATTATACAAATTGCGTAATAAATTTGTATAATCGTAAAATAAACAGTTAATAGATTTATTGACCAAACAGAATTTTGCAAGTATATGAACGGAGATGTATTTTGTAGGATACATGGTCGAATTTAAGATTAAATATTATTGGCAGCATCTTGTTTCCGTGACCGCGAAATAATTGGGAATATTATCAAAATTCCGCATGGTTGAGCGAGAATTTCAACGGACGCCGTTCGGCCGCACTTCGGAAGGAAGAAGCCCTCAAGCTAGTCCTTGACCCGCCCTTGTGAAATTTGCGTCATAAAGCCAACGAGCGTGCCGCGCACAAGTTAGACGTAAAATTGTTGGCGGAATACGGAAATATGCGAATGGGCCTTCCGGCGTCGTCGCCAGCCGAGAGTTATATAATACCCGCTAGTGAAGCTGGCGAGGCATGCTCCATCACGTCCGCGAAATATCTTCGAGAAATAGCGATAGTCTCATCGTATCTCCTTCCGCGCCTCACTCTTTGTTGGCTACGTAGTATAACTTGAAATCGGCATTCACGCGAACATTTTTTGCTCAGTTGATTCTTGACGCATAAAAATGTTTAAAATTTATGGCTCGAAATCCACAAGTTATAAACGATTAAAAATGAGTTGATTCCTGTAAAGTACATCTAAAAAAAGTTAATAGTAAACAACATTTTAACCTTCTTAATCTGTAAAATAAAAATAACTTAATTTACATTTGTTGATTGACTGATATATAAAATTTGATAAAATGTAATATTACGAAGAAAATATTAAATAAAAAAAAAGCGTAACAATTTTTAAGCTTCTGAAGTATTGCTTTATTATGAAGTAAGGAGCAAGTTCACAGTTTTTCAAGTAAACGCACATGATATACATCGTTATGTTTCTGAAGAGGTAAAAATGGCTAAAGTGAAAGAACTAGGGCAAGTAATCCTCTTTCACACGAAAGATAACTCGAGATTGAGAGGAGCAAGTGATGCACTTTGCCACTCTTGGGCTACTTAGATCCTCAAGAAGTCCGGAGAATGTCGAAGAGTAGTTGTCTCGAGATCACCGTGAAATTTCGGGTAAAGCTCGATGATAAAATAAAGCACGCTCTCCCTTCTTTTTTTTTGCAAATCGCGCCCGAGTTCCTTGCGAATTGCTCTTCAATTTTCGAATCGCGGCTCCGGAAGGCAGACGCCGTGGAAGAATTTCAAGTAGGCGACACGTGTAAAGCATCGGTGGCGCAAAAACAGCTTCGGGAAGTGATTCTACTTCGCGGTGCGATGCAGTTTTGGTTGATTCCCGTTCCGGCTAAGTTCCGGAAACTTCGCTGGCGAAAGTTGGGCCGTTTCGAAAGCATGGGTTCTTACGACTTCCTCTGAAAGTGTCGGATCATATCAGAGTAATGTGGAAAAGTGTGCTTGTGAATCATAGACACATGCTGTTGTTTGCACAAAACATTACATCATACAATTTATTTAGTATTGTAAAAAAGTACTCTGTAAACGCAGAGTAAGAAAAGCATAATATCGTATATCAGGTCTAGTTTCTTAATTTAATTCAAATTTATTTAAATTTAATTTTTAAATTGCAAATTCAGTTACCTTTTTTAAAGCTAGTTAATTATTTTAAAAGGTATACTCGTATAAGAGAATACATATGTATACATAAATAGAAATGTATACTGTAAAAAGTTTTCTATGTAAATAGAAAAGAATAATTTCTTTAACTTTTTATTATTAGAATATTGATATCGAATGAATGAAGCAATGATATGTTCAGTATTACACACACAGTCCTTAATATTTCCTATTTTTCATTTTATTAATTGGATAAGTATCTATAATAGTAATTAATTAATTACCAGATACATTAATTAATTCACTTTAAATAACAGACGAATGATTGGAGTAGCTTATTAATTATTTTTGGTATACGATATTATTAGAGCATGACTGCGCTTAGAATTATCGACAAACACTTCTATCGACCAAACTGAAACGTCGCTACTCTATAACGACGCGTAATGTCGCACTGTACATATAGATATAATTATAAGCGTCTGGCGTTCAATAAGCTGCCAATTATCTCTAATGGATCGCGTTAAACTTCTAAAATGAGAGGCAATGTTGCAAGCGCCGTCGTGCGTGTCGTTCATTAATGTTAATTTTCGATTCGGTAATCTCTGCTCGCTGAATTCAAAAACAGAAGCCTTTGATACTGATGTCGACAAACAATACTTGAAAAATCAGTTATTGATGCTGTTCTCTCGTTACTATAATTTTATCGTTATTAATATAATGAAAGAGTTTCTATCCAATTTATCCTTAATATTATTAATGTTAATGAAACATGGTATGAGGAAATCATAAATAATTGTACTAATAAATATTATCTGAAAATTATGAAGTATAGTTTTCAATTATTTATCTTGGAATTTGTATCAATTTTAGTTCTTCATTATTATTTTATGCTAATTGATAAAAATTTTTGGACAAATTAGATTTCTCTCATGCTTATTCACGATGATTACATTATCTATCATGAGCGAAAGTGTTGGGGGAAACATTTATCGTCTGCAGAAAATACGATGAATGTAGACGAGATTTAGCAAGTTCCGCCATATAATTCAGGAACGACATTTCGAGAGTTACTGCCAAACTTGTGAGTCGAAACGATATCGAGTCGCAAGACCATCGAAATGCCATCGAAGAGTCGCAAGAGGGAGACTTGTGAGCACCCTCTTGCCTCTTCATGTTTACGTCTTCTGCACGAGGACGCGGTGCCAGTCCTCTCAAGCCACACTCAAATTATGACAATAAAAGTGCTTTATTTCTCGGTTTCAGATCGGTGCCCTGAAGAATTATTACCTCTTCTCTCACAAGCGATTACACAAGAGATCCCTCACTGCAAGCGAACCACATCACAAGGCGCTCAGGGATGAACCGCGGGTAAGTCGACGTGTTCTTGTTTCTGCGCTAATTAAGAGACATTAATTACGAGATGCACACGGGAACGAGATTTGATTCATACTCAAAGAGTAAGACGTAATGTTTGAGAGCCATGGTAGATTTATTCCAGGTCTGTGAAATGAAAGAAAAATTTAATTAGCTTTAGTCACGGTATTAAGGATTTTGCTTTTACAAAAAAAAAAATTATATTTAAAATTAAATTTGCGTGTGAAGAGCGAAATAACGGAGTTGTGTGCAGTCATAAGAGACAGAAATAAATATAATTAGAATAAGATAATTATAATCACAAGCAGTGTATACTTCTTTCATATATACAAACACATTTTATAAATTTATTGGACAGTCGACATGTTAACGAACCGATTGTAACGATTGTTCGGACAGAAAATTCATTGCTATAAGCGCTATTAAATCACTTGATAAAACTTGAACTCTTCACGATCGGTCAGCGTAAAAGCGACGTGCATTTCGACAAACAGCTTAATTGACCAAGTCCGTTTAAAGCACGTTAACGATCGCAAGAAATACGTGTTCTGGCTAGTGAACTGAATGTTTGGCTGAAAGAAGCCCCAGAATAAAATTATGAATTAAGGCTTTTGAAAGGACGAAAATAATTTTCTAAAAATAAAATTTACCATCATCGATTTTTAACAAATTGGTTAAAAACATTTTTATATTAATTTTTCTTTAATAATTTTAACTTCATGAAATTGTTGTAATCGCGCCATCTTTTATCTTATCGAAAAAAATACTTTTTTATTTTTGCGACAAAACTGAGAGAGAAAGAAAGATATTTACAAAGTCTGGAAAATGTCAATAGGATCAAAAGGCTAGAAAGGATATGAGTTCTGTACTGAGATGTTTTGAAAACAAGCTGTGCAATATATGTATATTACGTAAATAATAAAGTCCCATCATAAAAATGTTACATTTTTTCTCAGTATGTACCATAACCCTTGCGTTTTCAAAAAATCATTCTCCCGTTTGCATGTAGTTTTTTTATAGTTAAATATTCTGTCACGCAGTGACAGAATATTCAACGGTAACGGTATATCTCACAAAGGATCGCAAAATGTGTCTTCCTTTTTTTTTTTGATTGACCAGAAACGTGTTTTTGTTCGGTTCTAGTCTAAATTTTAGCGTTGTGGTAAAAAACGTTGAGTTTTAACTATGAAAAAAATCACAGTCAAGGATAGAAATTATTTTGCAACTGTAAAGCAAGAAACACTTTTTTACGGCATACGTAAAGAACGATTTTGTTGAAATACTTAAAAATTCAGCTAGATCCACATGAAAATAATTATATTGGATTATTTTTTAATATTATATTGTACGCTCAAACTGGCTGTTTAAATGTCAATACTTTTTATGCAGGATTATCACGTTTAAACACATTCTCTCTACATAATTATTTTAATAATCCAATATAATTATTTTCAGGTCAGTATCTGGCCTAATTTTTTTAGATTTTTTTCCGTGTAGTAAAATGTTTTTAACATTTAATTCAGGATTATAACATATATATTTTTTCCGCAGATGTTATTTTTTTTTTTTGTGAAAAAGACGGCATAATTTACGTGCATTATTATTCAGCGGTATTAAATCATAAATCCGTCGTAGCCATAAATAGTTTATGAAATTCCATTCTTATACCTGTAGATTTTTTTCGAATTTTTCACTATAATATCACTTTAGTAGTCGCGCGGGAAATACCTGGTGGTCGCTTTAAGTGCACTCTTGGTGAAGCCTCGTCGTCCCTTCTCTCACGAGGACGTAGCAAAATATCTCACTGTTTCGAGAGACAATATTGTCGTCGCCGCGTTTTCCGCCATTGTCCTCGTCTCGATAAGCTCCTTCTCGCGGGTGAAAATTACGAAGTGGAAGGGTAGACGAAGTGGTCGGAAAAATATCATGTCGAAGAGAGAAAGAGAGAAAGAAACAGAAATACAGTTCTTTATATGCGAGGGATCGCGATATAGCATTAATTATGAATTACTCGTGGGGAACACGTTATCGTGAAGAAAATGCCATTTGCACGGGACGAACGTGCGGGGGTAACTTCCGCGCGAGATACATTTTTTTCCGAACGCGCCGCGCTCAGAGATCGCCGGGATTTATGGCTGGCAAAGTCACGGATACGTGACCGGAAAATCTCTCTCGTTTTCCCGACGATCGTGACTGGCTGCTTATTAATTGTGCAGCACGCTTAGTTAACCGCTTAATTGTTCGCTAAAAAATGGACGATCAATGTTTCATTTTATTGCTTATTTTTATATTTTGATGAAAAAATATCATGTTCATATGGATGCAAACGAAACTTATTGCGAATGAAAAAGAATTATTAACACCTTATTTCTTTCACTAATTTTTTTTTATTATGTTTGAAAAAGCATCGTACTACTTGAGAAATTGTTTTTTCGAGAAATTGAGGAAGATATGTATACATAAAAAAATTCTTCACATAATTTTAGTCTGAATTTTACAACTTTTTTCATCGAGATTATTACACGGACTATTATTGAATTTGAAAATTAAAATTCCGCATAACTTTTATTAGATGGTTTGCTGTCAGAATAGTGATTAATGTCGGTATTTAAATTTTATTTAATTTTTTTTTCTAAAGGAACAATTCAATATTTCACGTCTGATGAATCGATGATTAAATGGGTTATTTGATAATTTATTTGATCGCATATTTATGTTGATATGTATATCTACATGAAACATATAGTGTTTATTTTAATAAAAATTCATAAATATTGATAATTAAAATTAACTTAAACAATTACGAGGTAATTTCTATTTAATTAGCGATCATATTTAGTGACATTTTCTTTATTATTTGTGTATGTTTGTGAAATTTTGACTTTTATCTATAACTGTTTATAATTCATGAGAGAATACGGCAACATCTGCTACTATTCGATTTCACGACTGCCATAATCGTTTGATTTTAAGAGACTTTTAACATGTTCAATAATCGATATGGAGCAGCACATGTACCAAATTTCCTATCTTATACTCATTGTGTTAGTTTGAAAATTCGGAAATTTCTGCATTGGCGCGCGCCTTCAATACGACCGTGAAACTAACTTGATTAATCCTGGCGTATTTGGAGCCTCGCCAAAATTGCGTGAGGATCGTGAATCTGTCGACTGGGCATCGAATCGCATTGCGTGTCTGGGTCCAACACGAGGGTATGAATGAAGCGGGAGGAACGCGGCGCACGCTAAAATTAAAGCTCGTTCCCCGAGGCGTTTTTCGGTGATTGTTCGATTTATGACCCTCGATTGAGTCAATCTGTCCTGGTGAATTTTCCACGTCGCAGTGTCGCGATATACAGCCGTATATATAGCCGTCTAGCCAATCACACAATAGACAACAATGATGCTACGAGTAGTTGTTTATTTTTTAAAAATAAGGATAAAAGGATAATTTTATTTCACTAGCTTTCTCTCTTTCTCTCTCTCTCTTAATTAAATTTTTTCTATTTTTCAATTATCGATAAAATAATTCTTTGAAATAATATAAAATGTATTATAATAATCATTAAACATTTCATAAAAATACGAACGTCATAAATCTAGATTTGAATAATTTTGTAAAAATAAATATATAAAGATAATGATTAATTAGTTGACGTATATAGAAATAAATGCTTTCTCTCTTAATCCATTTAATATTTCTCGATATTAATTCTCAATACATATATTATAGAAATTATTATATTATTTATATTTAATTAAATTTCATATAAATTTTATCATGCATAATAATTTAAAATCACGCGTGATTAATAACTTTATCCAAAGACATTGAAGTTCCTTTCTTTTGATATAACCTGTTTATGATATTATTAACATGTGGATAAATAAATCGTCCAGCAAAATATCTGACTGATGACACTGATGAAATATTCCGGACACTTGGGAAAATTTGCGACCGTTATACTGGCTTACATTACCGTGTAATGTCGTGTGGAACTTAGTATAATGACGTGAGAGATAACAAAACGTATTCTGGCGGCTAATGGCTTTTAGGTCGGTTCGCCAAGTTATTCAAGTTTATAGCGCGATGACGTAGCTCGAAGTCGATCATAGAGCGATGTCGCAAGAAAGCTCGTTGCAGATCCGGCGTATGCTTTCGGTTGCAGGTGCACTGGTTTCAACAGCAGCATGAGAAGAAGCGCAAGAAGCGCGACTTTGACGCCGCGTCCTACGCGTTCGCCGATTATCAGCCCTTCTTCGGCGGTTTTGGTCCGCGTCCGCGACAAGCTGGCCTATTTCATCGCCAAAGAAACAGAGGCGTGCCACTTCAAAATCTGTTCACGGACCCGCTTTTCAAGGAACAGTGGTACTTGGTAAGTACATCTCGCCGCGCCACAAGATAAACTGCCGTGACAGAATACATGATGAGAATCGAAAGAATCTCTATACAGTATCTGAGTCACTCGACACTTCCGATTATTATTTCTTTCTCGAGAAGACTCTATCGATGATGTCAATTCAAAAAAATTTACACTATGCTGATTTTCCAAAATTCTCTGACGAAAGAAATATTAGTTGTTTGTATTAATTAAAAATTATAATTAATGTACTTAACGATCATATTTAAAAGACTACAAAAAATTGGAATCAATATTAAATAACTTGTGACATTATCAATTTAGGGTTATTTCAAGACCGAATCGTATAATAATCTGCGCGCAGTTTGCTTGAATTGAAAATTGTAAAAATGAAATAAAAGTAATAATAGAGAATGAAAATAATGATAAGAGTAATATTCCAGACTTGTTTACCATCATTTTTATTAGATAATGTCAATCTAAGGAGGAATCATAAATCTTCTTCAATTATTATGACATCTATAATCACATTATTTGTTTAATCATGACGTTGACATATTTTATTAATTAGAAAATTTGGACGCAGTCTGCATCTCAATTTTTAGTTACGATCGCATATCTTGCGATCAGTTAATTATTGCATATCTTGCGCTGTAATAACCGAGAAACGCGACGATGTTTTCATTGTGACTCGATGCACTTGAACAAGGTACATATCTTGGATCTAAAACGCTCGCATAACTCGCATAACTTGATTCACGTAATCGTGGATGAGTAAACAATTATCCTAATAATGGCTCGAGTCCCGTATAACAATCAATCAACGTGTTTGTTATCCGATTAGCGGCTGCAACTAATGCGATCTTATTGAGTGAGAGCTGTCGAATCGATTGACGGCCCGGGCCGGGCCTGAGATTATCGAAAACAACGCGCCAACATTGTTATAGACCTCTTCCACCTTGCGATCCTATTGGGCGGAACGTTATTGTTCCGTTCTAGCTTAATCGCTCTAACTCTTCAGCCTGATCAT
Source organism: Acromyrmex echinatior (assembly GCF_000204515.1). The sequence continues at coordinate 89,758 of NW_011627305.1, forward strand.
CCGCATTAAGCGCATCAGAGAGATCGAGATGTTTTATTATAATCATTATTTAAAACGTTTAAAAGAGATTATCTTTAATTCTGCATATTAAATTCTACATATTACGTTACAATTACGAGTTTTCAATTAAAATTTGTAATTAATTTGTACCTCCTATGTAAAAGATATATATCTATAAGAATGTCAATAGGAATTTTTTTATATTAAGATTACTTTGCGACGGTACAGAAGTTTTTTTTTGGAAAATCAGATTGATATTTAATAATTTTGATCTTTGATTTTAAGTCATCGTTTATTGGCTTTGTTGAATATTAGATAATTTCAAAATTTTTTAACGCCATAAAATCATTATACTTGATAGAATTCTATTATGTGCATTTTATGTTCTTTTCTCATTTCCAATTATAAATATGTATATATGAAATATATTTATATATCACTCTGAAGATGTTTTTTGCAATAAATTCTGTACGATTTTGATATGTTTGTTCGAATCATTATTAAATTTATGATTAATTTAATTTGTGATATTACTATTTCAGTTTTAATTGCGATTCAAATAACCGCGCAACTTAAGTAAATGAAAGATGTATTTAAAATTTCAGAAGTACTGTGAAGTTAACATCTAGCCTCGACCGTATTTTAATACTTCTTTACTTGTTTGATTTATTCCGGTCTAGTATAACTTATTAACGTTTATGTAATAAACATAAATAAAACACATAAATAAAAAATTAATAAAAATAAGAGAAAAATAAAAGATCTATGAACCAAGTGAAGTGTCGATTGCTTAAAATCGATTAAAATGTCAAACAAATGTTTTTATATTAAAAAACAAAACAATGGCATAATAACGAATAATATTGGAAAGATCGATAACAAACATTTTGTTTCCCTGTATCGAATTATTTTCAACATTATAATAAATTAAAAAATAAACATCTTAATGTATTAATCAACGAAAAAATATAAAATATTAATTTTTTAATGGTGAGATATTTTAGATAGAAACTGGATAAACGCGAGAAACTAAAAATTTCTGTATAAGAGCAGTAAATCTTGATGCATCGCGCGACCAGACTTGGTATACTTATTTCTCGCGCGACCAGTCGTGTCTTAATGGACCCACGTTGTGCTGTACACGCGTTTTCTTGCGAGAGCGTAAGCAGCTTATAACGTGCAGCCATGCCGTCTGGAACAGCAGCAGAATGGCGAGAAACAATGGAAACGGGTAGCTCTAGCTTTTGGCAGGTTCACCCAATATATCCGGCGCGGCAGAAACTTTTCTCTCTCTCTCTATTTTCCGACGCGTCGCCCGCCAGCGCGGCGTCTCGGCCTAAGTTACCGAGAAGTTCTCGATTATATCGAGTGTCCCGGCTTCTAGCTGTTCGGCTACTTTCATTGGCGAACGTCCGAGAAGGGAACATCCCGATTGCCTGTTCTTGCGAATGCTCCAGGCGATTACCGGAGGTAGTTACTTTGATTCTTAATTCCTTTACGAGAGGAAAATCTTATCTTTCGTTTTATCTTGAGTATACTTTGGCAGTATTTTAATTCGAGATGAAGAAATATAGAAACTCAAAGCTGAATATCAAAAAGTTGAGAAAGAAGATGGTAAAATTTTCGCTTTAAAGAAAGAAACTGCTCCAAATTGATCAAAGAATCAAAGATGAAAGAAAGTTGTGAAAACCTATATATTTATTCGCGATGCTGCATTATATAAGCCACTTTGTAAGTGAACGAGATTGAACGAACCGACAGCTGTAAAAACAAATGTAATTTCTTTTTCGATATGAGAAATAAACAAATTCAGTTTGTGCAACGGCGCACTTACAAAAATACATTCCGCACTTTCTCGAGCTCCTTTTTCCCTCGCTTATTCCGACGTGTATTGCAAGGAGAAAAGTCCACGTTTCTCGTTTTCTGACGTCGTGATTCGATGTGGCTACGGCATGGAAGCAGGGAGCCTTAAAGAAACGCGGGATACGCGTATTACGATTTTGCATAATGGACGTAATATCGGATGATATGAAATTTGAGCAGCTCAGGCGAACGCCCGATATCTGGGGCCTCCTCTCTATTTGCAGAGAGCAATGCCCAAATATGCCGACTCTCGAAATTCGGGCTCGGAAACCGTGTATAAAAGCGCAGGATGCAGGCGTTTACGAGATGCCCGGAGCGTCGCCTGAAGCGCGATAGGAAACCAGGGCTTACGCAAGCTAATAAACTACCTATGATACTCCGTATGTGCAGATATATCATATCGATATCCTGTCTGCGAACACAGAAATAACTGAAAGCAAATTAATCAATGTAAATTTCTCATTGACATCTTCAATGAGATTCTAGTCTATATTCTTAACGTTTATTAGATATTTATCATTGCGTGTTTGAATATACGAGAATCTGTACGGTACGGTTAAAAAATATAATATCGATAATTGTGATAATTGTATTTGTGACAAACTACGATATTTAAGTGTATATTATTAATTTATCGAGATTATCGTAACGAAACAAAACGAGATAAAAGAAGAATAATAATAATAATTTGATATAAAAATTCACAGTAAATATATGATAAAAACTAAATATATATATTTTATATTTTAGCCTTATACTATTATAGATAAAATGATAATACAATAGAGGATTGAATCGACAATAGAGGATCGGGTAATAAAATTTAGGCGCGATCGGTAAAAAAAGAATTTGGAGATTAGATAAGCAAGAGATTTGCAATGAAAGATTAAATAAAATCTGTTAGAAATATAGTTACAAGATTCAAAAGCAAAAAAGTAGACAAACAACTTATAATTATATAAGGTATTCAAATTATATAAGAGGTATCAAATTATTATTGAAAAATTAATCCTTCTCTTAGATATCTAATCGCGAAATCTAATATTAACTTTTGATATTACTGATTTCTTTTTAGTATCAGAATTTCAAAATGATTTAAATTATTTTACGATATATCTTGTTATCAAATTTTGCAAAAATTCACAATAAAAGGAATAATAGGCTAGAATCGTTTCGAACGAGTTTTCTTTGTAATGCGTTTTTCTCTTTATATAAATATTCTCTTTATACTATACAAGTATAAGAGGGGTACTTCGAATTTTGTATTGTTAGATTTTTGTGTCTATGTCATCCCATGGAAGGAAACGACGTTTCGTCTAGCTCGCTTTTGTCGTAGAAGACGCTGGAGCAAAGAGTACCTCCGGATGAACCGGAGCAATCCCGTTTGTTGTAAACCCGACTCGGCCGTGGGCTTTTTTCTCTATTCTCTTTTTGTCGGGTCGACCGCACGCGTCGCGAGAGACAATGGGCCGCATTGTCTTTCTTCGAGCACAATATGCACCCACAATGTGTGCGCACGAACCCATCCTACCTCACCATTCGCTGTATACGCTGATGGGATTATGGCGTTCTTATACAGCACCCGTAAATTTGGCGTTTCTCGCCGGATAATTTAGCCTGTGTTCGTCTGAGAGAAAGAAACAACCGAGGGATCGATGGCGCACGTAATATAATAAAAAAAAACGGGACCAAGCAGAAATTTCTAGGTTTTTGTATAACAGTTGATACTCCAATATTTCAAGAAAATTAGTTTCAGAATATATAAAAGTTATTTTATTAAGAATAGTTTTTGAAATCTCTTTTAATATAATAAATAATGAAATAATGGTTATGGAAGTCAGGCGCGGGAGACGGTGGACAAATCAACAAAATCGATATTCAATAAAATTTGCTATAATGTCATATAAAAAATTTATTTGTACTCTTTTAATATATATATATATTTTTTTTTTAATTTATGTGATAGTTAAAGAATCGAACCTTTCGTGATTGTATTGTTATATGTGGAAATATTATGTCTTTTTATATTTTTATATAAATTTTTATTTTTATGATGTTATTTATTATTGTAATGTATGATGTATAGTATTATTTGTTTTTTTTTTTGCTTGTTTTGTGTATTGAAGTGTGGCATCACTTTTTTGTCGTTTCTGCGTTTCGCTTTCTGGTGGACATTGTAGCAGCAACATGTTGACGTCTCACCAATTGTATATCTATGTGTTCTTGTCTGTTTCAATCAATGAATTCATATACAATAAAAGATATCCTATTTTTAGGATTTTATAGGTGTTTGGTGTTATTTTGACCATTTTGGACATTCTCTTTAATGTCTTGGCAACAGTTAATCGATCGCGCCTAAATAAGGTATCATTATATTCGAAAGAACGCATTCTATAATCCTCCCAAGTTTATCAACGGAGATTAATTCACAGTCATCTTGTATAAAATATGTGAAACAATTTTGAAAGAAGTCAAATTATTTTCTTAATTTTGAACAATAATTTTTAACTTATTGCTCGAAAATTTAATTATGTAAACAACAAACAATTGTCAATTTGAATAGTATATATAAGTACTATATGCTGCAATAAACTACAACTGCGAACAATATATTTTTTGCTCTATATATATGTATATATATATATATATATAGAACTGTGAAATATCGAACATGATCTTTTTCTATGTTTTTTTATCTTGGCAAAAATTTTTATTACAGCGACGTGAGGTGGCTGGAATGATTTCCATGCTCTTCATCAAACCGTATCGACAACAGTCGATACGGTTTGATATTGACAATTTCTGTATCCACGAGTTGGAACAGCGATAGCTACGACAAGCAGTTCGGTAACGTTGCACCTATGTTTGGACCACGTTTCCTCCTTTCCGAGCTATCGAGTTCTGATCCCGTTGCATTCTCAACGCATACCGTGTTCTCGCGCTTTGTCTCTCCTTGATCTGCTCGTAGCGCCAAAATCTCCGCACAGATAAGCGCTGACACGGACGACGGGCACGCGTCGATGCCATCGGGTCTTCCTCACGGGCGAGCACGACAATGCGCAATCTAGTTAATGGAATTGCAGCTGGAACGGAGCCGGCATCGTGCGACGCACCCGAACCCGAATGGCCGAGTAAAAAAGCAACAGCGGGAAAGGTGCATCGACACGGAGATTGGCACATTCCCCGCAATTTCCCGTCGCTATATTCTCGCGACGAGAGCACGTGCCGTCCTACTCTTCTGATCATGATGAGCTACGGGTGTAATGTACAAGAGCCGGGATCAAGAGAAACCACTCCTGTCCTGTTACATGCACTTCATTCGTGCAATAGCTCGAAGCGGACTCGTGTTAAAACTCGTGTTCTAAGTGAACCCCTTCAAATTAGCTATTACCAATATCCTGAATGGCATATTTCTCGAGGCACAATTTTTGTTTTATTCCAAAGGGAAAACAATTTTTTTCATATTTTTAGATTTCAGCGTATTGCTATCGAAAAAGTTTTTTATGAATTTATGAATCATTTGTTGGAAATCGCTCATTTAAGAATGTTATTGTACTAGTTTTTACAAATGTGTTAATATTTATAATTTAAATAATCTATATACATATAAAAGTTGTGTTTATAACAACTATTTTTTAAAAATATGTTTTTATTATTTATTTTGTTATTATTTTGTTATAAATTAAAATTGATAAAATAATGAAAAAAAATATAAGTTTTAAAAAAGTATAAAGTTAAAGAATTGATTTTTAATTTACGATTTTTATATATTTTTAATTATTACATATATTTCACTTTCTTTTTTATTTACTTTTTTTTCTTACAACTTTGATCCTGAAAAATAACACAGTACTTTTATAACTGCTGCAAAATATTTCGTGAAAATAGAAAAGCTTTTATTGTATGTAAAATAAATATTAAAAGCATTTGAATCAGGTATTCAATGCACTCATTCTATCTCTTCCAATTCTGTTCAGTTCATGCGGAAAAACGTAGTCATAGAGATTAGAGAATAACTCCATGTTCTTGCATTCCGCAAAAATATTTTGCGTCACTCGCGTACGTTTGTGCATTTATGCATATGCTGCATTTCCAAAACACAAGTCTGAGATTATTCTCGATATACAGACAAAACGTGATAATCAACGCCGGAATTAAAATTTGTTGCAAAATAGCAATTTCTTGCAGCATTAAAAATTTTTTGAAACTTGCGTGCAATGATAGTTGATATTAATAAAGAGTCGCAAGGAAAGAATAATTTTGTTGAAGCCTCTAAAAATTTAAAAGATAGATACAAATCTGAAAATAATGTTGTTAGACTATCAAAATAATTAGGTATATAGGAAACTAAAGCTTGATAAGAAGTGCTACAAAAAGTTGATATTCTAGCAAGTTCAGCATCCTATATAATTATATACTTTAATAGTTCACAACAAAATTATTTTCAGATTTAGATCTAGCCTAAGTTTATAAATGTTTCATCAAAATTCTTGTTGTTCTTTCTGTGCGTCATTCTCTTCTTTCTATAATCAAGTTTAGATTGTTTCTAAATTTCAGAAAATTTTGAAAATTATTTTTCTTTATTACCTCGCAATCATTTTTCAAGTGATAATATTATAAAGATGTTCCATGTATCAATTAGAATGATAGATTGTTTATCTTATCTGGGATTGATGCGTTCGTTGTGCTTACTTGACTGCTCATCTCTCCTACCGGATAATCTATGGAGTCTGCGATATCATGCTACGCACGCACGAATTTATCGCGTCGCTGCGCGCGGTCGTAAATTCTTTTTTTGCCGCGATTTGGATATGATCATACGTGGCGATCGCTGGGGAAACACGTACGAAACATTCGCATATTTCCATATTGTACATTTATTACTTAAATTCATGACGTACACAAATTGCAAAACGCCATTCGTAGCGGGAGTCCCGCTATAATAATCAATCCATTATAAATGCATAAAATGAAGGGGATACGATCGCACGTTGCGCAGCTATTCGAATCGTGTCTCGCATATATTTTTTTCTGGCTTGGTATAGCTCTGGGAGGGGCTACCGATAGCGATATCGGAGAAACTATAGGTCTGTCAAAATTCGTATGGAATTTTAACGCCGTCGACGTTTTTATGAGAGCGATGGCCCGCGATATAGTATTTGGCGATCGAAAAATCCTGGATAGGAATCTGACATAGTTTGACTTTTTAATATTGAAACTTTTTTAGGGGCTTTGGGATAGGATTATTAATTTTATACATTGTATACGCGGAAAAAACAATATTTTTTAACAGTATTAGTCGATACAACAGTCTGATTGAAAATAATCTTGTTAATTTAATAACAATATTAATGAAATAAATATGCCATGTTTTTGTTTTAGTATAGTTATTTGTTTCATTAATATTGTCATAAATAAACAAGATTATTTTCATTTAGACTTATATGTGTTGACTAGTGCAGTTAATACATCATTTTTAAAAAACTAATATAATTTTTTAAGAACGGCAGACATTTAAAAAAAAATTAAATGCATCCATAATTATTTTTTAAATATTAGAAAATAATAATTTTCTAATTGGGATGTTGAGAACTTACTAATATCTTACCTATAGTATAACAGAGACCGCGTTATGAAAGCTGTGGTGACCGAATTTGTCGTGCGGCTAGTAATCCATTAATCCACGAAATTGTATACGCGCATGTGAAGATATATAGCGTTACACGAATATCAATCAACATTTATACACGGTAACACGAAATTCGCGAATTAATTTCTGTCAAAGAATCATGTACCGCACCATGTGCGATTTATCATCAAAATCTTTGGCTGAAACAAAATATTTTTTGCTCTTTTACAATGTAAAATTTTTTTATGTTTATGGAAGTATAATAGAGAATGCGTATTTAATGTAATAAATTGTTTTACTGAAACAATTGACTCACGAAAAATAAAAGAAATGGATCTTAAAATTTTTAAATAATCATGAAATGCTAAATATTTAATATCATTATCTGTTAAATATGATGAGCTCATATGAAGATGGAGATGAAAACATTTTATGTATATATTACGACAAGTAAATATATAATGAGTTGAACTGTAACTGTTTTAAAACATCTTACTAAAGAATACGTTTTAGTGAAAAAAAACGTTTGAGCAGCCATATAAATTTTAAAATATACAAATTAGTTAATCCTCAAATCTTCTTGTGCTTTACTTAAAGGAATGATACTAAAATGATTGCAATAGAATAAGAAAAAATAAATTCTTGTTAGATAGATCAAGATAAATTAAATTTAACATTTCTTTGCCATAGAACGGTGGCGCCAAGGATGGTTACGACATGAATCTTGGCCCGGCCTGGCAGAAGGGCTATACTGGCAAGGGTGTCGTTGTTTCGATTTTGGACGATGGCATCCAGACCAACCATCCTGATCTCGCGCTCAACTACGATCACCAGGCCAGCACGGATATCAACGATAATGACGACGATCCGATGCCAAGGGATAACGGCGACAATAAGCACGGCACTCGATGTGCCGGTGAAGTCGCCGCCGTTGCCTTCAACCAATACTGCGGTGTTGGAGTCGCTTATAATGCCAGTATCGGAGGTAAGGTCATTTATAATGGAGATCAAAATAATATCTATAGATAAGAATAATCACCCTGGAAAGAAATTAATTGTGGAAAGGAAAAGGGAATAATGAGATTCTTCAAAGTTATTTCGAAAATATTACATGGAAAAGAAAGTTTATGTCGAATAAATAGCATGATAATTTTTATCGCAAAAATCTAAATATATATGATCATTAAAATAATCACAGCAATATTAAAATCGATATTAAAATATCCGTACGATATTATGAAATTGTGATACTTTAAAAGGACTGACTATTTTGAGGAAATGCTATTGAGATTTATAAATAAAAGTATCTTTCCATCATTTTTGTTCGCGTTAATATTTGATTTTGTTTATTAATTTATTTTTAATGATGTCATAAGTAGGATGATCTAAAAAGAAATAACGAACTTCTAACATAAAATTATTTAATGCGGGAAAAGTGTGTAATTTTCTGTTCATAAACAAGCGACTTATAAGATATCGATTTTCTAAAATTTAAATTTGTTGTCATGTTTGATTATATTGTTAGAGTCATGCAAGAATTGAATTATTATCTTAAATTATAGCCTGTATATTTTGCAACGAAAATTGAATGAAGTGCATATAATGTATAACGCATGTATGAGAGGGATCAATATTTCCTTTCTCTTATACTCTTACGTTTGATAAACTAGAAATTGGTAGAACCCTTTTATGTTCTGATGGATTTTGTTGAAATTTGAAATAGGTTGTTACTCAGGTGTGTTAGTATTTCCGATGATGAGAATGCGCTCATCTTAACTCAAACGTTGTGTACAAACGTTAACGATGGATTCTCTCAGGCACAGAGATATACTAAAATCTTTTGTCCATTTAATTTTCAAACTAACACAAAACCTGATAGTTCTTCGACTTAGTTTTAATCTTGATATATTTTAGTTTTCATTGTCTAACATTTAGATATGTTGCGAGGTGTAGTCGCCATTCATTCTCAATGTTAATTACAAAAAGATGCGCAAAATAGAGAATCTCTTCCGTAAAAAGGTCATTAGAAATTTATACGCGCGTATACGATTACATTAATCGCCACCGAGAAAGATTGACGATAATTACGAGTTCGTAGTCTATTCGAGCTGTCGTTAATCTTACATCTGCGAAAGCGCTTCTCATCGAAGCCGGTAATCACTTAATGCGCGTTTTAAGAGACAGGCTTTCGCATCGTTGTCTCGAAGGCGGTGTTTATCTTTTCTTATGCCGACTGAGCGAATCCTCCTGGGATCCGTTCCAACGCTGACTTAGCCGGCGAATCGTTCCACGGAAATAAATAGTGCAGCGACCGCTGGGAATGTCAGGTCTGGTGGTGGTCGCTTTATCGTCTCGACCCGCTGAAGAATAGGCCAGGTTTTCCGGGCGCTCGCAGCTATTCCCGACTCGATGCTATCGAGCTGTATTAATTCCGTTAACCCACTTCGAAGCGAAACGAACGTCCGTAAGCCGTCGGGGCTTACGACGAGTGGAACAGAGTGAGGCCGAAATGATAGCGCGGAACGATACAGCAGTGTTAACCGGATATTGAATTCGAGGAATTGATGGTCGTGCAAGCGCGCTGCGCAGCGAAATTAGAAATTTCGATACAGCATTGGCGGGAAATTTTGTTAGAGCCGCGAGACACGGTGGTTTTCACGATAATTAACTATCGTTTGCCTACGGGACACTTTTGCACGAGGATTAGAACGTGATGGAATTCCGTGATAGAAATATAGAATTTGTCGGTTATTTTCATCCGAAGATTTTAACTGGTACGATTTATAATCTTGATAAATTTGACTTGTCTTATTAAATGAGACTAACTTAATTTGCTTGAGGTTTATTAGGATGTTTGTTCATTAGAAAAGAGATTGAAATGACATGAACAGGATTTTAACTGAATCAACTTTAATCATATCAACTCTCAGTTTTAATATAGCACATTAAGGAAAACTTTTGATTAAAATGGTTTTTAAAAATGAGCAAAATTAAATTCTGATCAATTAGAATTATGGTCATCATGATTGAGCATCTGATTATCTCGGATAGAAATTGTTCTCAGTGCAGTAATCAAATAATAATTATACTTGTAAATATAATAAGCAGAATAACACAAATAGAATAATACAAATTCATTTGTATCTTCCATCAAATGAATTTATACAAATATTTAGTTATGCAGACTTTAGAATGCTGTGAAATGCGCGGACAGAAAAACAAACGGGATAAATAGAAAATTGTAATAATTAAAATCACGCGATTATATTGAAAATATTTATGTCATGTAATTTACTTATATAAAATTATTTATATAAATTATACAAACTTGATATTAAATTAAGTAAATTTAATAAAAATTAAGGAATGAGAAAAAGAATCAAATTAATTGCTAAATCAGAGCACTCTGCATTTATTACTTCAAACTCTTGTCTCAGCTAGCATTAAAATCGATATTAACAATCCGCACACGACAATCCGTGACATAAAATCACTGCACACACAAGAAAAAGAGAGAAGAAGGACTTGTTTACGCACATATCTCCCGTGTTCTCAGGCGTGCGAATGCTCGATGGCCCGGTAAACGACGCCGTCGAGGCCAGAGCTCTGGGATTGAATCCTGATCACATCGACATATACAGTGCCTCCTGGGGTCCCGAGGACGACGGCAAGACCGTCGACGGTCCGGGTCCTCTCGCCAGGAGGGCGTTTATTTACGGAGTGACGAGCGTAAGCTACATATATCGCGTACCTTCTGCGCGTCCGCGAAGCGAGAGGATCAATTTATTTTCTGTCGCAAGAGCTTTTCCCTCGACATTTTATTTTATTACTTCGGGAGGATTTAAAAACATCTCCTTGACGTACGTCGAAATAACGAACTTCAAGTAAAAATTATGGATTATAAATGAAAATTTCTATTATTATCATATATTATGTTTGTACGTTTGTTTGTTGAACTCATAGCTTGGATATCACCTTACATAATATGAATTTTGTTACAAAATATGAATTTTGTACAGAATTGTAGAAAAAAATTCCAACTTTTTGTTTAAATTGGTTTAGTTCCATGTTAAATTATTTTTTTCAATTAGAAATATCAGTTTGTATCAGAAAGTAATTTGTTAAAAATAACAACGTTATAAATTGTTTTTTTCTGTTAAAAAATTTGTTTTCTGTACGTTTTTCACAAACTAAACGATATTGTGCAATATTGAAATAACTTTCTACACATTATGTTTTGTTAAAATAATTTAATTTTTAATTTTTTGAAACAAATGCTTATTGAAATAACATGAATTTAATAACACATATCTTGCACAGAATTTATTTTATATTTAATTCTATTTTGTGTAGCAAAACCAAATATTTCTCTTTGTTTATAAAGATTTTAATAAGAAGAATATAATTATTCTGTTTATATTTCGAAATTATTATTTTTATAATACATTAAAATGATACGGTCATTAAAATTGTTATTATCTAATTATATTATTGTTATAAATTTTTGTGTTATTTTATAAAATCATACACGCATCCTATCGCTTCGTCGGTCAATGCTTTTTTCCTGAACATTCGCGGTACTTTTTTTTCTTCCCACGCAGGGTCGCAAGGGTAAAGGTTCAATCTTTGTGTGGGCATCCGGTAACGGCGGTCGACACACCGACTCGTGTAACTGCGACGGCTACACGAACAGCATTTTCACGCTGTCGATATCAAGCGCAACACAAGGCGGCTACAAGCCTTGGTACCTCGAGGAGTGTAGCTCGACCTTGGCATCCACGTACTCATCGGGTACACCCGGTAACGACAAAAGCGTCGCTACCGTGGACATGGATGCCAAGTTGCGTCCTGATCACATCTGCACGGTGGAACACACAGGGACATCTGCCTCGGCGCCATTAGCTGCTGGTATCGCTGCCCTCGCCCTCGAGGCAAATCCTACGTTGACATGGCGAGACATGCAATATCTAGTGGTACTTACCTCGAGATCCGAGCCGTTGAGCAACGAACCCGGCTGGATACTGAACGGTGTAAAGAGAAAGGTCTCCCACAAGTTCGGCTACGGTTTGATGGACGCAGGCGCCATGGTCAATCTGGCTGAACAATGGACCAATGTACCTCCCCAACATATCTGTAAGTCTGATGAAATTAATGAGGAGAGACCGATTGATCCCACATATGGGTACACCCTGAGCGCATACATGGATGTCACTGGATGCGCTGGATCCTTGAATGAAGTGCGATTCTTGGAGCATGTGCAGTGTAAGGTAAGATCGCAAGCCGGGAAAAATCGTCGTTGTAGTTTCAACATATATAGTAATAATTACGATAGATAAGAAGAATAAATAATTTTAATTTTTCTCAAAAATCAAGTGATTATATAAAGTATATATTAAGGTTATTTATTGACGCACATAGTTTAATAAATACTAAATGTTGTAACTACTATTTAATGATCAATCATTTACCATTACGTAAACAATTTTAACTTAGAAATTATTGTAGGAATTACTGTTCTCGTGATATTACACTTAAAATTACTAATTAATTTTTTATATTTATTGTGACAAAAAATTATACTACTAATTTTCTAAGAATAATTAGAGATTGCAACGTATTACAATTTACGTCTGCTTTTTATATATTAATTTGAAACTACAATATTTTAATTCGCGATCATGAAATAGGTTTCTCTAAGGTTCTTCCCTCGAGGAAACTTGAGGCTCTTATTGACCTCGCCAATGGGCACAACTTCAACACTATTATTCGAGCGGCCGCGCGACGTTCTCAGTTCAAACTTTGATGACTGGCCCTTCCTCAGCGTACACTTCTGGGGTGAAAAGGCTGACGGTCGATGGACTCTGCAGATCATTAATGCTGGAAACCGACATGTCAATTCACCAGGCAAGTGCTTTTCAACTATTTCCAGCTATTTCTTATTTCTCCCATCAATTTCGTAAATTATACAATTTATATAAATTGCTTCAGATAAATCAAATATTTACTTTTAATTGCAAAATAGAATTTTTTATTTTGTGTATATAATATTCAATCATATTTGTTTTCACTGAATATATCCATCTCAAATTGATATTGACATTGATATCGTCACTATTGATTAAATTTGATGTATAAACTATTATTATTTTCGAGATCATAAACTACAGGAATATAAGTATGTGCAGTTGTAATTTTTAAAATATGTTCGAAATTTGTATTATTTTTAACGATCAAGAGATTATTTGCGAATTACACATTCTTAAAAATTTTTTTAATGTAACATCATATGAAGATCATCTCGCCATAATTCGGGTCTCTTATTATATTGTTACAGGCATCCTGAAGAAGTGGCAGCTGATTTTCTATGGCACATCGACGAACCCGATCCGGATACGCACGCGACAATTTAATCCGGTACATCAATCTGCGTACCTTCCTTCCCATTCCGTGCATTATCCATTCACGGTAGACGATGATCCGCTACAATTGTCCGGTTATCCGGGCAACAGGGACTTCTTTTCTCCGTCTACCTTTCAGAGTTACCAGGGCCCGTTCAGCGGTGCCGCGTCGAATCTACAAGCATCCGTCGCCACTCTGGATGGCTCGTCGGCGCCGATCCTGTCGAACCATCTACCCGGCGACGTCTCGTCGGCGTCTGCCTTCGATTCACCTTCGGCGCCGTCATCTGTGCAAGCGGACGGTTCTCTCGATACCACCAGGAGGATACTGCACGACTGTGATCCTCAATGTGACGCGCAAGGCTGCTATGGCAAGGGTCCGACACAATGTGTTGCTTGTAAAAATTATCGTCTCGATAAGTGAGTAGATGAACTTAGAGCTCTTTTGATTAAGACGATACGATCTCGTCTCTATCATGAAAAGAGCTTAAAATATATGATTTTTAGCATATTTTTATTGATTTTTAAGTGTTAAATTAGAATAATATTTATGCATTTAAAAAACATTACATGTCTTATATTTTAATACTGTTACGTGATTATTAGATGCTGGCACTAACTGTTCGTGTGCTTTTTATAAAATTAATAAAATTTTAAATACAATTTTGCAATGCCACGAAATGCTATGGATTATAACGGTAGGAGTATTTGAACATAAAACTACTAACTCTGTTTGAGAAAATAATTAATATCATTGTATATATTGATTAAGCTTTTTTTATTTTAATTAAAATCTTTTTTTTTTTATTATTAAACAAATATGTTCTACTACGTATTTATAATTTGTTTTTCACGCAATAGCTCAATGAATCCATCATTCTCATTTTATTATACCTCTCCATCGACCCTTTTCAATGAAAACGCGCTTTAGAAACAACGCGAGGGGTCTCTTACCTCTTTTTCAGCACTTGCGTCAGTCGTTGCCCACCAAGGAGCTTCCCTAATCAGGGCGGCGTTTGCTGGCCATGTCATGAATCCTGTGAAATTTGCGCGGGGGCAGGTCAAGACTCTTGTCTCTCGTGTGCCCCCGCTCACCTTCGGGTCACCGATCTGGCAGTCTGCCTTCAGCAATGCCCCGAGGGCTACTACGAAAGTATGTGGAAGAGAAAAGATCAATTCGTATTCGTATTCGTATTCAGATCTTTTTACTAATTCTGTCTTCTTAAAATCATCATCGAGTAATACGACGCGGAAATTTTGGCATCTTTTTACGTAGATACCGAGAACAGCACGTGCGTGCCATGCGAAGCCAACTGCGCCAGCTGCCAGGACAGACCGGACAAGTGCACCAGCTGCGAACATCATTTGGTGATGCATGAGAACAAATGTTACGCCGCGTGTCCGCCCTATACGTACGAGACGCAAGATTACAATTGCGCACCGTGTCATCCTACCTGCGAGACTTGCAACGGCACGGCGAATAACCAGTGCATTGCCTGCCGATCCGGACTGTTTGCTTTGAACGGTGAGTTGTTAGGCAATTTGTTAAATCAATAATTAATTTGTGACATGAATATGATAGTCTACAAAATTTGAATATTTTGCAACAGGATATAGCATTTTTCAGATAATTGGAAAGATATTTGACAACAGTTACAAATCTTTTAAATATTTTATATAAATGTATGAAGCTTAAATAATTACATTGGAAAAAAATTAGATTTATTTAATTACATCAAATATATATATTTCTTAAATGAAATAAATGTTAGATTTAAATTTTGAATATGTATATCAAAGCTTGAACAAAAAGATTTAAATTGCCGTACATCCGATACTCTACATTACATCCTCTACATTACAGTCAAAATGTTGTAACCATAATTAGTTTCCGCTAAACAGTTTTCCACAAATGTATCGTAGGCACGTGTCGCGCTTCGTGTCCGGCGGGTTATAGCGCGGACAAGAAGCGACGTGAATGTGTGGCATGTCCACCCGGCTGTGCGACCTGCAGTACACTGAGCTGCACCAGCTGTATCGAAGGTTGGAGCCTGAACAAAAAAGGCTTGTGCGCTCCCGAGAGTCGCAGCAATTGCAATACGGGCCAATATTACGAGGATGGTCAATGCAAGTCCTGCCATTCGTCCTGCGAGACTTGTGCCGGCTCTACGGAGGATCACTGCATATCCTGCCCGAACCCGTTGCTTCTTCAAGGTAAACGTTGCGTGTCCCAATGCGACGACGCATACTACTCTGTGGTACAACCATCGCGACCAGTTTGCGTCCCTTGCTTGCACACTTGCAAGAGTTGTGTGTCTCGTCTGAATTGCACAGCATGTCAAGACGGGTTACAGCTGCAGAGCGGAGAATGCAGATCGTCCTGCGCGCCAGGGTAAGATGAGTTCAGCATTCAGTTAAAAGATTGGTAATAAAACAGTATCGACATGTTTTTTTTAACTTTATTTTTTCGTTTTAGTTATTACAGTGACAGAGGTCAATGTGCCAAGTGTTACTTGTCGTGTAAAACATGTTCGGGACCCAGAAGAGATCAATGCGTTACTTGTCCGAGAGGCTGGCAACTAGCGGCCGGCGAATGCCATCCCGAGTGTCCAGAAGGATTCTTTAAGTCAAATTTTGGTTGTCAAAAATGTCATCATTATTGCCGTACATGCAAGGGTAAGTTACAATCGATCAGTTGCTGTCGAATTAAATTTATGTTTCTTGTTTCAACGGGAAATTATTCGTTCCAGGCGAAGGTCCACTAGAATGCACTTCGTGTCCACCTCACTCGATGTTAGAAGGTGGACTATGCATGGAATGCTTAGGGGCACAATATTACGATTCTTTGACTCAGCTCTGCAAGAGCTGTCATTCTGATTGCCGCAGATGTACCGGCCCCGGCAAATTCAGTTGTGCCGCGTGCTCGCCGCCACTGCACTTGGACAAATTGAACAATCAGTGCGTTCCATGCTGCACTGGCAACGAAAAGGGATCTCAAGCTGAGCAGTGTTGTCTCTGTGATCCAGAAACTGGTAATTTTTACGTTTACGTCTTAACATTATATTCGTATAATTAGTAAAATATATGTATTTTTTTACTTTTTATGATCAGCATCTATTAGCGAATGTTTTATCAGGAAAGATATAACTTCTTTAAATATAAAATTTTTTTATTCTAAATATACAATGTTTTATTATTATTGTTATATTGCAGCTTTATCATTATAAATATCTTTATATAGTTATTGAAGATATATTTTTAATATTTATATAGGCGGCTGCAGGAACAGCTCGCCGGCTGGCAAAAGGAGGGTACCGGGGACGGAGTTCTCAGCCAACACCGCAGTTTCTGAGACGTACAACAATTATGGCGAAACAAGTAACAACGATTCAGCTTCACTCGCTGTAACAGCAGCCACGACCATGGCAGTTGCTATCTGTTTAGCATCGATTGCGTTATTCGCGATGATATTTGTCGCTCTTCAGGTATACATATATATACAATAAAAAATTTGAAAAATTTGAAAAAATTGATATACGAATTTATGTTAGAATATTAAATTTAAATTTAAATTTATAACTGAAAAAATATAATTTATATATATAACAGCTTTCGAAAAATAAATTTGTAAGGGCGAAAAGAGATAAATGTGCATCACAATTATTTTATTCACAGGCTTGGTCCGGCAGAAGGGAGACCAATATGGGATATACGCAGCTTGCCGTGAAAGTGGAACCGTCCGAAGACGTGGACGCCGATGATTCGATGGAGCTGATGACCTAGACTTCGTTAAAGACGACGTAGCTAATGACCTCTTGTCGAAGAGTCGCAGGGAGATCGACGAATCTCGATTGTGATTGGTTCGCGAGTCAGAAGTTACGTGCTTTTGTATTAGCGAGGTCCAAGGATAGCCCTTACATGTGATGACAAAGAAAATAGGAAAATGGTGGTAAATACGTAGCGGGGAGGAAAGAGTTGAAGGAGGAGGAGCAAGCAAAAGAAAGAAGATTCGTCGAAAACGTGATAGTAGAACTCCGTTAGAGTGTTGTATGAATGAACAAAATGACAGAGGAAAACAGAGAGAAAAAGAGAGCGTGAGAGTAAGTGTGATTGTTGTTTACATGACCGTAGCACGGTCGCGTGAATGTGTGAATGTACAAGGAATGTGTTTTAGCTAGAGATATACTTTTTGCCCGTCATCGTTGTCAAGTGCGTCACCGATACCATTGTCGCGCACACTAAGACACTTCCGACACGGATAACGATCCGAAATACGGAGAAAAAGGGTGAAGGACATTATGAAGTGCCTGATTAGTGACACCCTTGTTTCCACACCCTTTCGCGTTCCCCCTCCGACGCTTTCTGTCTCCGAAGTAACGTCGAGCCTTCGTCGATTATCCCGTTAACTATATCATCGTTGCGTGTATTCGCGAGTAAGTAGAATCTCATCCAAGCGACGGATAACATGAATACGTTTCAATCGTTGCGCGTTGCGAGAGTCGAGAGCAATCTAGTTCGTTTAATTAGCATTCTTTAACTGTCTATCGATTTTTTCTTCGCGCAACATTCTTCCTGACGCAATCGACGATCGAGTTATCGAAAGGACAAAAGCGCGTCTCTTTCTTCACCTCTCTTCTAGAAGGCTACCAACACCCCACTAAGTAGGGTGAAGGGACATGTACGTAAAGTGGCCTCCGTACATTAGGCTGAACCACGGACCACGTAATCGTAATCGTTAATTGTGAATTATGAATGGATATTGTTATATATTTGTATAAATGATAATAGTAACAAATGAGCGGACAAAGGGGAGTAATCGCAAGGATCAGGAGGGGGAGGCGAAAGAAACGATATAGCGAGATAAACCAGGAGACGAGGTGAAGGACCGAAACGGAGGAAGAGGAAAAAAGAAGATCATCGCATGTGAGCTTCGTTCTCCTATCTTAAACCTAATCGTCTCGACTAATCGACACAATTCGCATGCCCGAAAGAACCAACGGACTCTTACTGCGATCGCCCAGTTATCCGACGCATCTGTGACATCAGTCGTCACATTCCAGTACCTCCCAAGCTGATACAACACATGCCGTCGACACAAGCAATGCGTTTTATAAACTGTTTGTTGTTATTACTTGATTGTCTACTCCAATGTTTTGTTTAATATCCCACTTTCCGCGTTATTCTTACTTATTTCTTTAATTCTCGCTCGTATCCATCCTTTCCCCGTTTCGTTGGGATCGCATGAGAGGAGGGAAATCGTAAAAAAAAATGAAAAAAGAAACTAATGAATGAACAAAAAAAAGAAGAAGAAAAAAGAACTATTACGCAACGATCCGCGAATCGATATTCTCGAAAGCCATCGCCCACGCCTACTCGTGTGAATATTGACTTTCTCCTTGTGATTTGATATAAAGCTATTATTGTACTTTTATGATGACCGCGATTATAAATATATACATATATACACATACATAACGCATATATAAATCGCTTCCTCGAATATCCTTTCGCTTTACTTAGATTCCTGATGTTCTACTTTCCTGTATCGTGCGGTAAGTACAGCTAGAATATTGATTTTAATTACGGTGATGCACGGGAAAGGCAAACCGACTGTAGAAGTGAGGAAGGAGTGAGATGTATCCAATGGTAACCGAACTCTGCAGCTATTACTTAATGAAACATCAAAGATTAACTTCATGAACCTCACAACATGAATCTCTACCATATACAAAAACAACAAACGAATAATTTTTATTTTCAAACGATACAAGTATCTATATATATTATGAGAGACGGAAAAGTAAAAAATCTTGATAATGCTATCGTAGATTTCTTTGCGATTTAATTATACTGTTTTAATGATTGCGCGAGGAAATTGCAAATTGATTGTTTCCGTTTAACAATAATTAATTTGCATATAACAAATAATTAATTTGCATATAATAATTAACAATAATTAATAATTAGAAGAATAGTTTAAGAATATTTGTAAAGAATCGATTAATTTTAACAAATTTTTTCAATAAACCACGTAAATAGATTTTCCTTCATATATTAATTTTTCTTAGAGATAATTATGTCGTATTGAAATCAAAATTATTTAAATGTTTTACTAGAAAATTGTTATATTATCAATTATATTTTAGATTCGAATTAGAATTCTATACATTTTGCGACAATCACATGTTGGATACCTGGTTTCTTATTGCGAGTAACATCCGCAGGTAACATCGACCTCGTTGGACTCTATCGGGAATAAGAATCACGAAATGGAGTTCTTAATTAGGATACGAGAACTACTAAATCGCCGTGTCACGCGATGAGAGAAAACGGCGCACGTCAGCAGAGCGCTGGCAACTCAGTGGAAATTACATTTGGCCGATTATCTTACTTCCCCTCTGACAACTAGGGTGAAGCTGTGAATGACACGAAAATGAATCGTAAGCGCTCGCTGACATTCTGTTTGTACTCTTCGATTCTCTCATGTATATTACATCCAGAAACTGATATAATAAGCGATGAGCGATGACAGCTATGGCGGGAGGAAAAGGACGATGTGAAATTTCAATTTCGTTAAAAAGGAATATCATTCTCTTGCCGGACAACCTTCATTCATTTTGATGCATAAACTCGCTCATTTCAGTAAAATCATAAAGGAGAATGTATAAAAATATGGAGCTTTTTGATAAAAAGTATTAAGTATTTTTTAATAAATTGTAATAAGACATGAGTCAAGTAGATAATAAAAATCAAGCAGCTAATAAAAACTATAAGTAGCTAATAAAACTTATATACAAATGGATGAGGAAGGCCATATTCGGCCAAGGTGAATCTTAGTGCCAAATAATATATTATGCGAATTTTTATAATTTTTATAAGAAAGACATGATATATATTGAGTATTTATTAATATATCATTTTATTCGATTCTGAAATTTGTGTATTTATATCGTATATATATTTTTTCAACTTAATATCCATTTTTTATAAATTGCCAATTTTTTTACAAAAACTGAAAAATATTTGCAAATTGTTCATTTTTGCATATATCACTTTGAATATTAATTGCCTGAATTTTTTTTTAAAAACGCAACAAAAACCGTGAAATTTTATGGAATAGCCAGAACTTGTAAATCGCAAATATTTGACTTTATATCTGAATTTTTAATTAAAGCAGAAAAAGTGCAAGCTGTTGAATTGATTCTCTTTCAAGTCTTCTATTCTACAATTTTATGAAGGGTTCAATATCTATATCCATACGTAATATATGAAGTAAAAAAATATCTCTAGAGTCAATTCTTTTTTAATTATTCTGTTTTCTCTTTGCTCACAAAGTGAACCTATTGCAAAATCATATAACTTCCGTATTACTTCCACAGTCACAAATATCCCGAAGGGATGCCCAAAGGGGACAGACGTTTGGCGTTTCTTTTGGAAATATTGCCAAAATCCACGCGCAAGTGAAACAGAGACGGGAAGAACGGAAGCGGCTTTAATCAAAAGTTGACCTTTCTCCGCTGCTCTCAAATCGCCCATTTCCATTGCGCTGTTTTTCCCAGCCGTTCTTGCGAAAACGACCGAATGCGAAGCTACATGCGAGCCCAGCGGGTCATGTCCGAAGGCAGGAAATAAATAAGCTTTCCGGTATACGAGTGTAGTTGTAGCGAAATAAAAATGGGTGGTCGGTGGCGATTCGACGAAGAGGGATCAAAGGTGAAAAGGTGTTGCACGTGGGGTGAGAGATGAGAATAGACTGACCAGGGTAAAAGGCAAGATCGATGTGGTGCCTCGGGCCAAAAGTTTCTCTCGATAGAGCATCGAAGAATAAACAAGGTATTGCCAGAGGTTTTCTCCTTTCTTAGAGAAAGGATCCTTAAAAGGAAACCTAAAAATTTTTCCGGGATTGGGAAATAAACGATTCTGAATAAGATCATTTGAATACAACCACCTTAATAAAAGTAGTTATTATACAGCATATATAGAAGCAATATTTCTGCAAGCAATATTGCTAAAACGTTGATGCAATGTTATTGTAATATAGAGTTTAAGTCTCTTCTACAATATGTTTTTTGATTTTCATTACTTGCTTTTTACTATTTTTTACATCTTGTCTTCTTGCTTTTTATCCGGTTTTTTGTTTCATGTCGGCCGAGATAAAAATTAATGAACTTCGAAAGAAATACGTAGCAAGAAATATAATTGTCGATAAAACGGTTGCAAAGGAGAAAAAAGCAAGAAACAGGAAATAAAGAGCGCATTATAGAACAGACTTTAGAAATAGCTGAATAGCTCAAAAAAACAGAGACACCTGTTAATAAAAATTTGTTAATTTTTAGAGAGAAGATAGGAGATATTTTTTAAATCTTTTCCTGCGTAAGATTTAATATAATTCAATTCCTTGTATTCCTTGTATTCCTCGCCTCAAAAAATAACAGTGTCTTAACGCCATCACAGTAGCTTCCCGTTCTGTACAGATTATTAGATAAAGAGAAATCTTTCTGATAACCACGCCACTTATATTTTAAGTATAAATGTTTACATTTTTTAATGTAATTATTTGACGTGAAAATCAGTTGCAATAATTAATTTTGATTTTATTTGTTTTTATTTTATTTGATTTTATTTGAATTTATTTATTTTTAATTAACTTTGATATTAATAAAAAAAAAGAAAAGTTGAAAAACTGACAAAAATTACTAGAAAGTGTATATTTTCTTGCAATTTATGTAAAATCTTTTTTTAAACTGAACGATGATATTTTAGGAATAAATTTCTTATCAAATGCAAGCATATTATCCTTTAATGGGACAATTTCTATCCTCTGCAATAAAAATTGCCTACAGCAATAAAAATTGCCTACAGCAATAGAAATCAAGTATCTCGAAATATATATGTATATTAATTCAATTTTGCGTTATGATTCGTATTGTATCGTCACGCAAATAAGACCATACTCAATGTTCAATAATAAAAACGAAGCATTTATAATTCGTTATCACGAATAACAAAGCAGTCAGTGACAATGAAAGTAATCGTCAAAATATTTTTTCGCGAGAAGATCGGAAATACTAATGGCGCCATGATAATGGACGTCGCACACAGTTCAGAGAGAAATGTGGCAAAAAACTTTGCGAGAACGAAAAGTCGGGCGGAAAAGGACGACGCGATGGGGCAAAGGGAATAGGTTTCGCCTCGGGAACGGATCTTAGTCCTTTTATAGCTACTCGCGGGAAGAGAGAGAGAGGAGATCGCATTTACCGTTGGCGTCAAAGCTCCACCATACGGCGCCGTGCGCGGAACGGAAAATCGTAAAAACTCAGCCGCAAGAAACTTCATACCGCGATGTTCCCACCGAAGAGATCCGAATGTCGTCCCTTCGTCTAATACCATCCTCCGTAATTCCGATTTTTGCGTGTAACCAGACGGAAGTGCACAAATCTTGCTCCGGTCTGTATGTCATAAAAGAGAGATTATTTCAGTCCCTTTAAATGACAGAAATTAAAAAAGCGACTAATTTTTCTTACGTTTAAATGATTGAGTGCATTTGTAGCTTTAATTAGCTTTGTCATGAAAGTAATAGCAAAGTAATAGGAAAAATAACGTCACTTTATTGTTTACTGAAAAAAAGTGTTAAAATTATATCAATTTTAAATAAATGTTAAATAAGGGGTTAGAATAAATAAAGTTGAATATTAAATTTACTTAAATTAGATAACAAAATTAAATTAATTCAATTAAGGTGGTGTAAATGTTTTATATATAACGAAAAATGAATTAAAAAACAATTTTACTGAAAAATAATACAATATTTATTTTTATAGTAATTTTAATATTTTTGTTCTCTCTTAACTTTTATCATCGCCTTTTCCAAGAAAGTACGATAAATTGAATGTGTTTTATACTAAAAGCCAACACTGTGTAATTAAATCAGAATAAATAAAAACAATCTATAAATAAAATTATCTTTTGCATTTATTTTTGTAAAAGATATAAGAACACTTCATTTTTTCAGCATCACCGTTTCTTTTTTAAATTCAGTTGCGCAATTTCTGGCATCGTTTGTTCTCAAAATTACCATAAAATATCATTGCATTCTTTTTCCCTCGTTTCCAAAACTCATTTCGCTCAACGTTTTTTGTTATCCCCCAAGCTCTTCGTACGTTCAATCGTACCATTCGTTATTTCACCGTAATTCGATCGGCTGTAGTTCTTCTCACTATGGGAATGACTCGCTCCCGTGTATAGCCCTCTTCTAGTACACAGATAAATCATAAAACGACCGTCTGTCGTTTCCGGCAGGATGGACGAGAATCGACTTTCGTGTTCCCGGGTCCAGGTGCCATAAACCCTGCCTCCCACCCCGGAATAACGTCTCGTCCCGAACTCGTTACCGTCGCGCGGAAGAGCTGAGCCCTCGTTGGCTGTCGGCGTTCATCCGTAGCCATTTCCGGACCCCCGTTGACGTACGCACACACGTTTCGGGCCAATCGAGATAACGGGATAACGCCGTAAATTCGCCGGCGATAATTCGCGGGGTGGAAAGGAGGGGTGGGAGGAGAAACGAGGTTGGGAGGAACTCGCGTCTACTTTTATCAGCGGCCTCGATGCGCGACGGCGCGTCGTAAGCGGATATCGTAAATTCGCAGCCGGCGAATATGCTCCCCGCCTATATGTATCACGGTGCTTATCAGTAGTGTGACTGTTACGAACAATTTAACCCTAGATGATACCAACCCTTTCCGATACAGAACCGTTTATCCTCGAGCCACACGATGGTTTAATACGTGCTCCGCTATTTCCCTCTTTTCTAATTATTTAAAGCTCACGAATATGTCATACTCTTGTCTTGAAAAAACATCTCTTGTTAGTTTTTACCATTGTTATTTTTACCACCGTAAAAGATATTCCTGAGATCTTCTTGAACGTATAGATTTTTGTCTTCTGCACTCAGCAAGAAAAATATGAAATCAGAGAAAAATTAAAATATTAATCTTGACAAAGCCAAGAGCTGATCCGTAATGTAATATGAACTGAAGATAATTATTTCCAGTTGTCAGAAAGGCATTTTTTTATTAAACACTGAACTGACAGTAAATCAGTTTGAATTAAAAACTGGACTGATAGTAAATGAAATATTAAATATAAATATTTGTTACATTATTACTCGGATCTATTACTTCAGAATATCTGAATCTAACGATCTTCATTTTCTTATATCATAAATAGTCAGAACTTTCTGTTCTACACGAGAACAAGCCAAGTAACGGAATCAAAGAAAAATCAAAGAAAGAAACAGTTATTATTGAGTTCGGTCTGATCAAAGCGAAAAAGGAGACACGAGGATATTTTCGTTTGCAACGGAAAAGCTCGACGTTCTTACCATCGCATGTTCCCTTTGCAGGGAGGATATTGTACCTTGACCATTTCCTATGATTACAATTTTCCTCTTTTCGTTACAGACATCCCACTGGACAGTTACGCCATGTCCGACTAAACATTTCAACGGGCGAGCTCCGCTTTGAAATCGTCTCTAACTGGACAGCGATTTTCTTCTCTTGCAATTCGACCTGCTTGGCGGAATAATAACCGGTGACGAAGGACTCGCCGTCTTAGAAAAGATACCATTCATCGAAAGAATTTGTATGGAGAGGGGTAACTCATGTCTAACAAGTTGACACAACCTCTACAACACAATAAAATAAAACTATAAATTTAGTATCTTTTGCTAATCTATCTTATTTTATTATTTTAATCGATTTGACAAAAATGTAGTTAGAGTTAGCACAGCCACTGAAAAAATTAGAACATAAAAAACAGATTTCTTTTGTATTATTGTTAATTAGTTGCCCTGTTGACAAGTTAGTAGACAATTTTTTGAATTAAAAAAAAATCATCCCCCAACTATCCCGTCTTAGCTCAACACTGTGAAATATTAATTTTATGAAATATCTCTATGAATAATATTTTTTTTGTTGCTTAATATTTTGATTAAATCCGATCTTGATGCTTCATCATTAATTTCCGAAAATAATCCCCAGCTACTCCGCGTCAGCATATACTTTAGATTTGCAAATTCGACGAAAATTTTCAGTAAGTATCTCAAACATGGTTGCTATCTCTCCAGTTTTCCGAGCTTTCTAACCAAATTTCCGGCTCTCCGGCACATGGTAAAAATCTCCGACTAACCGCTCAAAAATAGGATGTGAAGAAAAATTATTTTTTTATCTAGAAGCAAAACATAAATTAATCATTGTTTGAAACTGTTCATGAGATAGTTTAGGAAAATAATAATTATTATTTGTCCATCAAGTTTGAGGAAAATCGGAATTATTATTGGTTATGAAATAATTATACAAGTGTTTTTTAAGCTTTGTATCCATTAAAATATTGTTGTTTGCACATTTATGTGTTGAAAGAGTAATAAATAATAAATGTAAAAAATATTATTTTTTGGTTTACATAATGTATAGAGTGTCATATTTTAAGTGTCCCGAATAAATATTTCGAAAAATATGGAAGATATGAGAAAACGTTTCGGATAAAAGTTGTATGATTTGAAATCATACAAATAGTAAAATTATTTTTTTTTAAACCATTTTCATAACTTTTTCTGTACCTGAAGTGCATCGTATTTATATCATATTCTTACTTTAAAAGTGATACGATTAAAAAGATACGATATGCAAGTTATTACCATAAATTAATTAAGTAAAGCTTATTCTATCAATCATCAAAAGTAAACTAATTTAACTTCACAGTTTGTACAGTTTACAGGACTTCCATCCGCCAAATAACTAATTATGTCGTTCTTAAAGTTTTCAAAGAGATAATATACATACCCTCTCATGAGAGTGACATATTTTGAGTTGTATAATTTTTACAAATAAAAAGGAGATTTTTTTACAGAGAATTTTTAAAGTGAAGACAGTTTTGGTGATTGAAATTTAAAGAAGAAATTGTTATATTTTGAATTATCATTTTAGCAGATTGAGATAAATTTTAGCAAATTGAGATAAACTGTTGGTAATATTTTGTTTATTTTTGATGAATTATTTCTCTTGATGAATTATACATAGTTTTTTCTTTTTTCTGAAAAACTTAATCTTTAAACTGTGTTACTTTTGAAATAATAAGGGAACGATATTATGTGTCATTTCGTAGCATCCGCCGCGTTCCTGAAAATACTTTATGTATTTCGTTTCATCAATATAAAAATTGAAATTTTGAAAGCAATGCTCGAGCCTCGTGTTTTGTTCTACGTCGAGACTATTCATTTTTTTCTCGAAAAATGTACTCGTATCGAGGTGACCAGCCGTACTCATCGGATTGCCTATGCTCTGCGATCGCCCGTCTTTCCGTTCGTCGAAAATGGGTATCATATGCGATCGAATGTCAGAAGTGTCGAATTGAACAACGGATGATCGCTTCGGTGTGTCCATTATTCCGTGTGAGGTTTGAAAAATGATGACTATGGACAATGTCGCAAGTGAAAACACTGAAAACACAGAATATATGGTATCTCCAGATGCGTCCCGTTTGGCATATCGCGTATGAGCTTTAACATCTGTCGCTTGCCCGAAAATACTCTACGTGTTTATAGGGCTTATTATAGCCATTTTTAAAAGAATTCTTTTTAAGATCATAAAATTTTTGGTCGTAAATTAAAATTTTATATTTATGAAATTATATTAATAAGATCAATAAAAATTATATTGTAGAAATTTTATTTTATTAAACACCTACATTAACGCAAAAAATTATGTACCCCTTTCTTTCGCTTTGGATTATATTTAAAGTATTAAAGGACTCATACGAGATCCAGCGAGCCATTCCTTCGAATTGCTTACACTCCTCAATTGCACGTCTTTCGGGAGAATCGAACAACAGGTGATTGTCCCGTGTATTTGTTAGAGCAATCGTCTTATAAAATTCGTCTTTGAAATAATCTAGTGACGTTGAAATAATCTAATCTATGGCTGCATTCGGAGAATGCATCATGTTATCAAGTTTGATATGTTATCAAGTATAAATTATCTAATGAATGCTGAAGATAGTGTGATAAAAGTACAATAGCTGATTTGAGATAGTGATTTGCTTTAAAAATTTCATTTAAACTTCGAAGCTTCGAAAATTCAAAACTTAAGCATTAAATTTTCGAAGATCGAAGTTTCTAAGCTTCGATCCTTCGGTGCTTTAATCATCGCAGTTTCAAAGAATCAAAATCATTAATTTAATACTAGCTAATAGTAACGAATATATTTGCAAAATGAACGAATATATTTAAAAAATGTACAAATACATTTACGATTTATATATTACGAATATATTTTAATTTTTTCTTCTTTACACAAATATATTTTTCAAAGTTTTGAAATTAACTTTGAAACTTTGAAAGCATCTTAAACTTCGAAAGTTCGAAATTATCTTTGAAGATTTAAATTCTTTCGAAGCTTCGAATCTTCCAAGTTGTCAAAAGTAACAGTCCTAACTCTGATAGCACGCTCTTCAAACGCAGCATGTATTTTCTAATTCGTTTGATCGTTTATGTACGGTAATTTATGCTTGTCGCTCGAGTGGTAGTGCAAGTACATTATAGAGAGTGCGTTTCGTTTTACGCATAATGCACATGATATTTAACATTCGGTGAACATAGGATAAAATAGCATATCATGCGTAAAACAAAATGCATCTAGGCTGTGTTTCAAAATTCAGTTTCAGTGCTGTAAATCTATAGTGTACGTAACGTAAACTATACCTTCAGTGCTGGCAGCAGTGAACTTTGGAACACAGCCAGAAAATTGTTCAAGTGAAAGAGATAGTCCGAGTATGTGAAATAAGCGAAAAAAGACTAACTAAGAGTACTTACTGCAACAGAAGGAAGGAAAGAGAATATCTGAAAACAGAGAGGAATGAAGTGATGATGATATATCGACCAGTAAGTGAGTTACTTGTTGCATTTCATTTATCACTTATTATTTTAATGCTAAGTTGTTTAGATTACATATTAAAAGAAAATAAATTATCTTAAAATATAATGCATTAATAAACTTTACAATATAGTCGTTCATATTTTTCATCTTTTTTGTTGTATCACTTTTGCAGTAAGGAAATGTAGTAATTTTTACTTTCTTTAAAAAATAATACAAAGTTGTGTGTTGAACTGTACTTTAACCGGATAAATTTTCTGAATTCCTCATTTCATAAGATCATAATAAATAACGTGGTAAGAGAGTATAACTTATAATTTTCTCGATAATTACAAGCAACATAACTGTATACATGAAGATTATAAGACATGATCAAGTTGGCTTAAGTATTATTGTGCTAGTATTTGGATAACATCTCTCAGTTTATTTGTCAAAAGTCGCTCGCATTGCTGTTTTGAGTTAGCCAATTGCAGCTTGCAGACTACGCCGCAAAAAGCTCTTTCTTTCTCGGGTATATTTGCAGAAATACCTTAACGAAGCGATGTTGTATATGTGCGAATTGCCTGTCTTATCAAAGTGCCAAGCTAACGAAGAGCCGAGAACGCGATAATATGGCCGTTTAAATTCGGCACGGCATCGAGCTGCAATTTTTTTCCACGTCACGGAGAAAATCCCCCTTACGTAAGCAAGCAGTAGACATCGTTCTCGAGAAGTATATACGCGAGGTAGTCTACCGCGTGTTTCCCTTACAGAGCTCCTGTAATATACATCAGACTGCTAAGCTGCTGAAGTATGAATAAGGCTGGATTAACATGAAATACAGCAAACGACTTCTATAAAATAGTCAAGTATGCATGAAGTTGAATTTTGTTTTCTCGGACAAAAAGAGATTTTAAGGAATGTTGTATATATATATATATATATATATATATATATATATATATATATATATATATATATATATATATATATATATATATATATATATATATATATATATATATATATATATATATATATATATTTATATATATATAAATTGATTATGCATATCTCTATATTATTTAATATATTATATAAATATAATCTTCAATTCTTTAAAAGCAAAAATTATATACATTTATTGTATTGTAATATTTTAGAAATATACATAATGAATTGTTATATAATTTCTTTGAATACTTATTTATTGGAGATATGAAATTGAAATGAAAGCGTAATATAATTTTTTGGAATTTTAAAATACGGTATTCTCGGAATATGGTAATTCCACTTGCAAATTTATGTACGCATCTGTGTAAAGTCTGACCGTAACTACTGTCGACTGCCACTGTGACTGTCTGTCATATGAAAGATCTTCGTATGAATTTTAGAAAGGAAGGATCTATCATTATAGATATTTATTGTAATGGAAAAGATATATCTATTTCTTGTCTTGATCACTGAATGTTTGAAAAATCTTAGCTTTTTTTTTATAAAACTTTTATAAAATTTCATTCAAGTTTGTGTTAATCTAATACATTTTGTACTAATACGTATAAAAATATATTTTACAACTTTTCTTAATTTTGCATATAATTTTTTATTCTTTGATAATATAATTTGTTTGGAAATAACGTTGATGGCTGCATTAATTAAACTGATTATAGTTTATTATTGATACGAATAAAGGTTTATTATTGAATTAATTAGACTTGGTGTGATAGATTGCCTCTTAAATTTTTTATCCTCGTAAATTTTACGTCGACAATGATTTATTAATCAATTAACAAATATTACTCCATGAATCGAAGGAATAAATCAAATTGCAAATTATATTTGTAATATTCACGATATGCATGTGTAGTATTATTTTAATATATTAAAAGATATTTATTTTAATCCATTTTCAACTCCAATAAAATCCGGAAACTGCAACTTTTTTAAATTTTTAACATTTAGTAATATTCCAAATTGAATAAAAGCAATTATTTTTGATTAACTAAATTAAGATTCAACCTTTTTATTGCCAAAGAAATTGTATCTTTAATTTTCGCTTTTTTGTAATCGAAAAACTAATTTGATATTCCCACTTTGTATACAGTTTTTCGATTTCGAAAAGACATGCATTAATGTACGCTATCGGAACGAACGATCGGAGAACTTTGTTGCTCGGTAAACGCGCGGCTGTAATTGTATGCTGGTTAAATGAGCTTTCGGCGCTTTTAGTGATTTAAACAGCGAGTTGTTTCGCAACTGCGATTGTGCTTTCTCGAATAAGCGAGCTCTTACAGCAAGATCGAACGACTCGCAAATGGCAATGCGCCGGTTTCCGGTGAAATCGGAAGTGCCATTTCGCTCGGACGTTAATAAGTTTCTGCGACCACTCAACAGACGATCATCTCGTTTTGAGCCTATTTCATCCTCATACAGTCCTTACTACAATCCTTACCCTCACACCGAGAAATGAGGGCATTAAAGGCGGATGTGTTGCCATTGATACAGGAATTACCATATTCATACTTGTATATTAACGCGCGCGCGTTTACTCGCTTGATTTAATATCTTTGAAAGATACAAGAGATCCAATTTTACTCTTCGTTAATTTATTAATTTAATCTGTATACTTTGTAATATTAATAGTTAAAATACCTCCGGTTTCTCCATGGCAAGTGAAGAACGGATTTATAAAAATTTTTTTTCATCATCCTCCGTGGCTCTGTAAAATTTTCGCGGTGATATGCAAAAACTGTAATGACTGAAATGCAAATGGGGCGTACGAATAAAAGTGATGCAAATGCCGTTAGTGAGAGGCAGAAGCCGAATTTTCGTTTTAAAGTAAGAACATTATGCAAAGGCGCGATCTACGTTCTGTGTAAAATAATCTTTTGCTTTTACTACAAAGGGTTCGCTTTGTTCGTATTTCAAAGCGTTTGCTTATAAACGTTTTTTTGTCGTCGCTACTATGATAAGTACCATAAAGCAGTGTGCAACGTCACAGTAGAATCATGATTTACAAGCGTATTTATAATTCTGCATGAAATATATCCCAGATAATTAATCCCTATTATATAGAATTATCTACCATTGTTATATTCGTTATTATAACATACGTGTTTGTGTTTTATGAATGTAGGATATTTGATAATCATCAAATTTAATTCGATATTACATACAATATGGTTCTGTGAAAATAATTTTTATTTTAGAAAAACAATTTTTATTAATTACTCGTAATCCGATGTATTCCGACAGTTAGTTATGATTATTTTATACATATAAAATACGGATACAACATTGTTACATGCACCAGCAAACAAAGCGAATACATGAGCAAATGGGTTGCATGGTTTATTGATCGTGTGCATAGCTCACGATTCGTCTACATAGTTTCACGTGTGTGAAGCTGACATATTATTTCATAGAGAATTATCGAGAGAATTTTAGCTTTGATTCTGATACTCCTCTAATATTTTTATCAAGTATTGATTAAGCAATCCTGATTATAAATCGATAAAATTTTTTTATTATAATCAAGTTGCCATGTTTTATGCATCTCAATTTGTCCTGAGTTAAAAAGTTACTTTCTGCCAGATTTTAAGAGATTATAATTTCTTTTTAAGTATCCTTTATACTAACTTCTTTTATAATATATGAATAATATATAAATAAATATTCGTGATACAATTTACTTATAAGTGGATTGTTGCAAGGATTCTAGAGAATAAAATCGTGCATTCCGCGGTGCTTCACGACTCGCGGTATCACCGCTCGCGAATCCAGCGGGTCGCCAGGAAGATAAGTCCGCATAATCGCTCGCTGCGAAATTTATGCGCCTGCCTGACGATAAATTCCACCAATCTAGCGGGATTACGCGCCCGTAAATTAGCGGCGGTTGACACGTCTCCGGTCCTTTATTATTTC
This sequence comes from Acromyrmex echinatior, assembly GCF_000204515.1. The sequence continues at coordinate 122,478 of NW_011627305.1, forward strand.
ATGCGGATTAGCCATGCGCGTGCGATTGTATTGCAGAATGCACAAATCGTTTGATGAGAAAAACGTCTGACTAGATTATCACCTTCAATTTCGACAATTCCGACTCTTCCTCATTTATTCAAATAAATTCATCATTTAATCATTCAAACAATAGAAAATTTACTTTGCAAAGACACTGAAATAAGCGACAAAAATGCGATTTTTTTCGAGAGAGAGGTAAAATATCTCCATTATCATCTCCACAGGCGGCGACATTTTTCGACATTCTTCTCGCCGGAATAAAAACCTCGTCGGGATAAGATGACGGACTTCTTAGTCGTCAATCGTTTTATCTTTGTAGAGTGGTTTCGCAAATGGTTCCACTAGGAAGCGTAAAGCGCACCAGCATAATCCAAGCGCAGATTAGTATTCGATTAATGATCTGAGAATTAAGGGCTGACTCGATTAATCACTGGTACCTGACTAAATGCCTAACTTTAGTAACGTAATTAAGCTTGATCGAGATAATTACGTATGTCTATCTAAATGAATTCAAAAACCAATAAATTTTCTGAACTGCGCATTCTATTCCAACTAAAATTAATTAACTGACATAAAAAAATTTTTGAAAGTCTAATATTTATTATTTGAAAAAGAATTACATTTTTTAATTGTTATTTATTACAAAAATAAATAAAATGACAGAAGTCCTAGAATTGAATATTTAAATGTGACGTTTGGCTTTAGTACAATATATAGTAAACAATTTTTTTATATTTTTCGTGCTATTTTATCTATCTATAATTTTAAATAAATTATTATACAAGATTAGAAACGATGGAATATATATTTCAATTTTATATATAAGAACACATTATTATTATAAATATTACAAGTATATATATATATACACATATATGTTATTCATGTCGTTTAATTATCAATGTCGTTTTGATTATCAATGTCAACCTGGTGTTCAATTTTTTAGAAAATAAAAATTCTTAATGTAATGCGATTGTACTTTTTTTTCGCTTTTATACTGTTTGTTATTTTGCTTATTCCTTAGAGAGTAAAAAATTATCAGAAGATTAGAAAATGGCCAGCGCACAATTATAATAATTTTTTGTGATTTGGTCTTCAAACTTCTTCGCTACAATAAATATCTGTAAAAATATAAAGATGACTCTCTAAGATCACCAAGAGACACGCAAATAATTTTTATTTGTATTAGTGACCAATATAAGGATACATTCCGTTTCACGCATGATGTGCTTAATGCATCATTTATCTTTGTTTAATATTCGGTTAACAATACAATAACAAGGATAAATGATGCATCATGTGCATCATGCGTGAAACGGAATGCACCCTGTAACAAGTCTTCTCAAATGGCGATAAAGTGGATAAATCGAAATCCAAGCAACATGCCTTTCGCACAGTATATGTGTGTGTGTGTGTGTGTGTGTGTGTGTGTGTGTGTAAATATATATCGCTAGGTAAACTTGATATGAAATCCCAGGCTCTCCGAGTTTTCTTCGTTCTGCAAAGACGGTAGATTGTGCACACGCTGTATGACATTTTATAGAAGGCCGAAGCAGCTGTTCCGGTTAGTTTAATATCGATAGCAGTACGTTTCCAAGCGACGGCGAGCGTAATACGTTTCATTTTTGCACGATATAAGTACGGTACGTCTACATATCGCGTGTACACAACGACGACGTACATCCGGCGTGCCGCTATGAATTTCTCATCGAGTTTCGATGCGTACGCTCCGCGGAAATTACCGGTACCGGTAATAGCGGGGCGAATCCGAGCGTGGAATACCGGATTCCAAAAAGCGCCGCAGGTATCCGAGCGACGCGAATATCGCGCATACGTGTGCATTCGTCCGAATATTGCGGAGACGATAGGAATCGCAAAGATGTAAACATACGTCTTTTAAGAGCGAGACGCGTGAGTCGCGACGCATGTCTCGTCGTTATATTCGGATTTATTCGGTATTCCAGTATGAACCGGCGAGAAAATAACGATGTTTCCATAAATAATTTCTTTTTGCATGACGGTATAATTTTTCCGACATTCTTTATGCAGACTTTTAAGATCCTTATATTTGCATCTAGTAAGAGATAATGTTATTTGCGTTCTCACAAACAAATAAAATAATTAAAAGATCGTTACATTTAATGTTAGATGAATATCTTATAAATATTGCTAACCTTATAATTTTTACTTAAATTTTCTCAGAGCGCCGCGTAAATTTTCTTCATTTTTTCATTACTCTACATTTAACTTAAACTCCTTTTAATTCATGTAAAACGTCACGTAATTATGAACAGAAACATGATTAAATGTAATATAAAATTAAATATCTAATTGCTAGAAGAACTTTTTTCGCTTTGTTCTAACACAAATAAAATACGTAGACAAATTCAATTAAAATGGGCAACAATCTGGTTATTCGAGAAAATATATATCATGAAAGTTATAAAATAACTTACGTAAGAGCAAATAAATAATAACGAAGAGACGAAAGATTTTTCAATCTTGCATCTTACTTAAATATAGGATAATTTTGTCACTTCCCTCTTTTCCGTATATAAAATTTCTGTTATGCTTTGTACAAAACGCTTCCGGACGTTAAATAGAATCAGACATGCCATAGAAACTGTCGGTTTCCTTCCAAATTGTGTTACACAATTGAGATTAATAATGATGTTTCTAGCAGCACAAAAATTTAATGATCGTTCCATCCCAGCGCGCATTAAAGCTAAGAAAAAATTATATTTTATGCAATTTTCATGTTCGTGGGATTGTCCGCGGAAGCACAAGGAATTCTTATCGCCTAGGAACGGCACATTAATGGAGAATTTCTTGGTTCCAGTATCAAGTTATCGGTTTATTCATTCGCGACATAATGCATATAAGGAGGTGTCGTGCTTTATTTTACACAGTGACGCATGAGGCCATTTGCAAATGAAGCTACCCGGCAGCGAGGAGAATACGCTTCGATGTTTTTTTAATGAAGTCGGCCCATACTCGAGCAGCTGTGTGTATACTGCTAGCTGTACAGTAAAATTAAAGTTCTCGAATAGCGGATTGTTTTAATTAGTATTGCACGCGACGAAAATATAACAGCAGCACTGTGACAATGAATATTAATGATACATTTAAAGGATGCCATAAGCGATTATATTAATATGCATACATTTTAATAGAATAGGATGTAGTGACCATGAGAGAATCCAGTAGCGAGAATACAGAGCACAAACTCGAACGTGTTTAAATAATATCGTTTCTAACGATTTTTTTTTTCCACACGTGTATAACAGTTCTACATATCTAAATCTCAAGAAAAAAATACATGTGTACACTGTTTACAAAAAGGTAATGATCCAGAGACTAATTTTTTATGTGTGTTAAATGTAGATATTTAACCAAATAAAATTTCTAGAAAATAATTTTTATTGACAATTTTTATTAATATAATTTTATTGATATAAAATTGTAATTAACAACAAGAAATTTTACGATCTCAAAAAGGCTACATTTATACGGCTGGTAACCCTACATGTGTAGTCTAAGTTAATGTATTAGAACAGAGTTCAAGTGTGTATGTGTGTGTGTGGGGGGGGGGAAGGGGATGCGTGCGTGCGCGTTAGTGTGTATGCTTTATATATATATATGACGAAATTTTAGGATAAAAATATTCATAATATTCATAAAAGCGGTAAAAGAATCAGAAGGAACTGGTGTTACGAGATAGTACCATAGTGTAAAAGCTAGCGCCTGCAGAGTGGATATAGCCATTAATAATTCTAATGTTTAACAATCCAAGTAAAAGCCTCTTCACAATGGTAATCCGACAGAAGGCCGCGCTGTTCCTCGCATTTTCTTAGACGAAGAGCTGTAGATATATTTTTAGAATCAGTTGTCCGAATAAAAATAATTCGGCCTATTTACTTCCTAGAAAAATAAAGATTGAGATATTTTTATTTCTTCTTCTAAAAATATATTTTCAAGATAGACTTACAAATTCTTAAAAAATTATTCGTGTCGTAATGTATATCCAATTTTTAAAGTGCAATATTAATTGTCATTAATTAATTTTACAGAAATGTAGTTTTTCAAATTTTAATTAATTTTTACTGTAAAAATAAAAAATAATTGAAAGGATTAGCCGTTGATATATAATATTTTATGATATGTGAAAGAAGAAACAACAAGGTAATCTCTGCCACAATTGCTCAACAGTATTGCCACAACTAGCTCGTACACGCAGCGCCCATCTCGGCAATTGACACCTTTTTTCAAATTTTTACACAACGCAAATAATATACAATTCCCGAATATTTTGACGTAACTTAAAATACAGTATATATATTCTTCCAATTATTATAAAATACAGCTTTTTTATCAAAGTAAGCAAACATGGATAAAATGACTATCAAAAAATGGTTATATTTTGAAACAATAAAATACATCTTATTATAATTATATGTGTGAGTAAAAAAAATTTTCAAGTACCGACTGTTCAAGGCGAATTGAACCAATAACAATATATACGCTTTATTATAATTTTTTATTCATTTATTTGTTAAATATTACAGACTGTTCACACAAATATCAGACGTTAAAATTTTTTAAAATTGATGAAAGAATCTCTCTTTTTACGGCAATTTCGTGATAAGCTTCATTCCATGGACCATATGTGAAATCAATAATTTCTTGAGCACGATTTAGATATCGCCGTGTTTTTTTCAACGTATTTCTGTAAAGAAAAAAAAAAATCAAATGCATAATGCTTTGTAATAAACAAACGACCGTAATTATAATTTAGAATAATCTAAATTATAAAACTTCGACATTTACTTGTAAAATTTGGATGATGTATTAGATTCTTCCTGCAAATATTCCAGACATATATCTGTTAATTTATTTATTTCATTACAAACTTCAATGCTCCAAGGGCCATATTTTTCTTCAATTGCTACGATACTGTGTTCGAGGTACGAGATCGAATTTAGCCATTGTCCTAAAAATAAAGAAAAATAATGTTACATATTCAGAATGATAAATGATTCTCTATATATAGAAACAATTGATTTGATCTGGACCGTCACTTCATGATGTATGTTCGCTGATACAAACCTATAATAGCATACACTTTTGCTATGAAATCCATGGTGTCGGCAATGTCGTCATGATATTTATATAATGCATCTTTTCTAAGACGCAAACATTTTTTCAATTTATCTAATGCTTCGTCATAATTTTCATTTTCTATGCAAATTTCTGCTTTCTCAAAATAATGTTGGGCCTGTCTCAACGTAAAATCATAAATATTTTCGTAGACTGCCGTTCCACAATCCATACAATGTATAGAAGATCTATGTAGTACAGAGCAATTATCGTTCAATGGGCCACTACATTCAGGACACTTCTTTGCAGTAAATTTTTTCTATAAAAAAAACATTTATATACACAATAATGTACAGTTAAATATCTAAAAATGATAAATAATTTACCAAAATATCTTCATATTCTGGTGCACTGCACGCTGCACAATTGCATTTAAAGCAGTATTGACTTTCCATTTTTTCTTGTCTGTCTTTTCTCAACATTCTTCTAAAGTCAGCCCCTATTGCACAATATTGAATGTGAAATCAAAATCAAATATTAATAAAATAATTTATTAATTTATTATTAATTTAACATACCATAACAATTAAAAACTTCTTCACCCGCTGCAATGTCTCGTGTGGCTTTGGTTATTAAAAATTGTCCTAAAAAGCTAAAGAATAACGTTATTTAAATAAAAAAATATATATTTCTTACAAATATTTATGTAAGCAATGAGCAATTATCTCATTTCTCGTAATCAAACATTTATATATTACCTATTAATTATATTAGGATCACAAGAATGATTCATCATACTTGCTGAGGGATAAATCGCCGTTGCTATTCTATCTTCTTGTTGAATAAAGACTTTATTTTTATTATAACGTGTATTATTTACTACAGCCTTTATTTTTGTAATAGCATGTCCATTAGAAATAAGTTGTAATACGTGTCTCAATAATAAAGAACTTACATACAATCGTTCATCATCCTCTGTTGTGAGGTCACAATTAAAATCGTTATAGAACTTTAAACATTCTTTAAGATTGATAGTTTTAAAAAAATCTGTATACTTTGATAAATACATCATAAGCATAATTGCCGTCTGAAAGGAAGAAATAATAATATAATAAAAATTAGTTTTATTGAAGGAATTCTACATGCAAAAATCACATATTTGATTTTTGCAAAAATTATGTCACTTACGATTCCATATGAAATAACGTCGCCTGGTGGAAGTTTGGAAAAATTTGTCACTAACTTTTGTACTTCATCAAGTCTGTTATCATCAGTTACATCAGTTGTACATTTAAACAACATTCTTACAGCCAGATATGCTATTCCAATTTCTGCCCAAAGGCCCATTTGATTGCCGAGACATTCCCAACGATGGTAAGACGAGTGTGCTTCATCCCAACAAGTAATATTGCAATATATACTGTCGACACACTCTGTACATCTATATAATTTAACACATTATATACGTATATATATATATAAATTAATTCCTCAAAAAACAAGAAATATAGAACTCACGGTACAGGAGTATTACCAGACGAGCGACAACAATTGTAACAATTATCAGATTTAATGTGACACAATGGGACAAAAGCAAATGCTTTTTCAACGAATAGAATCTGACCTCTTTTGATATCTCTATTAGCTACAACATATCTTCCTTTTTTTGGAGTGCATTTTATCTCTACGGCTGCCGAAGCAAACCGAAAATTAGGATTTTCGCCAAATGCGACGTCAGGTAATGAAGGAAATTCTGCAGTATCTGTAGTACTATCTGCATTTTCTTCCATACATGATATTTTTGACATTATGTCATTTATTTGCCTCTGTAATTGCTCTAAAAATTTCAATAATTGGTTATATAAAAAATATAAAAAAATATCTATCTAAATCATTTTCTTTTCAAACTTAAAATATACGAAGTATAATAGATACTTGCCTTTTGTTTCATTTGATATATTAGGCTCATTCAGTATGCTATGCATTTGTAAGACAGTTTCGACAGCTGATGTTTTATTACCTAATTTTAGGTAACACTGAGCTGCACGTAGATGTAGTTTGTAACGTAAATTCTCAGGATAACCCAATTTAATCGCCAAATTGATATCATTGATGCAATCCTTTGTATTATCAAAATTAATAACACTTATAACAATAAATAATACTTGCAAATAGAATAAATAGAATAAATAATATAGAATTTGTTACTATAAATAAAATAAATTATAAAAAGAAGAAATAAATAAATAAATGTTTATAAAAAAGCCAAAATATTGTAATGTAGTTCACACTAGTTTTTTATTTACCTCCCATCTGTCCATGTAAAATAGAGAAGCTGATCTATTTGCAATTGCTATTGACAAATTTATGCTACTAGAAGGAGCGTATATTGCACTGTTTGTATATGATTCGAGTGACGCTGCATATTTTTTCGATTGAAACTCCTTGTTCCCAGATAACTTGAAAGCTGTTGATTTTTCCAAGTTCTTCTGTTGTTTTCTCTCATTTTTTGTGTTATACAAATCTTTCAGCCAATAGGACACAAATTGCCTGCATTTCAATTAAAAGAAAACAATATATCTCAGAGTGTACACTTCCATTAATTAAAATTAATTTCGTTACTGCTAAAATTTAACTCACACACTAATAAATAAACACATATATTATAGTTAATTAAAAGTACCAATTAGGAACATAGGATAAGTGAAATTTCATTTGAGAAATAAATTAATATATAAACTTTTCATCATTTTACTAGAATTAGGAAAAAGAAGAAATTATTTCGAAAGTCGGGATAACAAAAAGCTCTCCCTGAGCGACATGTACACTTAATTGTCGTACTCACATAACCTCTTGATTGTGCAACAAACGAGATATTAACTCGTTTTCATATTTCATGTTCCCTATCTCGTCATTGAGTCGAGAAGTCCTCAGCATACAGTTCAAAGTATCGGTGACTTTATACCAGTCCATCTCGATTGTAAGAAAACGTAACTCAACAAACGATCGCAAGGAAAGACGAGACAGGAATAGACAATGGACTAGAATATGGGCACTGGGCAGAAATTCACAAGAACAGACAGGAGTGAGGAGAAATTACTTGTGACGACTATGACGACAGAAGTTGCTGGAAGCAGCTGGAAGTTGCTAAGGGCAGCGGGGCTGAGGAAGGGTAAGGGAAATGTCCAAATCCAACGTACTGCGCCACTGCGTACTGCGTACCTACTGCGTAATGGAATGCTGTGTTTAATGCGTTCGGTACAGTTCGATGTTAATATACAGTAATTATGTAAGTAAACTCAGTCACTTGCATTACATAGAAGATTAGTGCACTAAAAATTGCTATACATGAAATGAGCAAGATAGAGTCGATCTCACCTGGTAAGCTGATAAGAAAAGGACGTAAAGATACAATCATCGACGAGATACTAATGATACTATTAAAAACTTTGCGTGACTGTTCAAAATTCAAATGATTTAAGGGGATGCTGGAGCGAAGGCCGAACTTGATCAAGGTCGATATTACAGATTTTCATTTCCAATGTATAATCTGCTTACGCCCTCTGAAATTAATATGATCATGCAGGAAATTCGATCGATTAATTATCGATATTTTTATTCCGTTTCCTACATTACCATCTTAACAGGGACGTGTATTAGGATCGGTCCCACAATGTAAGATTTATTTTGGAAAATTTTCCAATTTTAGAATTGAAAAAAAAATAAACATAATTGAAGTTAATCTTATATTTGTAGAATTGGACCTTAGAAATTTAGTTGCATTATATACATATTTAGTTGTATTATATACACATGCAATGTAGGCCGTGTTCTAATATATATCACCAGTACTAAAAGTCTGTAATATATATAAAATACAGATTTTTAATTAATAGATATATCGATACGAAACCGTAATAGCACTTTTTTCTTACATCCAATGCCATTTTAGGTTACGATAATATATTATCATAAATGAATATCAT
>NW_011627305.1:132533-182058 GCF_000204515.1 Acromyrmex echinatior
TATATATATATGTATATGTTATTTTATATATATGCATCAATAATTTACTAAATAAAATGTATGTAAAAGACAGAACAGTGTAATTAAAATAATTATCTTCATTTGTATTCATATGTAAATAATATGGTATGTTTCTTGTTTAGGAAGAAATTATTTCAACAAAATTGAAATAACTAATATCATATTTATTTTATTATTTTTCCTCTCAAAAGAAAAAACTTTGACCAGGGCACGTTTTGATTGATATGGGCCTGAGTAGGTCGATAATTCAGATCATTTCTATGGTTCAGCGACGCACTTTTCATGACAGCGCCGCTGTCGGAATATCGCGGAACTAAAATATTGCTCAGTTTCATGGCTACACGTCAATTTCACTCGTAATATACAAACGAAATTTTTGTACACGCCTTTCTCTTATACTAAAACTCCTATCGCGTTTCTAAAAGCATAGGATTGTTCGTTTCGGTTTTCCGCAATTCGCCAGCTACTTTTTATGAACGTGCAAGATCTGAAACTCTTATATGCAATACATATTGTGATGTGTTGACTACAGAAGCCGATAACAAAACTGTAAGTCTTTAATTTTCTTTCGTTTTTCGTATTCAAATGTAGCTGGCGACTTGCGTTGTTGTCGATACTTTAATTGTGGAGAAGGATTTTTCAATCCATAAACTCAGTTACGAGAAAGGCGTTTTTAAAATTTAATGATAAAACAGGACACTCCAGCATCCCCTTAAGAGTAAGTAAGAAGTTGAATAGTATTATTTTCATGATTTATTAGTTTAGCAGTAGCATGCATATATGTTTAAAACTTAATAATACTCGATTTTTATTTAAAACTATGATTTTAATGTTATCAGCCAAGTTTGATTGTCAATATAGAGATTATAACTGTAGAGAAAAAAATTGTAATTTTACAATATATAGGATATTATAGCTTTAAAAGTATGCACGCTTATTTACGCTGTATTTATATAATAAAAAATCATGAATTTAATAATGTATTATCGAAATGTATTTATGTTAGTAATCGCATTTATATCAATTGTCGATAATATCATCTTTCTCCTATTATTCTCATCCACCCCATTGATATTCACGAAATTCGCCCGTCTTTAATAAGAATAATAAGACGTTCTCGTCGGTGATACGATTAACGCGATGCTACAAACGCTTTGAAGCGTTTTTTTTTTAATTGATCAGTTTGTAAAATTCTTTCTTCTAATTGGTCCATCAAATACTTCAAAGCATTTGTAGCGAAATTTCGACCACAGCCGCATTCATTCGATGCTTGGTTTCAAATTTGGATCCTCTCAAATTCATGGTGGAAAAATACGTTGCATGTACATTTTTTTTGTGCACTACGTGAGAGAAAACGCATACAATACAAACACAAGAGTGGGAGCACCGGAAAGTGGGGACACCGGAGAGTGGGAAATCGGCAGAAATGGTAGGATGGCGTGAGACGAGTATACCTTGTGAAGCGGCGTTGAACGATGTTATTGTACACGAAGACCTGCACGCGCTAACACGTATCTAGTCGAATCGTTACGATTTCTTCAATTTTCGTAATCCACGTAGCCACACTTTGGCTAACCATCCGAATATACTTGTGCGCGTGGTCTCGTCTCAGATGGCGTTAATGGTTAAACGATCAGCTGTTCTGCATCGTATATAAATTCTCGTCTCGTAGAACTGATTCGCAATAGTATTCATTCAGCATTTCTGTAGGTCGTAAGTCGTAAGAACGAAGTGCCGGCATACAGTGGTGTATATACAGTGGTTCTGAACTTTGACGAATTAAACATAATAATTTTTATAAATAAACTACGAATTGTTTGTGACAGATCTGTGATATAGTAATAAAGGAAAACGAACTTGAAACTGCAAAATGCCTCAAGGAAGGAGAAAAGTTCCATTCAGCGGAAAAGCAAAAAAGCAACAAATGCAGGCTAAAAAACAACGGCAACGAACATTGCTTGGTAAGTCTATTTATTATAAAAATTTTAATAAAGTTTTATTAAGAGGTCTATTCTTTTAATCTTTTCCTTAAGTGAGATTTATTATTTTATTACATTCTTTACTTAAAAATGTGATGTGTTTACGTCAAGAAAAAAAACAGCTTTGTAATTGTTGTAAGATTCTTTAATATAATTGATTTGAGTGTTCTCTAAAACTTTTACAGTGAATTTTATTTTAAAGATTGAAATCTCACTTAAGGAAATTGAGCTACTCTTTTCCAAGCTGACTCAATTTTCATTCTTTAGAATGATATTCTACTGTAAAGATTTTAAAGAATATGTTTAAATTTTTAAAGAATATGTTTAGTGAAGAAATACGAATATTTATATCTAATTAATAAGGCTCATAAATTTTATAAAACAAAGAAAAAAGAATAATTTTTGGCTCGTAGCCAAAAATTATTATATAAAATAATTATTATATTATTATATATATAATTATTATATTATTATATAATTATTATATATATAAAACATGATAATATAGAATATAAAAAAAATAATAAAAAAAACAGAAATGTTTTTATATAACGAATATTTATATTAAAGAATTTTATAACATTTGCAAAACTTTTTCTACTAACGTAGCTATTATTTCATGTTTCAATACTAATGGCTTTTCAAAAGATTTTTACAATTATTCTCACAATTGATGGATTTTCAGCCTTTAATTTTTCCTTGAGTAATAAATCTTTTTATAAGCTGTCCTCTAAATAACTCAAATATCAATAAATTTTCCCAATATTAGTTGTCTAGACTTATTATTTTCGAATTTATATAACTTTCTCTCATACATTGTCCACTTTCTACACTGTTCATTTTTGAGATGCATTGTTATTGCAATATTTAAGGTGACTTTTTATTTAGTGACTCGAATTGATACATAAATCATTCTGCCCAAAAATCATTCAATTCAAACTTTCTTTTTAGGATTCTTTTATATTTAATGAAATTGTTCTGCCCAAACAATATGCATTGTCAAGAAGATATCTTTATAATCTTTGAAATGTCTTTTAGGCATGCATTGTCTAGAATCTTTGCTATTCATTGAATGCCATAAATCATTCAATTCAAACTTTCTTTTTAGGATTCTTTTATATTTGATGACAATGACATTGTCGTTCTAACAATACGCATTGTCTAGAAGATATCTTTATAATAAATTCTTTGAAATATCTTTTAGGCATGCTAGGATCTTTACTATTCATTGAATGCCAAGAATATTAGAATCACATTTATGCCGAATTCCTAAAAGAAAAACATCCGTTGCTGGAATGTTCTATATAATACTCAATCTTACTTAAACTGAGAACCATTTTCAGATAAACAAAATCTTGTGGGCATAATATTTATTTCAATAGTGTATATTTGATTTGAAGTAACATAATAATTATATAAATTAAATAACATTTGTTTTTTATGCATATATAAATGTATATATATATATATCTTTTTATTATTTATTTTAATGATCCTTTTTACACGACTATGTACTTTGTATAAAAATAACCGAAATGATTAACTTTGAATTTTATCTCATCAATAACAAAATAAAAAATCAAGATAATTTCTAAAAATCAATTATTCTAAAAACATATTATTTATTTACGAAATATAAGCTACTTTTTTAAATATAAATATTTTTAAATATAAATTCTTGAAGCTTTTAATATGTATCTTGAAAATGAAATTGTTAAACTATGTCGCATAATATTATTATTTTGATAGTTTCCATAAAATAGAAAATATGGTGTTATATTTTTGAACCGTTGGACCGCAAAAAATAAATTCAAAATAAAGCAGGTAGAGCATCATGTAATCTATGCTATCTGAGTCGCATTATTTTTAAAAGTTTATATACATATATAATTACAATTTATAGTTACTTTATTAACAATTTATTAATATTTGTGAAGAATTATTGTTGCAAAAATATGTTATGTTTTCATTTACAGTAAATTCAGATGATGATGAAAGCTACTGCAGCGAAAACAATGTTGATCAGAGACAAGTGATGATGATAAATAAACAACCAAGAGATAATAAATCTTCGAGGAATAAATATACATTACAATTCTTTGAAGAGTCCAAGGAAAAATTGCGAAAACGCAAGGAACGAGCCTTTAAAAGTATCGAACCCGCCAGTCTCAAAGATCAAGAAATTTCTGATAATTATTTTCCGCCTGGGATTGACATGCCAAAACGACCTCCATGGGATTTTAATATGACAAAGGAACAATTGGAGACGAGAGAACAAAGATATTTTAAAGTATGTATTTATGACTCTATACTAAACAAAATTCTAGCTTATCAAATATGTTATTGACTAATAACAAATTCTTTGTATTTAGGATTACTTAGACAGCATGGAAGAATTAGATAGTTCGAGTTACTTTGAATTGAATTTAGAAACTTGGCGACAACTATGGAGGGTTTTAGAAATGTCAGATATTTTATTAATTATTGTCGATATCAGATATCCCGTTCTAATGTTTCCTCCGTATTTATACGACTATGTGACGAAGAAATTGAAGAAAGATATGATTTTGATATTAAACAAGGTTGATCTAGCACCTCCAGCGTTAGTGGTGGCTTGGAAAGAATATTTTCATAATCAATATCCAAAATTACACATTTTAATGTTCACATCGTATCCCACTTATAATCTTCATAGTACAAACAATAAGGAGGAGGGTATAAAGAAAAGACGTCGTAAGGGAAAATTGAGAATGGCCGCGGAAGGAGCGCAGAAGTTGCTGGAGGCTTGTAAAAATATTGTTGGGGATCAAGTCAATCTAAGTTCTTGGTATGAGAAGATTCAAGAGGAAATGCATTCCGAATACGATTTAGATGACATAAATCACAAGGATGATGTAACAGTTGAGAAGGAGGATACCACTTACTTTGAACACGAAAAATACAAAAATGGAGTTCTGACTATTGGGTGTATTGGAACGCCGAATGTTGGAAAGTCCTCTTTGATGAATGCATTGATGGGTAAAAAAGCAAGATTATTTAATTATACGATTGCATTATATAATTAATCATTTGTTAAATGATCAATTAAATAATGATTTCTTAAATTTTTATATTCCATATTTAATCATGTTATTTAATTTTTATCATCTATTTTATTTTACAGGCAAGAAAGTCGTGAGCGTGTCTCGTACTCCTGGTCATACTAAGCATTTTCAGACTATTTATCTTACAAAGACTGTGTGTTTGTGCGATTGTCCCGGTTTGGTTTTTCCTTCGACCGTGCCCAAAGAATTACAAATATTAATGGGTTCATTCCCGATTGCTCAAGTCAGAGAACCGTATACTATTGTACAATTTCTAGCCGAAAGAGTGAATCTACCGAAACTATTAAGGATTCCACATCCGGAGAATGATGACACGTGGTCCGCTATGGATATCTGTGATGGTTGGGCTATTAAAAGAGATTTCAAGACGGCACGAGCAGCTAGATTGGATACATATAGGGCAGCAAATTCATTGTTACGAATGACGTTAGAAGGAAAAATTTGTTTGTATATATATCCACCGAATTGGACTATTGATAAAAGTACTTACTTTATTCTCTCTTATCATACACAAACAAGATTATTTGTCTGTGAAAAAAATTGTTTAAACAATTGTATATAACATGTATTCTTAAACAATGTAAATTTTTTTTTTTTTTTTAGAAAAATGGGAAAATCACGCAGATGTTGAGATAGTACGATGGATTCAAGCTAGGAACAAAGATGATAATTTTAGTACACCAACCGAAGATATGTCTTCTGAAGATGAAGAAAATGACGACGAAAGACTGACGGAATCTTCTATAAGTGTAGCGAATGATAAATCTACGGAATCAAATGAGGAAAACGATGTACCGCTTATAGCTAATAAATTTTCATTGTTATCTACAGAATAATAAAATAGTTTATTATATTGTATTTTGCTAAGATATTTTATTTACTTCCTTTTTTTTATACACACCTTTTTTCTTAATATATAATGAGCAATTTGATGATAAAGAATGATTTTCCTGTGTTTTCGCCTGCGAAACACAATCGTCACTATGGGTACGATCCATTTACGCTGCAAATGCTTCGAAATATTTTTTGATTGGTCAATTCGCAAAATTCTTTCTGATTGTTCAACGAAGCATTTACAGCGTTAAATGAATCGCACCTTATGATATAGAATATTTTACGAGTAAAAATATATTATTATACAAGCGACTATGTTGCTAATTGCTATATTTTTCTCATTTTTTAATATATTTTTTTAAGGTCACTGTGTGTAATCTGAATTATTTACAATGTAGTCCTAATTTGCAATTATTCTGATTAATTTATTATTTTGGTCCACTATAAACTGATCAAGGATAAAAAAAATTATATTAATTATCAAGACTTCTTCAGGAACGAAGTAATACGAATCATTTAAAAAATGGTCATAAATCGATACTTCATACAATTTATCTACAACATTCATACGTAAAATATATATAATTTCTAGTGTCCTAACATTTGCATGCCTAACATGAAACTGCAAGATACATGACTTCTATTTCTTCGAAAAATATTTTATTTACTTTGGTATTTTAAACAAGGTATTTCTTAATTATGATTTTATTATGATTTTATTATGATTTTTATATGAGTTGCTCAGAAATACCCTGTATGTATTTTTTAATTCTATTGAAATCCATTATAACTTCTATTTTATCATTATAAAAGAATTTTAATTTTCTAAAGCCAATATTAAGAGCAAATTAGAGAAATTAATCTAATAAAACGCTAATTTACGTCGATTGTGTAATGTAACAATATAGATTGTGACTACATTTTTAAATCGTCAATTGTTTTCTAAAACAACAGTGATACATTGCGACGAACAGCATTTAAGCACCCAAGATCTTTTTCACAGAATAACCTGGTATTGCATAAAAGAATAAAAGTAAAAGTATGATTAATCCAATCGCAATTATGGCTTTCAGTATAGTCCACTTATAGTTGTGCCAAACTATATACTTGATAGACTTTAGTGGATTGAGGAACCACATGAAGGATGCATCCGGTCGACTGCAAAAGAATTTAAAATATGAAAAAATTAACGTCATAAACATAAACAAAAAAAAAAGAATTGATATTGTTGTGGTATTATACTGACTTTGGCTTATCCAGTGGATCAGGTTCATTTCTGCCAAAACCAGCAGGATTTTTTTCTGCCTCCTCTTTTGTGAGCAAATGTATCTCGGCTTCGACCTTGCCCTGTACAAAGCAATAAAGCATAAATATTTGACTAAGATATATATAGATTAATACAAAATACTAATAAAAATACAAATTTAATATATTTTTAAATAATGCTTAAAAGGTTGCTATTTTTTATATAAATATATAACATACTAAGTAAAAAATATTGATTCGCTAATATCTCGAAAATAAAGTATTTGAGAAAAAATAGTTTCATATAAAAGTTGTAGAGTTTCATCAAATGGCAAAATCTATTTAAATTTAAACACACGTACGTAAACATTCTTAAAGTCAATTTAAAAATTTGTAATGGAAATTCTTATTTTTTATCCAATATTCAATATTCTTGTAGTGGACATTAAAAACTTTTCAAAACGTTATAATAAAACTTCTTTTAATTAAAGACTTTTCGATCTACAGGGTGGGCCATCTATTGGTACGTTTTTAAAAATGCGATCAAATGAGCATACATTGATATTTTTTATTAATTTTTTTTTTGTTGTGAAGCTAAAAGTATCCGCGTCAAGAATGAAAAACGATTTCGTTCATGTGGCTCCCTCTACTGGCCTTACAGTATGCCATTCGGTCACCCCAATTATTAATGACATTTTGGACTACCTCGGCGCCAATTTCACTCAAAACAGTCGTAATATAATGTCATCCACTAACATCCCTTTCTCACGAACTTTCCTCACCAATTTGCGTATAGCTCCTTCGGTGGGTGCTCTATCACGACCCATATTTCTTTTCAAAATTCGTACAGTTTCGGCGACACAGCACTGACTTTGAAAATAAGTTTTTAAAATTTCAAAACGCTCTTCAAGAGAAAACATGTTGTTTCGTGCCGCGGACGGTATGACTAATAAACTGTCAAAATTTCGGGTCTGTAGCTCGTTCGGTGTTGCCATACGACGAAATTCAAAAACGTACCAATAGATGGCCCACCCTGTATTTAGGTATCGCTAGCATTATGTATAAATAAGAATCTGACCGCCAGACCGATAGTTAAAACTTTTTGAATTTGAAAAATGAAAATAAGACGGACGACTTTTAACAAATTTGCCATAATTAACCCATACGTTAAAACCATTCAAAACTATCTCTCTTTCCAAAGCTAATTCTTTTATTAAATACTTTTCAAGATGATATATGGATTAACGTCGAACTCAAGGTCCATATATCTTGAAAAATAATAAAAGAATTGGTTTTGAAAGAAAGGTTTCGATTTTAAAAGATTCTTTAATGTCACGACATCGACATTTCAAAATATATGGAGTGATATATATGAAACTCAAGACCATTGGAAACTCTCTTTTATTTTCATTTTATATAAATTCAAAAAGTTTCAGCTATCGGTCCTTTGAATAATACTAGTGCCAGCAATACCTGACTCTATTATCCTGTGTGGAAAGAAACAATTGAGAAGTATTAAGAACTATTTAGATTTTTATTTCTATAGTTACTATTCAATTCTTAGCAAGCTACTTTGTTGTTATTTTGACATCAAATGATGTCATTTCGACGTCAGCTTGCTACCAGGGTTTCCAATAGTAAACTATACATATTTCAATAGTACTGAATAATAATATCCTTTAACACTACATGACACTAATAGTTCTCTGAATAATTCTGAATAATTCATATTTTTTAACAAATAGTTTCTTTTCATATGGGAACTTATTTATAGTTCAAAAGTATTTAACCAAAAAAAGTTTTATCATGGTATTTCAAAAAGATCTGAACTTAATTATAAGAATATTGAATAAAAAATAAAAATTCCAATTAAAAATTTTTAATTGACTTTGAAAGCTTCTTCGTACTTACGTTCAAGATCAGATAGATATTGTCGTTTGATAAAACTTTACAAAACTATTATAGGAAATATTTTTTTTCTCAAATGTCTTGTTTTCAACATACTTAGCTGGTTCAATATTTTTTGCTCACCCTGTATATTTAAAATTTTATATTTATACTTAGTGATATCTTTTTACCGTCAGCTCCATGTCTTCATTCTCTTTTTTCACATAAAATGGCCACCATCCTTTTATACGTTTTTGCTTGAAAATATTAACCGTTGGCACAGATCCGTCTGTTTTCAGCATGCTTAACGAGCAGAGCTTACTATTTTTTGCTCCTCGGGGAAATCGATTGAGATCAAGTGTTATTG
This sequence comes from Acromyrmex echinatior, assembly GCF_000204515.1. The sequence goes on from NW_011627305.1 coordinate 141,971, forward strand.
CGCCCAAGAAATCATCTGCTGAGAAATGATCTGCATCCCAGACCTACAAAAAGCGTTATTATTTTTATCTATCGGAACGAGATCGAAAGTATCATTTAATTACATTACCTGTAATTCTAGGCGTGCTGGTATTTTACATTCGGTTTCGTCCCAGCTAAATAGGCTTTCTTTACGATTAATAACGATCTTCTCTTCCGCTACTAGATAATCGAATGGAAATGTAAAGCGCCAGTTAAAGTTTCCTTCGCCGGTTAATGATCGATAATGAATATCGGTGGATTGACAATCCTCCGGTCCCTTTAGCCATCTGTTAAATAATATTGAAATGATATGCAATATAATTATTTACTATAAAAAATTAAATAAAATTTTGAACAAAATAGCGTATTTAATTAAACTATTGTTAGAAAAAAAAAGAACTAAGAAAATTATTTTGTGATTAAGAGACCTTACGTTTTATTCATTATCAATAATAATTAAGATTAACATTAATCTTTTGATTCAATTATATATAAAAAACGTTGATGAAAAATTTATTTTCCTTAGAAATCTATGTTTACCCTTTTACATAAATGTCGCTCATCTTTTCGCCGGTGAAGAATGCGTCATCTTCCAAGACGACGTCATCTGTATTCCATATGATTATTCTCAATTCATAGCTCTTGGGCTTTCTTGGTGAAATATCGATTGATGGTCCCGGCGAGGGCATGTCCATTGGAAACATGTCGACCCACATTTCCAATTTTCCCTGTTCAATACCTGGTTTCTCGGGATTATAGAGAGGTCGGGTTTCCACATGCTCAGGTACCAAGGCACAACCTATTCGCGGAAAAGCGTTCCATTGATGAAGAACGGCTAAGGCGAGATGTTCTTCCATTCCTAAAAGAAAGTAATCTTTTATGTAATATATGTGATTTATATGTTTAAGTCAACGCCGCATCCAAAACAGTATAAATCCTCTTATATTAGATATATTATATTAAATTATATTTTACGTTATATAAATTACGTTATATAATTATAATTATTATCTATTTATGTAAATTTACTTCATATGCATTTTCTCTTTATGTAATTATTATTAATTTTTTCTGACTATTGTAATTAAATAAAATTTAATTAAATAATTGTTAAATAATATTTGTATAAATATATGTATAAATCAAAATATACTGTAGAATAGGATAACTTTGCCCATATTTTGATATTGCTCAGACAGCATGTCAAAATCTATTTACATAAAGACGTCTCAAAAACATCTTAAGACATTTTTTATTTTATGTCCCGATTTTAGATCCATGTTGTGTAGGCATTTTTAAAAATTTGGGCCAAATTTATCCCGATTGGGCCAAAATTATCTTCCATTTTACAATATATGTAACATACTCAAATACTATTGATTATGTATTTCGATCTTTTCACGTACCCTTTGTATGTACATAAAATTCCATCTCCTCGTTTGAAAGGGAGAAAGTTTTTCTACCGATTGTAACACGGCCATGAGAATATATTGGCCCATCGATTTTACCATCTTTGCAAAGCTTCAAGAGTATTTGAGTCGGTTTCATCGCATCTCTCCATTTATTATAGCCAGACCTGGAACAGAAACAATGTCTAATCAATTTCGTGCATCGGAATTGCGTCCTCGCATTTTTGCTTCTGTTATTCGATATATTTATTAGTCTAGAAGGTAAAATATATTTTCCACAACACACACACACACACACACACACACACACACACACAACGCAAAATCTATAAATGATATCTGTTAATGTGTAGTAGCTACAAATTAGTAAGTAGCAATTATAATGTACAGTGTATAATGTAGTTCTTAAGAAAATGGTTTTAGCGTAAATGCATGTTAAACAAGAGAAATTACGATGAAAAACTAGTTATTAGCTCTTATTAAAAGTCATGGAGTTGCTAATTTTAGATAAATAATTACTACTGATGTGATAAAGTTGCTCTGTTGTTAAATTACCGAATTGCGTGACACAATTTATTTTATTGCTGGAAAAGATCTCATTTGTCATTGTAATATGATGCTATTCGTTATACAGGGTGCGTTCCAGATTAGATCGCTAAACTTAAAAATTTAAAACCGTGAAACAAATAAAGTTTTTTATTTTGAGTTTGCTCGCAAAAACTTCGTTCAAAAGATATTGATTTGTTATAGTGTAAGTTATTGAACTGATTATGTTTACTTTGAAACAAAAAATGTATGCCTCTTAATAACTTACAATTATTGAAACGGAGGATATTGCAAACGTGTGAAGAAATTACAGACGCACAGTGTCAATCAACTACTTGTTCTCTTATCGATAGTTGCAATGTAATGCTTGTCTTAGAGCTGGAAGCTATTATTTTGAATATGATAATAATAAATAATAATAAAATAGTAATAAATGTAATTTAATAATTACATTGTAATTACTGTAAAGCAATGAAGGAAATAAATCTAAATTATTTTGATATTATTTATTCCCTTGGTTCTATAACTTAAGAAGTCAATATATCTTGTTTGCGAGTAAACTTTTAGAGGTAATTTTTTTGTTTGTTTTGAGTTCTTAAATTCATAATTTAAGTGGTTCAACTGAGAAATACTTTGTATATATATATGTATATATATATAAATTTACTCGTCGTATTTCTTCGCGATCCCGCATGTAGCTCGATGTCTACTGTAGAAGCGGTTTTCCAGGTCGATCTTGGTCTCGCCGATCATATCGTCTGTTCCGACCAAGTCCCAATCCAGGACTTGCACCGTCAGCAAAGAGTCCTGTGGAAATGTTGCTTCGATCTCGAAACATCTTGAAAATAAATTTTTAATTGGATTCAAAATGCACAGAAACTGAACTCCTATTCTTGAAATGTATCGCATACGAAAAACTAGGAAAATACTGCAGTATGCGTTATATATAGCATTTTAAGTACAAAACTTTTAAGTACAAAAATTCACAAAAAAATTAAAGAAGCATTTTTGCAAAGTTTATACTTTTGCAAATCATAATTTTCTTCTAAAAAAATTTATAAAATATAAAAATATAAAAAATAATATAATATTATATAAGATACGCAAAAAATACAGTTTTTAATCTGCTGTATGTAGAGAGAATAGTATACATACATAATTTATTGAAATTCAAAATTTTGACAGAAAGATAATTTTCCTGAAGGTTTAAGCCAAGTCTAAATACTTTTAGAATTAGAATTCTTCTATAATTGCAAAAAAATTATGCGACCATTGTAATATTATGACATACACACAAAAACATACTTTCCAAAGACAGGATTTAGTTGTTTCGACACGTAATTCTCTTTATCGCTGATCCTTTTGCCTCCCAATTGTAAGACCACATAAGGATCTGCTTTTCCATTTAAATCGCAAGGATGAAGGTCATTAGCTTTGACGATGTACACTCGTACTAGGACATGGATAGGCTCGTTCGACGGGACACCCTGGAAGAATCCGTACTGCGGATCAAAACCCATTACAGTGTGATCTACTAGATCCTTCGGCAAAGGCCACTTGTAGACCTTCAGTGCACCCTTGAAGCTGCCGACAATCCTTGATTCATCTTCGGTCTCGTCACCAGTCTTTTTACCTCGATATAATTCGAAAGTATGCAACCATTCTTTAAACTGCTCGAACTCGGGCTGCGCTTCCAGTTCTCCTGGATATATCTTTAGTAGGGCGGTTTTGTTGTACTTGTATTGAGATTGCTTTGGACTGAGTCTCGAGACAAACTTCACCGCATTTGTTGGTGATTTCAGACCAAACAGTTTCTTTGTGGAATTAATTCCGGAATTCTTGTCGCCTGAGGAAGCCAACTGACTTTGCGTGACAGCTTCGTCTAGGAGCATTGGCAGCGTCCCATTTGGTTGGTTCTGAAATATGAATTTCTCCTTACGCAATTCTTTGTTCTCCTCAATCATTGCTTCCACAGATGCGAAGTACTTTGTCCACCAGTCTTGGCAGCCATCTCCGTTCTCTAATGCTCCTAAATCGCCTAAAAATCGCAATATGTTTTAACGATGCTTTACTTATCGTGTATTATTTAAATTTAGACATTAGTTAATAAAGAATTCATGAAAAAATGTATGAGGATACAAATTGAAAATAGATTTATCCATTAACAGTTTCTAGTTTCTCTCTTAATAGCATAATATAATTTTATTTTATAACAGTATATAAATGTTTATATGCTTAAATTTAATATGTTAATATGTTAAATTTAAATATACACTTATACCATTAGTTCACCGTATTAAAAAAATTATTGTAATTTAATTAATTGAAGCAACAAATAATATGTTGAAATTCATATTTTATATGTTGTTATAACATTAACGATATTATAATAATACCTCAATTACTAAAATGTTTTAAATAAATATCTTTATCTTAATTAAATAAATACATTTAGTCATTTTAATAAAATTTAATTTTTCTAAACATACCTATGTTGTTATCATTAGCCAAGCTGTGTTTCCTACGTAAGTTTTGCTCCGTTTTATCTTTCTTCGTAGGACCACATCCTAATTCGAATCCAAGAGTGATAATAGTATCTCCGTTGTTAGCTTCCAAGTCATTCATCGATTCTAATAATGACGTTTGTGGGAATTTCGATTTAGATGGATCAAGAGCTACGGCATAAATATATAAAGCTTTGAAACTAAAAATATAAATGTAATCTGCAAATAACAAATTATTTTTTAATACAACTTATTAACTATTATTTTAATTTTTTTTTTAACATTTCAATAATTCGTTATAATATATAACGTAATTTATTTAAAAAAAAACAAGGCATTACTTTTTTAAATTGCAATTAAAACGAATATTCGTTACATTCTTCAATAATAGAATTATATTATTATTCCAATAAAAATGTAATTGTGTGTTATAAATATAATATTAAATAAATATTTAAATTATATATTGTTTTACATCTGTTTATTCTATTTTTAAAATTCTATTTGTGTCGCAATTTTATAGCAGTTTTAAGAGGTCTCGCAATCGATTAATTATGTATTTACCCGTGCATTGTAACTGATACAAACTCTTCTTTCTTTCCTGAGCGTCCTTTGCTCTTTTTGTTAAAGGATAGTACATGTACTTGTGAATTGAATTGATGGTGTGAGTACCGACGAGGGTATATCTACCGAAACTCCGACAATCCACCGCTCTTATGGTCAATGGCGGTCGATAAAGTTCCTGTTCAGGAAGCTCTAATTCCAGAAATTTAATTGGCGTGTTGAAATTCGGGTTTTTCTTCGCATTTGCTATGACAGACGAATAAAGAATGTGGCCAGCGCATTCAACATCTACGCGCGGTTTGTCCACCGTTAGTAAATGGATTCTCTTCAAATCTCGCAACCCCCAAAAAAGTACTTCGATTCTAAAAATCAATGTTATTAATTAAGAATGCCATAACAATACATTTATTTATTTATTTATTTATGGCATCTTTATCTATAAATTAATTATCCTTCATATTCTTGAATATATTCTTGAATTATAAAAATTTTTTTTATTTAAATAATGTATATAGTATTTTTTTAACAAAAGATCTAACAACTGTAATAATGAAAAGTCTAATAACTGCAATGTAAAATTTGGTAACAATTTTGCATTGTTTATAATTAATTATGTAAAAATGATTTACTAAAAGAAATAAAGATTTTATTTTTCAAATAAAAATCTGATAATAGATTAATTTATTATTCATATATATCGATTGAATTTTTTAATAAAAGATATAATTTTATTTATTAATATACTATGTATCTCTAAAAATTCTAAAGATTTTTCTATTTGAGAAACTAAAAAAAAAATACAAAAACTTTTAAATAAATAACTACGATAAATCAATAATGTACCGATATTTGGATAAAGTAGGTCGAATTCCGATGGGCACGGGAAGAATCGGGCCTAGATCTTGACCGGATCCTGGAGTTTGGGATCCGCTGGAATCTTTGGGATCCGGCAAAGTAGGGAAACCGTAATCTTTAGTAGAGGGATATTCCAGTAATTCGAAAACCGCCAGAAGTTCGCCAGCCCTCGAGGCTCCTCTGCTAACATCATACCATTCCAAAGACGGTGGGTATTGCGGAGGAATGTAAGACTCGGAAGCAAGTTTGACATGAGGTCGCGCAATTGCTCGACCGATGTACTCTGATTTTCCCTGAAATCGTAAAAAGAGATTTTTATGTGTTTAAACGGAGAATTTACTGATCAACCGTGTGGCTTCTCTACGAGGATGCGAGGAAACTGTGTGAAGGAGAACATTTATTATCTAACTTAACAGATTTAAATTTGATTATGATATTAAATATTAAAATATTTAAGATGAAGTATTTACTGTGAAGAAGTGCAAAATGGTGAAATCTTGAGATTTGCAAGAGAACGAGTAGATATTTAATATAATTTCTGCAAATTCTATAAAATAATTATTCTATGAAGTAGTAGTTAAAACAAAATTATTTAAATTATCAAAGTGAATTCGAATTTTTTAATTTAATGTTTATAATAAATAATCAATTTTTAAGAAATTTATATTTATTAATTAAGTATTACACATACGTTACAATACAATTTACGTAAAATAACGATATGAAGAAATCCTTCATATCGTTGTTTGTAAGAAACGGTTTAGATTATTGTGAATTTAAATTATAGAAACTGCACAGTAATAAACACTTTTATGAAATGGAAACAATTTCAACACAAGAAATAATTATAAAAATAATTATAAAGTTATGAATATAAATTTTTTCAACAAATTCTTCGAATAGATAAAGGTTTGTAGATATTCTCCCGAAATTAATGTATGTTTACTATTATAAAAATATTTTTATCGATATATATAGATTCTTTCCAATAACAACATAGATTCGTCTGAATATATTTTGTGACCAAAATATACAAATATTGATAGGTAGAGATGTATTTATTTACCACAACAGCATGAAACCAAGTAAGATAAAGGGAAGTCATATACGTCATTTGCGGTTGTGCGGTTGTGTAGGTAGAAGTTGACTTTTCGTCAACTATCGCAGCAATTTCATGATTTGGAAACTTGCAGTCTTCGAAATTCCGAGTTTGCGAATTCTGATATTGCGCAAGTTTATCTATATCCTAACATATAAATATTGAGTGCCATGCCGAGCGTATATTGTGTGTTTCCGATGTGAGTGTCGTGTGACGTGCGTCATGTTATTCGGCATCGTATAAATGTCAATATGTTTTATACAAACTGTTAAAGCAGAGCCCTCATGCAGTGTTATGTCCATAGCTACAATATGACTCTGTAAAAAAAAACGATTACGAAATCATAGAAGCAATCATTCTTTTTAGTAATATTTTACGCCTGTATCATCAATCGATGGTAATAAAAAATTGAATCTAAATTTATAATTAAAATTACATATTTTTCATCAATTTATCGTTGAATATCTTTCATTTCGGACATTATTCGCACATAAAATAAAATTTACATATTTATTTGTTCAAAAGCTATCTGACTACTCGAAATAATAATCACTTAGCGAATTTGTTAACTGCATACTTTACATGCGTGATTACTTTACAATAAAAAATTCACTAAGTGATTATTACTTCAAATAATTAGCTTTTGAACAAATAGACAGTAAAGTTCGATTTAAAAATAATACGAAAAAATTATGTTAAGATAGAAAGAATGAGGATAATATAATTAGATATAGAGACTATTTGACTTACCACTTTATCCTGATCAAACAGCTCGATGACGATGGAGGGTGGGTCTTTCTTGATTTCTTCAGCGATGCCGTAGATTAAGATATCGTCAAACAACAGCAATTCGTCCCATGTTGGACTGAGAGTCTCGTCGATCACTTGAGTACACTTGCAAAACTCACCACAGATAACCCTCGCAAATGGATCCGAGAGACCAGACGCATCGCTGCCGATCAGTGATCTCGCTTGATACATATGAGCTCTTAATTGAAATTTCTGGCGAGCAATTTAGAACAGCAGAGTTACGCATTTATTTGACGAGCTGTGCGGAAATATACGGAAGAAACACATACGTGTTTTTGGACGTAGTGAATTACGGTAGGCGGCAAAGCGCGAGGCCTGTCTACGTTTCTCAATTCATGACTGACCTCGTATCCCTTCGGTAAACCTTGAATGAAGTACTTCTTGTGCTTCAATATTCCTAGCCACATATAGATCTGTAATTTCGTTTGGATTGCCCACCCTGAGGGTCCGAATCTTTTTTTGCCTGGAAGCTATATATGGATTCCACTCGAGATGCGCAAATAACGTAAAATTAAATGCTAACATATATATATATTCTCTAGGATATTTATTTTACATATTTCTTTCATTTTACCCGTATATTATAAAATGTCTCAAAATAAATATTACAACATTTATAAAATAAATAGTACAATAATCAATATCGAAATAATATTCCAACGTATAATTACATTTTACAGAAAGATTTAAGTGTAGATAAAAGAATTAATTTTTTAAAACTTAATTCTTTTTAGTTGTGTCACTTTTATAAGTAAAATACAATACAATATACAAAACTAAAAAGATCGACATTATTATCTTCAGTACATTAATTTACCTTGAGAAACATAGTTTGTACTTTTCCGCAATGTCGGCCACATTCTTCGTCGACCACCGAATAGATCAGTTCGCGACCTGATATCCTCTGGTACGCCACTCGTCTTCCGGAGCTGATCACCCAGATGAACACATCCGGCAGGGAATCTTGCGGCTATAAAAAAGATCAAGAGATTCCATTTGATAAAGTACATACGCGATAGCGTTTTTATCAAATAGAATTGCTTGAAAAACTACTACTGACATCTTCGACAAGAAACTTCAACTTTTGCAGATAGTTGTGGGCTGTCTTCAGTCTTTCTTTGAAGCTGCTTTTAGTCACGAGGGCTTTGAGGTTGCGCGATAAAATTCCAATATTCTCCATCTCACGTTGACATAATTTTGTACGCTCCTTGTCCAGCTTTGTTTTCCCGACGCCCGGACCGGTCACGCTAGACTTGCTAATACTGACATATCGATTACAATTCGCGCTGAGTTCCTCGAGAGTAGACTTTAAAAGCTTTTCGCACGTCGAGTCTTCCAAGTGCGATTGAACCTCCGACAATCCTTCCTCCTAGAGAGTATAAAGAAAAGATTTTATCGGTTTTATGTAAATCTTCTAAATCAAGAACGCGATGATCTCTTCATCTCATTCAAATAATCACGTTTCCATTAAAAATCTGGTTTCCTTAAGAGAACCTTTCGAAATGTCTGATTTAAATAAATACATATCAAATATGATTCTGATAAAATAAAACTGAATATTTAAAAATCATTGAATTTTGAATTATTAATAATAATTACTGTCAACTTATTCCGAAGTAATATAATTTTATTTTTAAAAAATTCTTTATCTTTTTGCACATTAAATTTAATCGAGTGTTTAATAAATATTTATTATATTTTAACGATTAACGAATTAGTTTTGATTGCTTAATTTAATTAACAATTAATTTGACCAGACACACAGTTGTTTTAAAAAACACCGTGTATAATCTAAGTTAAGGCGCGGTAGTTCTAATTAATAATTTTAAAGCCGTTTACCAGTTTATCGACAATCTTGCCGATAATATTACTGTTATACATTCGACGTCTATAATCCGGCCATATACTTCTTACGTGAAGGCATGGCTTGTCATCCCAGTATGGTAAGAAATAATAAATTTTATCGTGTGTCATTGGTTTACTAGCTGGTGTAGTACTTTGCCAAGATCCAGCGAGAATTTCTTGCAGCTCTTCCTCTTCACCGCTTGTTCCACCTTTCAATCCTCCATCGTACATCTGTAACAAACGAAATGGGCTTTACCTTTTACAAACAAAATCACATAACGTCCTTACAACATTTTACAAACAAGATCACATGACGTCCTTGCAACATTTTTTCCGGCTATTTCTTTCTTCCTTCTTAATAAAAAAAAAGTATTTCCAAAGTATCGTATTAAGATAAATTCTTTTCTTCATTGAGAAAATTTTTAAGTTTATTTTCTAAGGAACTTATAAATTCATTTACCTTGAAACTTTCATTGTGACCGTCGAGAGCATTACCCGCGTTTCCAATCGATATTTCAAAGTACATCGGCTTATCGCCTAGCTTCTTGTCAATCATTGTAGCATCCATGATTGTGGCATATAGAAAAAATTCTTCATTCCTTGCGTAGGCGGTTTCGTTGACTGGCACAGTTGGCTCCACTTCAACTTCCGACGGTGCTATTTCCACGTTATCGGTAATCTCGGTTCGTATGGCTATCAAAAGTCTAAATAAAGAACAAAAAATAGAAATTATAACATCTCATTCTACATGAACTTTTTCTTTTTGTATTTGATTTCATTTATTATTAGTAATAAATTATTGATTTTACTAATTAATTCCAACTTGATTATTTGTAATTAATATTCATTTAATTATGAACTACATAAAATAACGTACCACATTAATTGTATTATTTATGTGATATAATTTATAACTGTTTCATTATATACTAAAATGCTGCACAACCTCGCTCTATATGAAATTCCCTCGCCCAAGCCAGTGTTCAACGTCGAGTGCTCGTCAATGAGACTGTAATCTCTGATGCTACCATAAAGATGGATAAACGCCGGACCAAAGGTCGGCAGGAAGCCCTTTTCACCGTCGTTGCTGATCTGCTTAAGGTCGACGAAGTGTGTACCGATGACGGTGGCGTGTACCGGATCGTTATCACATAATTGTATCTTTATCCTCTGACATAAAGGAGGAAACATCTCCGTAAAAACTATTTGTTCATTCCATACTGGAGCATAGCTATGCCTCTTTACGCTTGTTTTCCCCTAAAGTGTCATAAATAGAAAAAAATACCTGTCTTTGACATCTAGTACGCTCTATTTAACGTTACTACGTTTTTTTTAAGTATAGAATTAATTATTTTACATGGAAATATAAACTATATTTGTTTTCAACTCTTAATGATTCTGTCAAAATTGTGTGTTGTGGGGGAAACTATATTAATCATATAAAACTGTGTCGCGACAGTATATATTATAACTTCCCGAACTTGACAGCATACCGATTTAACTTTGCCATGACAAAGTCAAAGGTATTATTCCTCTTTGCGTAATAGACTGCTATTAATGATACAATGATTAAGGGAGAGTCGATTAAGAAAAGCTATTGTTATTTTCTCTAAGTTTTTCAAATTAAAAAATTATGCGATTGCGTATGTTTACAAAAATTTTTTAAGTTTACAAAATGTTTGTGCAAAGGAGATAATTAGCCAAGAAGAGGACAAATTTGAAAATAAGATTCGTTAAATAGAACGGAAAAAAACAGTTTTGTTAAAGTATCTAAAAATTTAACTGGTTGAAAATAATTTGCTTAAGGTAACAAAATAATTATGTAGGATGTTCAAATTAGTTACTAAAATGTCAAAACTTAAGCATCATGCTCTTGACTTTTCTCTAATCCTTTTCTAATTATTTTGATAGTCCAACAATATTATTTTCAGATTTGCATTTAACTAAATTTGAACTTAAACTTTAGCAAAATTATTCTTTCGGTATATATTTTAATAAACTTTTATGCAACCTCAAATTATGTCATAAGATAATAAGATCATTAAGATAAAAAATGCAGCGATAATTATCGCTAGATATTTTTAAATAATTTTATGTAATTAAGATTATTCAAGTATGAATATATCGCTTACGCTGAGCCCGGCAAAGGACACTTGAACGTATGGATCCACCAGATCTTTCACTTCCCCCGTAAAAGCCTTTTTCACGTTCGCCATAATGCTGCTGTTCATTTTTGGCAAACCGTCAGCTCTGTAAACCTTCACCACGAATCTCGCGCGTTGTCTCTCGATTGGCACACCGTCAGGTAATAAGAGATTGCCTTCGATGTCGTCCTCGTCTTTTTCACTTTTTGGAGGAATTTTCACGGTATCACCCTTGCCAATAACGCTTATGTCACATTTCAGGTAGCCTTTCGGTCCACCGGCAACGTCATCCGGATCGGTGAGGAGAGCCCATTTATGATAGAATTGATGCTCTAGGGATAAAATTGATATCCATACGCGATGATTTATCAAAAGAAAGGATAAATTTACAATTAATTTGAGGAGAGTTTACCCTAAAGAGCGACATGAGACACAAAAGATTATTTCGAAACAAAAGATTTAGTATAAAAATTTGACATTTTGTATTTTTAGAAAAGAAAGCATTTTTAAATATATGAATATATATAAAGCTATGTTTGCGTGGAAAAATAATATACCAGAATAAGATAAAACATTAAAAATATAACTTTGATATAAATAGCTTTCTCATACTGTTGTTACCTTTATTTTATATTGTGCTTTTACATCCGTTTTTCTGGGTAAACACTCTAGTTTTTAATTTACAACTTATAATTAAACAGTTACTGAGAAATGGACAAAGAGAATAAGCTAAAAATTGGAAAGAGAGATCTGCAAAAAGCAACCAGTAAGCTTTGTTATTTTTAGAACATGAAACAGATACAAAAATTGCAATCTTTATTTCAATTTTCTGTCTTTTTATATTTCTCTCGAGATTTAAATTGAGGACCCAAAGTAATATAAACAATTCCCTATCCTATACATCCAAACATTCACTTTTATTATTTCATTTAAAAATACTCGATAGATTTATCCGAAAACCACGCGCCTCTCACCCACGTATTAATAATTATAACTGTATTCAAAACACGTATTAATAAAAGTATCAATTAAAACATGTGCTGCAGATTGTTTTACGTTTTACGTTTTACCGAATGTGCGCAATTATCGCTTGTGATGCATTAATTCGAAGCATTCGTTTTCTTCTATAAATAAACCAAAAATATCTGATAATAACATCAGATGGCGGACGTGCAATTTTAATGCAGTTAAATAGCATAAAATTACATTATAATAGTGTAATCGATATTCTCGAGACCTTTAGTCTCTTCATATGTTATTAGTTTATTTAAGTTTATTAGAGCATCGATTACAATATCAAAATAACCATAACCATGTAACCTCTATAGTTATAAGTAAAATAAAAGGAAAATATGGATTGTGACAAAATTATCGAATATATTTTTAATTATTGAATTTGTTTATTGAAAAAGGACGTACAATATTTTTAAAGTGTTAAAGAAAAGCATTATTAATATTTAAAAATAAAATATTTCACGAATTAAATTATACTTAATTGCACAAAATTTTATATAACAATTGATAAACTTTATTTTAAAATATCTAATATTAAAAATTATGTAAAATGTATGATATTTAATGAAATCTTTAGGAAAGATTATTTTCAAACTTATCTATATTTATTTTCAAAAAAATATGTGTAATTTTGAAAAGCATATATTAATCATGAATAAATTTAGAAACGCATTTATGATCGTCAGCTCATAGAATTTTTAAGGCGGACATCACAAGCGAGTTTTTGTCAATACGAAAGAAGTCAGACCGAAAAAAATCGATGTGAGTAATTAGAGCGGAAGTTCATTCACGAGCGATTTATTATCTCCATGCGATCGTATGGGTGACCGTAAAATTTTTACCTGTGCCATACAATACTTTAGTGTGTGCGAGATCGCGCAGTTCAGGATTAACTTGTATACACATTTACGATATACATGCGTTAGAACATCCATATACGTGGAGGTGAAAAGCCTAGCATGCTGACTCGCGATAAAAATAGAGCATTTGTTTTCGCAACGAACGTCGAATGTAACAAATGATGATTAATATTTTTTCACCGGTAATCCGCAGTTTTCCTAACAATTCCCTTCAATAAATTGCGATTACACATGATATAACTCTGCTGGATTTCAATGCTACACAGTACGTTTCAGTTGTATTGTGCTAATTAATAGAATAAATTTTTTTGCGTTGTGGAAGATTACAATGTTTTAAATATATTGTTCTATTTGCAAATGGGAGTGCCTACTAATTATGAATCTTTCTGGATAAGAACTCTTTGATTTTGAAAGCGCCTTTATGCAATAGGATATGCTGAAAGTGATATAACGTTCAACAATTTAAATTGGTTGCTCATTTGCAAACGATTTTGCATATAATAATTGAAACGTACCATAAAGTTTTGAAGTATAAATAAAAATAATACACATTGTGAAAAACCGAGAAGTAAAACATCAACGTTACTAACATATGTGTTAATTACTACAAACACAAGTAAAGTACGCAAATTGCTACTATAACAATGAGATTAAACACATATTTGTGCAAAGTTAATTACTTTTAAACAACATACATTGCCAACAATCTGTTTACTGATAAAATTCAACAAAGAAGAACAATTTGTAAAAAATTTGGTTTCTTTATCTTAAGCATGCGATTATCTATAATCATGAAACGTGAAGTTTAATATTTTCAGGGACCATCTTAAATAGAATCGTGAGGCTATTAAGAAAATTAACGAGATTAATGAGATTTTATCATTAGAAGATAGTATAAAATGTTATAACAAATATATGCTTCTTCAAATTCTTGTTTTTATACTCTTGAAGTTATAGCGCAAAAGAACATTTTCCTTGCAAACATGGGGCTTCGGAATTCGCAGATAGAGTGCAGAGAATGATGTAATAAAGACTTTGTTTTGAGAACATTTTCCGATAAAATGAAGTGCACTTGCCAGGATCGCATACCGAGTCTCATACCAGGTGTACTATTTGAAAATTTAATCCGCGCGTGACAATAAAATGTTTTAAATGTAGTCTCAAATATCCGGTCTGATATTTAAAGCAATAAAAATTTTTATTGCAATCAAAATCGCATTGCGTATTTTAGATATATACTAGTAAAGAATATAGACATTCGAGACACAACTGATTAGTTCACATTTTGATATTCGTCCATTTTATACTTTTGAAGCTTCTTATTTAGATAACTCACATTTTAAATAATATTTTTTGAACACTAATGATACTTGTGTTTAATATTTTGCATATCCAGTGTAATCTTCAGTGTATTTTATCGATTATACGAGAAGTATAATACTTCGTTCCAGTTCAACGTAAGTTTCTCTCGGAGAAGGAAATTTCTCCGAGTACACCGAGCATTAGATTCGTCTGGTCTCTGGACAATGTGAAACCTGTACCTGGTTGTGCCCATACCGTCGCGATGTCTAATTTAAAGCTGCCCAGCGTTAGATTAGCGCGCAAGAGATTCCGCGATTGCTGCACCTGCGTATTATTAAAAGATGTGCTGTTTGAGCTTTTGTCTCATCTCCCCTTTTATCTGCTTTCTTATCTTGATCGTCAAGCATTTGATCTGCCGTCTAATATTCATTCGTTGGTTATAATTCCCAAACGGAATTTAAATGTTCTTTCCTTAAGCTCATTTCAAATAATCGATTTCCGATATTTATCTATATATGCCCATTGAATGTAATTGCGAGCGACAAAGATGTAATGGAGCGAAATTATTCATTATTATTCAGCGCGCATTTATCACGCGATTAACTGCGTATTCCAAATGTACTAAATATGTTAATGGGCGAATTAATTAAATCTTCTGAGTTCTAAAGCATAAATTAATACATGCGAATAAACTCACCGACAGCGTAATAATTTTATCGAAGAGCATAACAGGCGGCATGTGGAAATCGAAGACAAAATACTGAAAATATAAACAAAAGAAAATAATTAGTAGATGCAAAAAGATTCGTTAATACATAAATAATAATAATAATAATAATAATAATAATATTTCTTCGGAAATAATCTCATTTCTCCGAAACAATTGCAATTTTTAATAATTCGAGAGAGCTACAAAAAAAGTAAAGGCTCTGTAAAAAGTACTATTTATCTCATTTCATTAATATAGTAATTTTGTACCCAAATTCATGTCATATAAATCTGATAATTAAACAATGTGATCTGTATACAGAACGTGCTTTTATCGATAAATGCTTGTTTTTATATCTTTTAAATTTTGTGATATATATGATATGAATACATCAATAGTATATTATAACGACAGGCTAAATTGCGCACAAAATTGTTATAAGAGTGTTCTGGTCTATTATCGGTATTCATCGTCAATTCTTATTTTAAAACCATCTTTAAAACGTTTTAAGATACTAATATAGCTCTTGCGATTGACTGTACTTAAGATTATAAATATAAGAACTGATTATGAATGTTAACTTATATTTGCTTCTTACTTCGTTGTAATACGGACAATTTGTGGACTCCTTGACGCTTGTATATTTGCGTTGATCTCCAATTTGTACGCAGACCACTGGATCCATATTGAGACCGGCGAGTTGTCGCGCTTCTATGATAGTAACGCACACTTGATAATCTTGAGCTTTTAACGCGCTCTGCCAGGTATCGCTTGTCTGTGGAACGAGAAAAGTTCACGTTTAACTCAATTTAAAGCTTAAATTGCGAGGCACAGAATATGAAATGGCACGTGTCGTTGAATTCTGAGAAGAAAGTGTTGCTTGTGTACAATGCTTTCTGTAATCTAACGAAGAGAAAGAAAATATGCCCTTATCATATTTCAATTACTTTCAAAGGTTCTGTTATGTAGTGGTTTAATGTTTAAAATTATTTAATCAAAAAGCAATATGACACGTTGAATGTAATGAATCCAAAAAATTCGACTATTAGGAAAGTTTACATTGACGGATCAATTTAAGAAAAATCTTCTTCACAAAAAAGCTTTTACGGTGTTTTCTTTCTATGTAGCTTAAAGTAAAGTCATGTATTTGTTCATTATAAAGGGAATTCTATTATTATTTTGTTTCTCTTAAGAAACATCAAAAGCTCCGAATGAAATTTCACCGTATATTTAAAACGGTCATTTAACTTTCTTTATTTTGAGAAAAATGAAAAAGCATTCTTTAGTAGAGTTCTGGATAATAAGAATATTGTATTTTCCTTTGATCTTAGTCGACAACTACATTTCCTTAGCTTCATTCATTTGCTCTCTTCTTTTTTCGATTGCTATCTTTGATCTATACATTGTGATCTTATGAATAGAATACTTATCAACTACAACAATTTTTTATTTTTTGAAACAATGGATTTGAAATTTATGGTGATCAATTGAGATTCGTTTTTTCCTCTGAGTATCATTAATAATCAATTTTAGGTGAAAAATGAATTTTATTTAAAAACTAATTATTTAAAATTAATAAAACAACTAAAATTAATTTTATTTGAAATTGCAAAAGTAAGTTAAATTGAATAATAAATAAAATGATAGAATAAGATTACTGATTGTGAGAGTGCGCAATAAACAGAGCTCAGTAAACAGAGCGCAAAAATTAAAAATTAAATAACAAACTTTGAATTACCATAACAAGTCTAAATGCTAGCAATATTATGAAACACTAATTACTAAAACCAGTTTGTAATTATAAAAACAAAAGAAACACAAAAATACGATTTTATGAAAATCAATAGAGGTTCAAAAAATCATGTTATATCTTGTCAAACTTCATATATGTATCAAATAAATATTTTTAGAGACAATTCTCACTTCACGTAAAATGATTACGTGCACGTGCGAAATGTTAATATCTTCTGCAATACATCATGCAAATGGCCATGATATTGAAACCGGTTGTTGCAAAAAGAAAATAAAAATAATTTTGTATAAAAGTTTCTCTCGCGCCCTTCTTGTAATTTAAGTTTGCCCTTTTAAGATCGATCGACCTCAATCTCATTGAAAGATAATTGCGTCGTCATTTATGGATAATTGCTGCGTCGTTGTGTTATCGTAAAATGCTTAATACAATTTGCTGTGACGTTTTGAAATTACTTTATTTTGCAAGAACTGCGTTTCCTCTAAAAACATCCATTTGGCAATATTATTATCAGAACAAAAAAATAAAGAGTAATATTCTTATTGCAATATCTTATAAGAAGCAAAGATATAAACGTTAAATAATAATATAAACTTATGGAAAATATAATATAGGAAAAAGATATTAAATACGCAATTTGTAATATACTTAAAAATAAAATTAATGTGACAAAACTTCTTTGACAATAATTATTTTACAATAATTATTTTTAAATTTTTGTGTTTTCAATGTGCTGTTATGTAAGATATTGCTCGGTCTACAATAAATCAAATTCTGTATTTAGCATTCTAATTAACATATGTGGCATAAATCATTAATCTTTGATATTAGAGATATTATACAACCTTGGGTTTGGATTTCTTGGCCGGCTTTACAACTACTTCCTCCTGTTCAGGGTTGGCACTTAGCTGACTGTCATTATCGGACGCATTTGTTTCGAGGGATGTCATAGAATTCGTTCGTGAAGGCTCATTTGAAGTTGGACAGCTGGAGTCCCGTCTATCAAGGAGTTCTCTCGTTTCCGAGTTGCTGTCACAGGATCGAGTACGTGGGGGTCTCTGCTTTCCCAATTTCAGCAGGGATCGCACGCTTCTCAAAGTGGTACTCCTAAAGGAAATGGATCCATGAATGAATCCAATATATAAATATACCAGAGAATAAACATTTTTCTGAAGACCAAATACTGCTAGAAATATCTCTAGAGGCAAGATGTTTTCTAAAAATCAATTATATATTATGCGATTTGAGATTGATTGAAATACATAATATAGTATAATTAGAATATATAATTTAAAATAATATTTAGAATAAATATGATTTTTTATTTTATCTTTCATATTCTTTTGCAGCATTTTATTGTTTAATGTTGCAAGCAAAAACAGAAAGAGAGAGAGAGAGAGAGAGAGAGAGAGAGAGAGAGAAATAAAATTTTATTAAACATTTTTAAAAACTTATTTCCTGGTTTAAGTATGTATTAATATTAGTAGAAACGAATTTATTTTTGGTTTTATTTTTTGTATTATTCTTCGCAACGTAAATATAACTTTTCTCTTTTCCGGGTGACTCGGAAAGTGGGTTTCTAGCACCTTATATCGTTTCCGTCAGGCTTCTTGTTGTTACACACCAAGAACTTCGGTGATCCCGACCCGATGACGTCACTCATTTTAAGCCGCAATAACCGTATACACATACAACGGCGGATTAAAAATACCTGATATTGCAAAATGTTCAAATTAAATTTCAAATCTCTTAATCTGTAAGCTAATTCTAACAAAATGAAAAATTTCGAAAGAACGATAAGTTTTTAATTCTTACATATAGTTAAAATAGTTAAAAAAGTGAATATAAAGAGATAGTTGTACTACTAGCTGTTTAATAACTTTATAAACAATATTTACATTTGCAAATTACATTTTATGTTTTATTTATCTCATTTATTAACATTTTATAAAATTATTAAAAGCTTGGAAAAGTAAGTTTTAAAAATTCAAACAAAATTACAAGCCCAGTAGGAAGTTGCAATTTTGTTTGAATTTTTGAAACTTACTTTTTCAAGCTTTTAGTAATTTTATAAAATGTTAATAAATGAGATATATAAATAAAATATAAAATGTAATTTGCAAATTCTCTCTTTTTTGTAATTTGTCGGTGGAAACATTTGTTGTACTATTAGCTGAAATGGGAATTAAATTGATGAAGGATTCAGGTCCCATGATATATCACATCCATATGCTACTTCGATCCTTGTCGATTATAACGAGGGGAAACCCGTGGGTTTTGCGAATGAGGATATGTCATGGGCATGTACGCGTATGGACGACGATCACGAGTTACGTTCGATTACGTCCTCGCATTGAGAGGTAGTGACAGGAATTGCCATGGCGTTCCCAGGAGAGTTTAATCCTCTTGCGAGACATAAAAAATAGCTTTCTTTACAACGCGTCTGAATAAGATCTTAGTAATACCTACATAGAACAGTATAAGCCACAGTCTCTTTTCATTCTGAGAAGGTAAAAGAAAATAGAAAAATATGAGATCAATTCAACAAGATCAAAAAAATTTTGCAGCAAAAAGTTATTCGTTGTGAAGTTGCTTGAAGTTTTAATGACATATCTATTGTACAATAAAAAAAAAATTAAAACTTTGTAATATTATTTAATTTAATTTTTTTCTTCCTCTCTTTCTTTTTCTTTGTTTAAAAAGTTTTTCAGATATTGTGCTGTCGATATTATCGGACATGCGCATCCTTGCTTCTTTCAGGATATCAAAAAAGAAACTTTTCAATTATGTTGCTCACAATTAATACTTACTTTGTAACGTTTATTTTCTACTTAAATTCAATACCTCATAATTTACATATTCTTTGTCCTGCGTTCAGCTTTTGATTTATTATTTCCATGTTATTTTATTTTATATATTTTTATTCTATTGCATTTTTGATTTATTTCTATTATATCTTTATTATGTCAAAATAATATTTTAATGTACTTCATAAATCTCAATTCTTAAGGAGAATTTCTTCTGATACACTTCAATTAATAATACTGCATTATTATCATCATCATCATCATCATCTCTCTCTCTCTCTCTCTCTCTCTCTCTCTCTCTCAATATTAAAAATAACAAAAAATTTCAATTATTGTTAATGTTACAAACATTTCTATTTTATTGACAGATTAACTTTTACAATTTAATTGCAAAATAATTTTACAGCGGTTTATTTAAGATACTTATAAAAATGAAAAAGTAAAAAGGGTTATTATAATAATATTCTCTGCAATATAACAATACTAACATATATATCTGTATAATATCATGTAACAATACTAATATTCGTGGTCAGTTTTATATTTCTTGTCTTATACCAATATCTCATAACAATAAATTACCTATTTCATATTTTACGTATCGCCCAGGGTACACATGTGCAAAAATAATATTATGAATTTCGCGTTTGTCTCCTCTGACCTTTCTGTGGTAAAAAGGTTCGCCTAGATCGTCGTGATAACGAACTTTAACACATCATCGACACTATCGAACGCTCTATCGCTCTTATTGAGCAATCTTTTCACGTTTCGATGACGCTGATACATAATAACACATAATGTTCAATAATGTCGAGAGCTGCCGATTAATTAGTAAAGTAGTTGTAGGAAATTCGTAAAAATTGCGTTCATGAATCTCTTTAACAACTCATTTTAAAATTTATTAAAATTTTGAAATTTTTAACGGAAATTTAAGTGCAATAAAAAATAAATACAATTTGTGGAATATAAAAATAAAAAATAAATTAACGAAATATTAATTGGATAAAAAATTGTTGAAAAAGTGAACGTGATATGAGCAAACTTTCTAAAAATACATTCAATTTTTTTATAATTTTAATCATTTAAATAAAAAAAAATTAGATGCAGTTTACACATTTCGACGTATAGAATTTTTCAGGATTGTGGGACGAACTTTAAAGAATGGTAAATCTCATTTAAAAAAATCAACTTTTGTTAAAAAAAACTGTGTCCTCCGATGCATTTTTAAGCAGTTATGTATTTTATGTTGGATCAGCACCTTCGTAAGGTACCTCATCGATTGCACGGCAGCACTGAATGTAACGCGCCTTACAATATTAATCTATATTTTATTTTTTGTTTTTGTAGAAATAAAATTAAAGAATCAGTAATGTCAAACATCACGTGACAGGATCCGTAGCTTTTTAAAAATGCGTCGGAGAACATAAATTTTTTAATTAATTCTTTTGAAAATCTATTATCCCCTGAGAAGTTTGTCCCGTAGATTTTGAATACTCTCTATATTAAAAACAATATAATAAAGGAGAAAATAATCGATAACATATCAATTATTTTACAGGAGTGGCTAAAAAGTAAGTGATTATAAATTTCTGCTAATAAGATGTTTTCGTTGTTTTTTACAATTCCGAGTTCAAATGAAATAAGAAATAGCAAAATGCAATTTTTATGTTTTTGCTGATATGTAAAAGTAAATGTTAACGAAGATACATCACGGCGTAGATATCTCGTGAAAATGAACATGAGATGCGAAATATAACACGTTATGTAGTTTCTTTTCTGCTGTTTTAACCTTAAATTAACTGAAAAATTGCATTTAAAGAGCAAGTTTCAAAATAGAGGTTTCATTTCGCAATTATATTTATGTATGTATCTATAATTATGATTTTCGCATTCATATAATAATTTTTGATTCTTTATATTCTTATAAGCACGTGAAAATATGTTTTCATCATGTATTAATATTAATTTTCAATTATTATTTTATTATAAATGATTATATTTATTTAAATTAACGATCGATTAGTTCTTCTTTCAATTTTTGTATATAAAATCAGCAGTAATAGGAACTTATGGTATAATTATAATTACATCTTGCATGGTACTTGGAATAAATACGTGATTTAAATAATAATTTTAAAAGAGAAACTTAACAATCTGTATTTCAATTTACAATTATTATTATGAATTTTATATTGAATAGCAATAATTAAATCGTAATATAATTTAACGTAACAATGACGCAACAAAGACGATAAAATTAGAAATTTTAATGGATAAGTATGACTAAATATATGTAGTATTACAATACTATGCATTATAAAGATTATTTCATGGATTTTCGCCATGTCCAGATCCATTCTTGGAAAGTTTCTTGGAAATTTCGTGAACCTTGCAGTCCAATTCATCAGGGCGAGGAGCAGTCTGATACTGAGCAGTCTAAGCTGTTCCTCCGAGCCGTTCCTTTTTATATTAATCTTCTTCTTTCTCCTATAACAACCAATTTTAACAAACTTCAGGAGCAGCGATGGGCTCTTCTATTTCTCCTGTAATCGCCAACATCTTTATGGAGCATTTTGAGAAAGAGACCCTCTGGAAAACATTCAAAAAACCAGAAGTTTGGTCCGTTATGACGACACATTCGTGATATGGAGACACGGCAGAACCGAACTCCGTAAATTCCTTATTTTCCTCAACAATCAACATCCAAATATCCACTTCACTATAGGAAAACGGAAAACTCCCCTTCCTAGATGTTCTTGTCTCTAAAAAAGCTGACGGTACCTTAGGTCATCAAGTGGACAGAAAACCAACACACACAGATAGATACCTACATGCCGAGTCGCACCATCACCCAACACAAAACAATCTGCAATCAACTCACTTGTACATAGAGCTTTCACCATTTCTTTCACCATCTCTGACAAAGAACATCTACAGACAGAACTCAACCTAAAACTAGCCTTACAAAAAAACGGACACGACAAAAAAGACATAATCAAAATAATCAATAAACATGCAAACAAGACAACGGCCTCTGACACACAATCAGATAAAAGGATCCTATCTATTTTCCCATATGTTAAAGGAACAACAGATCGAATTGGCAGGATATTAAACAAACACAATATCCGAACTATTTTCAAACTATCTAAAAAGATAGGACAAATCTTAAAAAATCCTAAAGATCAAAGACCTCCACTCAGTTTCACAGGAGTATACAAAATATCTTATTCCTGCGGGCAAGTATACATTGGAGAAACCGGGAATTGGCTATTGTGGTCGTTTTGTCAAACAGTATTTGATGTCCTGTTTCGATGTTGTGTTCTGATAATGCCGACTGCATGGCGTGTTTTAGCCTGACATCATGTTGGTGTCCTTTTATCCCTAGGTTGACCATTCTTCCATTATTAAAGACTGACCAATTTCATCCACCTCTCCCCCTTCCACCCACAATTCTCTTCTTCCCCACCTCCATCACTCCACAAGCAGCGTAATATAAAAAGGAATGGCCCGGAGGAACAACTTAGTATTAGGCTGCTTCTTGCTCTGATGAAGTGGACTGCAAGATTCACGAAACGTTGGCATTCCAAGAATGGATATGGACACGGAGAAAACTCGCGAAACGCATAATCTTTATACAGAGAGCACCCGTGGAAACTTCAAGAATACTATGCATTATAAAAAATTTGTTTTAATTTCATATATTTTTATGAATAAAAAATTATAAAATTTTACACGCATATTTCTCGTTAGTTTATTATTATTTGTTGTTCATTCAATATTTAATTTCGTCTTTTAAATAGATTTATCAGTTTCCAACATAAATGTAATACATAGTCCAATATACGTATGAATAATTTTAACATATACATATAGTTTGCGTTGGCTTCCTCGGCGGTGTACTCTCGTATATCTCCGAGAGTACACCGCCGAATATATTTCGATGTAATTTAACATAGGAATAATGTAACTATATCTCGTAACTATATCTCATAATTATGTTTATTTCAAACACAATTTTTGCGTAAAAGAAAAAAAGTGATTATGAAATAAGTGAGAGGTTGTGGAATACGATATCTTATACCATTTGTGCTGCAATCTGAGAGCAACCAAAATTACTTTTTCATAATCTGCTTAAACGTTATAATTAATATGACTATTGCTTATTTAGTGTTTATTGTGTTGTAAAAGCTGCATTTTAATTTTGCAGATGTAGAGTAATATTATAATTATGTTTAGGTAGAACTTAATGTATACAACATTAATTTATATACAAAACTAATTTACAAAAAACTGGAGAAAGGAAAAAGGTTGTATGGAATAGTAGTAATTTTGAAATGAATACTTGTATTAATTTTATAACTTTGTTCTAGCTTAGAAGTTGAACGTAGCTTTTAAATAATATATTATTAAACTTTTCATAACAAAATGTACAATGCGTTCACTTGGAGCAAGTATAAGTAGTAGTACCTAATATATATCGTAGAAGTAATATACATCAAGAGACACGGTAGTGTTTTATGTTATTTCTACGATATATATTAGGTACTACTACTTGTACTGGAACAAAAAATTATGAAGCATAACAATTCATTGTGTCTAAATAATAAATTGATCAATTTTAGATGAGTCATCGTTACTATATATTATATATGCTCAAAGAACAATGTTATTACAACATTAATAATCGCCTTGATGACATTATTACAGAATGCAAATGCTGCAAGATGGATTTAGATTACACCAGCGAAGGTAATTTTATGAATAAAGAATGTGCATAACTTATTTGCATATTTTGAAAGTGGTGAGAGCTTAATTTGAACGAGAAACGTTTTATAAGTTTTAATAAGATACGAACGAAATTGAATAATATATGACTTCGTAAACTTTAAAAAGTCACATCTATATAATTTGCAAATTGCTAAATTTATATTTATGTTAGTTATAAGATAATATGTATTTCTTGATTTCTTTTTTATGAATTTTTTTTTAAGAATAACGAAATTCTTATTTTACTTTCGTTCAATTTTAGAATAATTTCAATATTTTTTCAGTGCAGATATATTTTAATATTACATAAATAAAAAAATTATTAAATAATAAATTAATTTATAAGTTATTAATTAAAAATTTTACATAAAATGATAATAGTAACTTATGATTATTTATATATATATATGCATACATATATATATATAAAGATTCTCTTTTTAGTTTTAATTTTTAAATTATATACTGCAGTAACGCATACATATTATTTTGTAAAGTATCAATGTCACTCACCGTTTTCGAGTGTCGGGCGACTTTTCGCCAGTTGACAAAGAAGTGCCTCTTGGTAAGAAGCCTCTTTTCGATGTTTTCTCGGGAGTGTGCCAAGAGCCTCTTCTTTTCCCACTGGTTGAACTACTATTGGCTTGCTCGAGACTCCTCTCAAGGTTTGCGATATTCTGCTCGATGTCGATCAACATTTGTTGCTCGTCCTCCATTATTTCCGAGACCGCGTATGAGCTGCAGCTTCCGTCCGGGGGATTGTATCGAATTTCGAAACACACCACCGCCTACATACGAACAGTACCGCATTAGAGGGTTCAATCGATAAAAGTTAAGGTAATCGGTGCGCTTAACGAAAATAAGAAGTATCATGCATGAACTTTGTTCTTTGTTGTGCATGCTTGCCATAGCTATGACAACTAGAGTAATGTTACAACATAAATTAAAGCAACCTAAAAAGAAAGTGCACACGATCGTCTAAAAATATTTAGCGATTTCCAATATCACCGGGATAATTTGAAAAACGTTATGTAACACGCAAAAAATGAATTTATTTGCTAGTAGAAAATAGAGAAACTGTATGTGATGGAACGAATATTTTTAATATTTTTTTTATTTATGAAAGATGATAATATTTACAAAAATAATAAAAGAAGTTTTAGTTACGAATATTTTATTGTAATATTTTTTCATGATTCTGTAAAGATAAAGTTTCAAAACTTGTATGCATCAGAAATGTGGAATATCGAAATTTGTTTTGCAATTGAATTACAAATTTTTGTTTGCTTACTAAAATAAAATATATTATTTTATTCTATCCAACAGCACATTCAAATTTATATTGAACTATCTTTAAAACAATTCAGGAAAATGTAACCTTTATTTAAATTATTTAAGGCCTGCTTGTTCGTTAAACTTTGTTCTTCTATTTTGATGCACTTTCTATGATAATAATAGCTAAAATTGATATGGTATAATTCAAAGATTCACAAAGAGAAGTTAATATATCTTACTTAAATTGCAGAAAGAATTATAGGAAGAATTTACACTCCTTAGGGGCGATGAAAAACTAATATAAAGAATATATAAAGAATTACAATGTGTATATTTTGCTGTCGAAACGTTTGCAATCATGAGATATATTCAAACGCTTGAGAGTATTGATTTGTGAGATATAGAAACTTCCGTATTTAATTATAATGATTGTCCAGCTAAAATATCACAACGAAAAAGTATGGGAAAAATAGAATGTATAAAATAGAAGATAATTTCAACTTTATTAACAATGCTTAGTTAGTAACAATTTATTCGTTCTGAATTTATGATGACATTTCCGCCTCCATAATTTTCTGTTCTGAATAATTACGTGCAACAATAATACTCATTAAATGTTACTTATAAATAAACTTGAAAAGTGACTAATACAAAATTTTGTGTTTTCCAGTAACTATGATGAAAATATTATTTTGCAAAAATTCTCATGTATTAACAAATTTTATTGTTGATTGAAAGTTATAATCGTTATAGTAACATATTATATGTTATAGTAACTTTTCTGAGTCTTTTAATTAATTAATATTAATATGAAGATATGAAGGGAGATCGAGAGCTAAAAGGCAGAACTTTTTATTTTAAAATTTAAAAATTGCAGAAAAATTAAAAGAAATTAAAATTAAAAGAATGAGCCAAATTTATCAAACGTTTTGCGCAATTATTTAATAGGATTATAATTTTATACGCCTAATATATTTATTTATTCTTTTAAGAGAAAGTATGGCCGCACACAGAAAGAGAAATGAACTTAGAATACATGCTTACTCCACTGACACTGACAATGAATGCATTTGCTGTTACGTGTTATATAGTACAAAGGTCAGTCACGTACATAAGTACTTTTCATGCAGAAATGTTCCCGAGACGAAAAACAATTAATATAGTTGCTTGGAGGCAAGAAGCAAAATTTAAATTGCTATCTCGACTAAATTAGATTTTCTGTTACCTTAAGGAGTGAAATATACGTGGAAGTCTTTAAAAGGGTTTTTTTTCTTAGTTTTTCTTTGTTTCTCAGCATTTGAATTGTAAATGATTCGCATTTTAATTTTTCTCTTTTACACAAGAACGTAGTCCTAAATCACTTAACAATGATGTCAACTTTGTTATTTTAAACAAGAATGTTTATTGTAAGTCCATCTTTGAAATTACTTGCCATTTAGCAAATTCTCAAAAAGAATTCGCAATGTAAACATATTGTATAATAAATTATAAAACAAATATATGTACATTAGATAAAATTATTATCGACAATTGAAAATATTAAAAAGGCGAGAAAGGATATACGTTTATAAATTTTATTAAAAATATAGTATTTTGCAGGTGGTAACGACATGCGATGTTTGAGTCATACAACAATTATGTATTTCACGAAACGTATATCGTGGCGATTATTCAATTATATTCTCTTCGATATTGAAACATACCGAAAGCGGTTTGTTATTGAGGTCAACCAGGGAATCCGAGATCAGGATCCTCCCTTCGCGCACCACTGTTTGCAATACCAGTCCGTATCTCGCCGCAACTTTTTCATTTCTCAGGACTCCGCGCGATACAACTGCCAGTTGCAGCACTTCTGCCTCGTTCACTGGTCTTCCTAAATTCCACGTAAAACTCTGAAAATGAATTATTAAGAGAATGAATTATTAAGAATGCATGTTTTATCATTTTACAATAAAAAAATTAACATAAATTAAAGGACTCTGTAAAATCAACAGAAAGTGATTTTGTTCCATAAAATTAAATTGTTTATATTTGAAATCAGAAATAAATGAAAACTTTAAATTTTTTTCTTTTTTTCTTTTTACAATTCTTTTTTACTGATCAGACTCTTGTTAACTCTTTTTAAAACCATAAAGTAATAAGATTAAAGATAAAAAAGATATATAACTCTATATATATATATATAACTATATATAAAATATTTTATAATTTTTCAGAAAATTTTATTTTAATATAAATAAAAAAAAAGAATAGAACAAAGTTTAACTATACGTTTAAATTAATTCTATCCTTAAAAAATTTATGTTTTTATAAAATGAGGATGTTAACTCTTTTTTAATTTCTTCGCAGAATGTAAAAAGATTCTTTAAACAAGAATATTGAAGAAAAATATTATTCTTTTCTAGTAAATTGATTATACGTTGTTATAAGCGAGGTGATTCATATCGCTATCGTGAGTCTGCACGCATTCGACTCACATGCATATAAAGAAGAAATATATGAAAAAAGCATGGCACGCGCGCAAGATTGAATACACGTATAAATATAAATGTAAAATCGATAAATTGCACAGATGCTTTTGAGAAAACCACGCGATACTTAAGAAAGAGCCATTATATCGAGAAAGCTCCTAAGAGAAAACCTACAACACGATAAAAAATAATTTATTATTTACGCTTGAGAAATTCTTTTCTCTTCGTCAGTTTTAAGTTACGTTCATCATTGTACAGTTGTTCCAATTTCATTTTTGTCATTTTGTTTGCAAAGAAAGAGATTAATTAAACAGAATCAATAGGATTTAAAAATAGTCGATGAAGATAAAGTTATGAATTCCTTAGAAAATCAGAGAAATATCTCAATGTAATCTTGTGGAACGGAATATTAAAAAAATTACTTTATCGCTGCTAAATTTCTGATTCAAGAATAGCTTTCATTTTTTAGAATGCAGAAATCAGAATTTAATAAAAAAAATTTTTTCTTTTTGCTTCACATTTGCCAATATTGCTATACGCCATGCGTTAACAATAGAAACGGAAAAACGCAAAAAATGCCGAACTATTTCATGGATTCAAAGGAATTTAATTTCACAGAATTCTTCTCACACCTATCTTTCACAGAGAGTTATTCGTGTTTTGCATTTGATATCTAGAAGATTGATAAATTCGAGAAAGAAATTTTTTTTCCTTAAAAAAATCCTTTTTACGAATTAAATTTTTAATTATTCAAATCTGAATTAGCATTCTTTACAATTTTTTTCTACCGTTTCTTTCACGGACTTATTTTAATTTTTATAAAAATAGAAAGAAAAAGAAAATTTCTTTTTTTACATAAAATGGAAAAATATTAATAATACTCTTTTCCTGTTTTGCTACATTAACTACTATTAATAATTTACGTTTCATTCATTAGAAGAGAACATGTGCAAGAGAAAGTTTAAAAACTAATTCCAGAAATCAATATTGAATATTCCATATCGAAGGCATGAATTTCTTGCACAATTTATTTCAATTTGCATATGTTTTATCAAAACCTCAACAGACTCAAAAGCAGCTCAAGTCTTATAAAACAGATTGAGGTGCTTAATTATGTTGAAAGCATTATAAAATCGCGACCCTCGAATTTATGGATAATCCTTCTATTATTTATACAAATTTTATGCGTTCATTAGTTACATCCGTATTTCCGTTGTTTAGATTATCAGGATATTGCAAAGCATTTATTTCCTTCCTGGATCGTGTTTACGAGGAATGATACATCCACGATTAGACAACTCGCTGTCAGATAAGCTTCTCTAACGCGAGAATGTCGTAATGGATTGGTTCACGTCGACGTCATTGAATTGAGCCTCCGATTAAGTAACTTCCTCATCTGCGTACAATCGTCGAACGTGATAAACTAGGTCGATATTTTATATTTTTGGTATAGAATTTATAATATCCCACGTACATAATGTGCTCGTTCGAAAATATCGAAGCTTGCCCTTTTCGAGACAACTCCACATTTCGCATACATCACGAGGACGTACATAGAAATTTCCACTTCAACGAGAAGACAGAAAGACAAAGCGCTACTTTGCCATTGTGCATTCGCAGACTATTGACAAGTTATTGCAAACAATGAAACAACGGTATATATATTTTCTCGTAAACCGATTAAATTTGTCGTAAAAAGCATTATCATATAAACATTTACCACGTAAACCGTTGCAGTTGTCACGGAAAACAACGGTATTAAATTGTATGGACTGTCATGAATTGTTGCGTAGTTACATTTTCCAGTTAAATACGTTTGATACGTACGATTTGACAAGGCAATCGTTCTTATAGTAAAAAAATGTCTGTAATATGACGATATACAATGATCGATGCATGAAAAGTTTTCACATCCTAAACATTCATGCATTTTTCATGGTTGTCATATACGGCGAATGTATAGAATCGATTCTACTATCACGTACCTTCGCTTTGGTCGTGACATAAAAGTTGAATTATTCGCCACAATGTAACAATCGACTACGTGCATACAATATTGAAGCACCTTGTATCTCGAGAAAAAGGATAATCAACGTGCTACATTCCTGCGTTCATTGCGAGTTCATTCATTAATCTAGCGTCCTTTATCAGATTATGAAAATCTTACAGGTTGCTATTGTACAATTATACTTTAAAGTTAATTTGCGATGCAAATTGGGAAACTTTTGAGTAAAGTTATGATGAGACTCTCATTGGGATTCTCTTTAATTTACGGTAACACAATTTTCTAAGATTAACAAAAGTAGCAATTACAACCGCTGGAAACTAACCTTATTATTTACCTTTCGCAAATCTTTACGAACTCGGAGGTATGCTTGGTCACGTCTTGAGATTGCACTCGATTTGTCATCACTCTTGTTATTTATTCATTCAAGAATAATGATATTTGGTATGTAATAGATTATGTTTTATTACATAATCCTAAGGGAATTATTAATAAACACAACACAGTATTTATTGGATGAATAACAATAGTTACTTACTAAATAAATATTTATTAAGTTGAAATTAAGTTGAAACGAACCTTCTTGACAACATGTGTCAAGATTATTAAAAACGATGAGATCGCTAATTTTCTAAAATTTTTTTTAATAAAGTGAGATGAAATGAGCCAAAAACCATTCCAATTTATTATTACATCCGGAATTATTAAAAAACCTAATGTGTTTGAGTGTGGTGTAGCAGACAGCGCATTGATCTGATATTACAGATCCCAGATTCGATCCCAAGCAGAACCGAAAAATTTTCATGCAGCTTCTTCTCGTAGCTTCTTCGGAAGGCAATGACAGACCGAGTAGT
Organism: Acromyrmex echinatior; assembly: GCF_000204515.1. The sequence goes on from NW_011627305.1 coordinate 173,584, forward strand.
ATACTTGTCCAGGAAACGTCCCTACTCAAAAATTGCCATTCGGAATCGGCGTTTAAATTGTAGGTCCCCATATACGTTGTGTACGATCAAAGTGTGCGCGCAAAGGTATACGAGAGGGAGATGCTGAGATAGCATATGGCATTTGAAGTTTTTTGTGTGGCAAATTCTGCCAACAGCATTGTGTTTAGAACAAAAAATTAGAAACATTTGGAGAGAAAGAAAATGAATTTTTGTTCTATCATGTTTATTACTTAAAGCAATATGCTTATTCTTTAAAAATGCTTCAAATTTTTAGATTTTTATATTTAAATTTTTAATTTTAAGAATTTATACAAACAAAAGTGTTCTTTTTTTATAATATAATATTTTATTTTACTACAATTAATATTTATATATATTTTAATTTCTTTATCGAAATAGTACATATTTTATAAAGATCCATTTATTAAATATATTTTAATATAAAGGGAGATAATATAAAGGAGATCAGAACGAGTCATGATGTATCGACTATTCAAGATAATCCAGAATTTAGATTAATATAAATATGGAGATACGATTGTCACATTCTTTATTTCACATACTCTATATCCAGATGGCAATGAATTAAATTTCGATATCTCAGAAATACGTGCTGCTTAATAATTTTCGTAATGGGAAATAAATTTTTTAACCTTTTACAAATATTTTAGTATTATTTGTGTAAAAAAAGATACACGTATTGGACAAGCAAGTTCCCCTGTGCATCTTTATTCTTTTCTCACTTTATTACGCTGTAAGTAATCATTTATCATTTGTGTTTTGGATTATATCTTTCACCATTTTCTATAAGAGTGATCGCAGTGTCATGGATCCATTAATACTTATGATAAAGTGGAGCAAAATAAAATGATACATGTGCTAATAGAATATAGTTTACCTAATTAATTATATTATGTAAGAAATAAGACAAAAAAATATTATAAACAATAAGAATCTTATAAAAAATCTTACATTTAAAAATATTTTTGAAAATTAAATTTTTGTGATTTATGGCGCTCCGGACTTTCTTATATAAAACAGATTTGTCCGAAGCGGAGAGAATAAGGTAGGTCTCAGAGAGAGAGAATTGGATCAAGTTTGTAAATCCAATAGTTTGCAAAAAATTTAACATAATCCTCATATTAAACGCGTTCTTGTTTGCCGGGCCTACGCTCTGTTGAAGTGCAAACTTACTGTTACATACGAAAACATATTCTTGAGATTTTGCTAAACTTATTGTAGATCTGTTCGTGTTATATAAAAGTACAAGCATTTTATAAAAGAAAGGAGAAACTTTACCTGCTCAATCTCAATAACATCTCCACTCTCCTCAAGCACCGATGAATAATGCGATACTTCTGCAACAGATAAGAAAAAATATGTGCTAAATAATTTATATATGTTAATATTTCGCGAGTTTTATTACTATGTGCATAAAACTTTTATAACATACATTAAAATATTATGCAGCATTTATACTAAAAGTTTTGGATGTACTCTCGAAATAACAATATAAAACATAATCTAAAATTAATTAGCTAAAGAAAAAAACATAAGAAAATAGAGAAATAAAATTAAAATATATTTATTAAGTAAAAGAAATTAATATAGATATTTTATAAATATATTCATGTTTAGGTTTAATATTATTTTTTAATAAAAACAATTTTCAAAAATAGTTACTTTGCATATAATTAAAGTAATATAAATTTATAATATTTGTATATATAATATGACAAAAGATTGGCAGATTTGATACATAAATAATTTTACACATTTGTTTTTAAGCTCAAGGGAATATTTATTAATCGTGCATGGTTACATCAGTTTCGATTTCAAATTCGAAAGCTATTCACAAGTTCGCCAGTTAATAACGGCACTTTGGGGCAAATTAAAATTACATTTTGCGGCTTTACGTCAGAAGCGCTGCTGCAAATTTACAAAGCGGAAAAGAGAACGTTTCAAGCTTTAACTTCAGAACATAGAGATATCTCTGGGATAGCTAGAATACAAAGTGCCTTTATTCCTGAACAACAGTAAATACCTTACTGCCATTTTGCTTCTGTAGAATTCTCGGAAAGCTAGATATCTATACAATACAATCTATACAAATTAAATCGCATTGAGATTCATTCAAAGTCTGTTAAGGATAATATCATAAAAACAATTTGCTGTTTATGAAGCCTATATATAATAGTATTCCAAAAAGATATTATCAGCGATAAGTGACCATATTTTTTTTTTATAAAAATATGTGTGTAATTCTATATTAAAAAGAAGAAATATTGTACAATCTTTTTATGCTTATTGGTCATTTATTCTAAACAAAATTCCGTGCGACTTTTCTAGATGCTTCTATTAGATATATAAAAAGTGGGCCAGCTTTGAGTGACGCGCCCTAGTTGTATTATCGCAATTTAACCGCGAATTAGTCGATAATTACTTGAATTAAAACAATAATAAAAATTTAATTTGTATTGGCAGAATAATATATTAAATATTGTGGACCAGATATATCGTCGCGTTTTGTTTTACATTTCTATAATATAAACGGTTCTAAATGTATATCATATTAGAAAAACATATATCTCTCTCTGATTATTTCATTTATACTTATCTCATGTAAAAAGCCCGCAATTATCTTCAATCTCTTTACTGGAAGCGAAATGTTGGTTGCGAGCGGTGTGCTTTATTTGCAGCAAAGTTTAATTAACAAAATAACGAAATTATTATCCGGTTTACCAATGAAAAGCACAGAGATAGAAAGTTTTTAGTAATAAATAAGGTGTTTTATATGACCAACCACGCGCGACTCATATGCAATCGAAGAAAGAGCTCATTCGTTCACGAAATCAGAAGAAATCAGTTTCAATGAAATCAGAATACACAAATACACGTGACAATCTCTCTATTTTTACATTTTTTTCCACGACACCTCAATGTTTTTTTTTATTGAAAATAGAACAAGATGGTCATCAGTTTTTTCAACAAATGCATTAAAAATGTATAGTGCTATTTAAAATGCATACAGTTACATTTTTATAAACATTTTTAAAGAATTTAAAAAGAAATGAAAGTAAGAATAAAATTATAAAAATTTGAATAGAAATTGAAAGAGAGAGAGAGAGAGAGAGAGAGAGAGAGAGAATAATGAAACTAAAAAGTATTTTTTCTTAATCATATATCTTATAGAATAACTTATTCATTGTTACATAAAAATAAAATTAATTAATTAATGCAATATATTATTTAAATGATAATTTACACATATATAGTAATGATATATTAGTAGTAAGGTTATTAAGTAAATGCTATGAAAAAAATATGCAATTTAATAAAATGAACAATACGAAAAAATTATAAAGGGCCATAGTAGTCAGTGCTAAATTTAAAAAATGTTTTACATTTTTAAATGTTAAAAAACATTTTTTATTAAATTGTTAAAATTTGCGCAATTAAGTTCTATCGCTGACTCCTATGGTCTTTCGTTTCATATTATTATTATTATTAATTGTTAATTAAATACTTTTATTGTTTAATTATTATTCATTGGTTATTGTTAGTAAAATTAATAATTATCGTAAAAATATAAAAACATATTATTATTAATAAATAATAAAGTAAAAATATATTCTAAATTACAAATCATTGTGTTACCTTATTTAGTTAAAATTTGCGAACTAGCAAACTACATCTAATTTTCTTGATCTCAGTTGTTTAGGCATAATAAAATATGTGCACATTCATGATAATTAGAACGCAATGTTCGTTACGTAAATATTATTGCATTAATGCACACATGAATTCATCACCGTTAGTCATCAGTACTACCTATACGTAATTTTATGCAAAAGGAATTGTAAATAACTTGCCATATCAACAATCTAAATAATTATGATGTCACTTTTTGCGTGCGAATAGTAGATAAATATTATGCAGAAATAACTATAACATTCCCAAGAAAAAAGGCGATCTAACTGTGAATGCATAAATATTGCGTTCTGTTTGCATAATGAATGCAGCTATCGATTTGCTTTCGAGGATATTTGCAAATTGCTTAGTAGTGGGCACTTTAACTGCTTGAAGGATCGATGTCTATTCTGACAATAACGTCATAAACGCGAGCGATTGCTATGTAAATTTATAAAAGATCTCAACACAATACGCTGCTCATATACCGGTATTGTCACAGTGAATTGTTCTTTAATATAATCGATGTCAGTTACGACCGCTTTCTGTATGTAGAAAGTTTTAACATATACACCATTATTCGCTAGTATTGTTTTAACAATATGATAGAAATGCAAATTATCTTTCTTTATGATAATTAAGCAATTATTATTAATTAATTTTAACCTATAATTACAAAAACGCAAAATTTCACCGTATCTATCATCATGAAATAATCGACGGTGAATTGATTAGTTTCTTATATATATATATATATATATATATATATATATATATATATATATATATATATATATATATATATATATATATATATATATATATATATATATATATATATATATATATATATCTTTTTCTCTTCGTTGCAATATACATAATATATAATTCAACGTAATATATTGCGTTTATGAATTCTATTAACATGTCGATTTCATGATATTAAATGGTTTTGCCAAAGAGTAATGTGTGTTTACATGACATATTTTCAATTTCGAGCATATCAATTATAATAATATATATTAGAATATAGAAATACTTTTAAATGTATCTAAATATTTTTATTTTTGTATAAAATAAATTTCTCATTTAGTTATTAATAATTCAGAATGTTATTACTTTATAATAAAAATATTGAAAGATACATTGAAAAATTTTTCATATTTTTATTTCCATGCGATGAGAAGTTTTTATCATGAATGATCATGAAGAAAATGAAAGTAACTTGAGCCCGTGATATCTCTTAAATTTCATTATAATAGGAACAAATGTTATTTTCTCCAAGTCAGTAATTTTAAAAAATATGTTTAAAATATATTTTTTTTTATTCAAGCATTTTTTTGGTAACATATTTACGTTAAAAGTCGAGAACATACTCTGACATTTTATTTTTAATTCTCAGAGAAAATGTTTATTCATAATTAAATAATGAAAGAAACATTCCCGTTATTTCATTATTTAAATATTTCTTTGACTGAGTTCTAAAAATATAAAATTAATTATTACAATGGGGCGGAAATGTTTATTTGCAGATACTTTTACAGAGAGATCCCAAACTTTGGATTTCGGAGATCTTCTGCAACCTCGCACATTTCTTGTTAAATTCTCTACTGCCCGCATTTAATAGTGGATTAATCGTAATTTACGTTGCGATCAATGTCATAATTCCAACATGCTTTCGATGAATAATAATACTAACAGATGTTGATAATCCGCAGAGGCCGACGGATAATATAACCGTGTTACAAGGAACTTTGTATTACGAATTAGTGGATTATGCGAAACGATTTCGTATCTCACGTAATCTCTCTAATTTCTCATTTCACATAATTGCACGTATGGATAATGGATGCTGAACGCTATACGTTTTTTACTATCGACGCACACTATATAGTAGCTAAAGATTGTCTGCCGGACTTCGATACAGCACGTCCGCAAACTGGGGCATTTATGATTAAATGAAACGTTATGCTCCCCCTATAGAACTTAGGCTCCAGGGCATGCATTTCTCGTTTGCGTCTGAATTTTCCCTAGCTGCACATGCAGCCTCACGGCAATAAGATCACGAAGTAATAACAAATCAAAAGATTGAAGAAAGTTATCTTAAAAATATCTGAGAAATATAGAAAATCTCAAGAAAATCTGAGAAAGCGTATACTAAAACAGGCTCTATGTTATTTGCATGCGACAAACATTTCTGGAAACATGTTAATTATCCAAATGTCATATTAATTAAATTTTCGTTCAGTTTCGTTAATCATAATACATCAGAATCATTACCGTGCGAAAGAAATGTTGTTGCATTACTAACATTCCTGTCCATAATAATAAGAGTAATTATGATGTTAAAAATAAATTTTTTACTTAAACAATCAAATGTAATAATTATTTATGTTTTATTCTATCCAATTCTACTCTTTCTGTTACAAAATATTTATTTCCAGCTGTAAGCATTTAATATCAATATTCATATAAATAAAACGCATTTATATTTTTTAAATCTTGAAAGGATTAGCGACGTGCATACCGTGATAATGCATACCGTGATTTTAGAAACGTTAAATTTATTATTTTATATCTAGATTTTTTGCAAAGTGGAAACAAAAAAGCGTACTTTTAAAAAATTGCAAAGAGGAACGTGCATCTTTTGTAATTACATCGTTGTCGACGTTTCATCAAAAAATTTCGATTAATTCACATTCATCGATTATTCATCATCGGAAAATCATCGGCGAATATGGCATACGACCAGTTAACTCGAAAATTAGAGAATTAACCCAGAGCGTCGGAGATTCGATGATTATCTCGTAACAAGGATACAAATCTGCGATACAATCAATCGCTCGAAATTATTATATTATGTAAACGTCGATAAAGGATGTGTATGTGCAGATATACGCATCCAAGCACGTGACAAACATATTATACTATGCACGTGCATATATTATACTATGGAATTTGCATAGTAATTAGTTGACAATATCGAGAATATCCAAATAATAGAGATCCAATGGTAATCATGTATTGAATATCATATGCAAGAAATTATTATGTATAATTAAACGAAAATAGTGTACATTACTTCTAATAATTTCTTTTCTTTTCTTTTTCAAAAAAGAAAAATGCTGCGATATTGATAAGTGAATTAATAAATGAAAGAATAAAATAAAATAATTAAAAGTATTAAAGATAAAAGAATTAAAGGAATATAAATATATATTTAGATTAAAAACTAAGAACTGATAACATGCTAAATGATTATTAATTTGTAAACGCTTAAAAAATATTAGACTATTTTATGATTTTTCAAAAAAGGAACATTTTACTGAAGTTAATTTTGTAGATAAATTGCTTTTTTTCGCTCTAAATAGCGATTTATTTAGAAAAATTACCTTCTACGCAAAAAATACGCAAAAAATTATGTTAATTAAATTGCTTTTATAAAAAAAACTGTATTTCCTCTGAATGTCAGTGAATTAATAAATTTGGAGTTATATGCTAACATACCTCGAAAGTCGACCTTTGCAACCTTTTCACCCTTGCACTTAAGACCCTGAATGTTCTTCAGGATAACGACTAGCGACATTTTTGCTTCTCTGGTGAGCAATAATTATAGGAATCCCTAAATAAGGCCAGGTCCTTCTCTCGTTTAATCTTTAATGGATGTATGAGCTCTCATTGTGTCATCCACAATATCGGTCATTTCATTCATCGATATCATTTTGGGTCACAAAATGCGTTCGTGGCTCTTTGCTCCAGTTACAAGTCAAGTCTAGAGACAGTCAATGAGACACGGAAAATGTATGGAACTGCCAGGAATCCCTTTTCGTTGCTGCGTACGTTATCGAACCAGGTGTGTCGCCCAGCCAGGCGGGGTCAAGGTTACAAGGAGCAGTCCTGAATTACGAGTCCTGAGATATGTCGAGTTTCAGTCACCTTTTGACGGAGAAGTGCGACTCCAGTCGCGCAAACGTGCCTCCTGGAGGCTATCTCGTCGACTGCTCTCCGTCCTGCGAGAATTCGCGCCTTAAACAACCCCCGTGAGTTTGCACCGGGGGAATAATGGGCGCACGCGCCCTCGACGGTGTGTAGTGGCCGTCGGAGCCGGCTTTCATCGTCATCACCACCCCGTTGGAACCGGCGTTCACCATTACGCCGAGCGTCGTTAATGAATGACGTATGCTTCTCGTACCTTGTCAAACTGAATCGCCGGTGAGTTAATCGACAGATGCATTCGCAACATGGCGCGAAAGCAAAAACGGTGCGACGAGTTCATAGAATCGAGACTGTCTATACAATGAATAAAAAATACGAATAAATGTTCTCCGGAATTTCAGAAAAAGAGGTATTTAAACAATATATTGAAATTCGAAAGGATGTTTAAAAATTTAAGATATATTTTAAAGAACTTTTAGAGCTTTTCTGACATTCATTGAGTATTTTTGTTATACAATAAAATGGAATATAGAAATTTGAAATATTAAAATACGAATCTGACATTTTGTAAGAGAGTACAAATTAAAAATATCTGATAAGACTTGTTTAATTCTTATCGCTTCTACATAATATATTACATAATTTTAAATAAATATTAATAATAATTATATAAATAATTATATAAATATGAAAAAGTTTATGTACATAAAATTAAACGTTGAAATATTCATACTTACGTGCATATACATTTACACACACAAAAATCTTCCCTTTACATATCACATATATTCTCTCTTTATTGAAAAAGATTTCAGATCATTGAACGTT
>NW_011627305.1:187434-198559 GCF_000204515.1 Acromyrmex echinatior
CCCACCAAAATATATATATATATAAACGCTTTTAAAGATGCATCTTGCTCAGTAAACTGCCTATAAGCGGTAGCGATTTTATAATGTTGGTGACATAATCCAGACATATCTTTACTATCCCAATATTGTTATAAATAAAATATAACATGCCAAAGTAGAATAAATACACCGCTATGTTATGGACAATGTACATTCTGAAACAAACGTGTATCACACAATTTTTGAAACACAAAATTTATGACATATTAAAAATCAAGTTTGATATATTATATTAAGAAAAAGATGTTGAAAATTGAAAAAGTTATCCGAAAATTTTAATTACTTTTAACATAAATTTAACAGAATATATATTTAACAGAATAATTTTAGTTAAATTATGATGTAATATGTATAAATTCTATTAATAATATGATTGAAATATAATATTAGTTGATTTGAATAATGTAATGTTAATTAGTTTGATTTAGTTCATATGTCTTTGTCCTAATTTTTTTTTGGAAATTAAAAATATTTTTTATTTCTCAACAAAAATTCAAATCTGTAATTAAAGAAATGCATATCAGCGTAAGAAGAAAATGGATTTGAACAAATAATAAATTCAAACATCAAGTTTCTCTTACTAGTTGTTTCTTCTGTTATGTGAATAAATATTTTTCTACTAATAGAAAGTGTTCAGTTTCTCTTAGAACAATTGTTACTTTCCAAGAATTGGAAGAAAAAAGAATACTAGAAATTATTTATTAGTATAAAAATCATTGCATTTTATATATTTATTCTTCTTATGTTTATCGAAAAATTGAGACAATTGTTGCTTTAAAAAAGTTTTTCTAAAGAAATTGATAAAGAATAAATCTTACGGAATCGTTATTCTTCGACTGTATGAAAACATTGTGATAATCTTCATGAAAAATACTTACATTTTTTGATGCCGGCGGGCTTTTGGAAGAGTAGACAAATCCTCTTTCATACAATACTGCCGTGCGCCAAGAATAACAGTTTTTAAATACTCGTCTATATCGATATCATAAACTATAATTTTAAATAAATTCTGATCTTCCGTCGATAGTTCTTCAAATAAATTAATTAGTCCATCATTATAAAACACCCATTCCCTCGTGGTGAAATATTGTAACACGTCCAACCCGTCTGAGATTCGCTTCTGAATTCTAATCATACTGTTTATAAAAACAAAATAAAAGTAAATAATAGTTAATAAGAGGGAAGTTTTTTACATAGTCATGATAATATTGTCTAAAAATATATTATAATAAATATGTTGAAACAAGAAAATATAATACCTAAAAAAATGTAAAACTTACAATCTTTTTTGTCGAAATATTAACATCAGAAAGTCGATCAAGTATGCGGGAATCATGTGAAAAAAGAAGACGAAGAGATTATGCACAAATTTGCTGTTACGTATATCGCCATCCGGAAACCAAACTTGTCCATCGAAAGGATATTCATGAAGACGTTTTCTGCCTTTCTCTATTACTTCTGCCCATGTAATCGGTCTTACATTATTCTGTGTTATATTAATTACGGGTATAGTTTTGGATCTGTAAATAACAAATATGAGAAATAAAGAATAGATGTGTAATAAATACTATAAATAAAAATAAAGAAAAATTAAACAGAAAATAAACTTGAATAATTATTCTATTTAAGTATTTTTAATAGAATAATTATTCAAGTGTAAAACAAATAAAATCTATCTTTCTAAAAAATGTACCAAAAAATTTACTTTTCTTAGGTCCGATTCTACCAATGTAAGATTAGCTTTAATCTCAATTTAATTTATTCTTTACCTATTTCTAATTTTAAGAATTAGAATTAGTGAAATCAGCCTTAATGTTAAACAATTTATAAGTTATAATAAGTCACTATTTTTCAATAAAATAAATTTAACAAAAAATTTTTTATTGAAAATGTTTTTTTAGTTAAAATTGTTTGTCGTAATTTCTATTTAAATATTTAGAGAATAACTCTTTATATTAAATACTGCAGAAAAGAGAAATTAAAAGACATTAATACAAGTAGTCTAGATCTTACAAACATAGACAATAAATTCATTCTAATTTAAATCATGTTTTATTATTGAGAAAAAGCACACCATACACACACACACACACACACACACACACACAATATAAGGCAAAACAAAGATATTTACTTTTGATTAATAGCAATTTTGCGTGCAATCGTAATTATAGCGTTAATTGCGAGATCGACTGGTATAACTTCGGCGTGATAATCGCCATTGCAATGCATTGATCTGATGACACCTTTGCCTGCACCGACAAGCAATCCTGTTGGTCCGTTCAGATTGTCGACCCATCCTGGCATCGGTTCCAAGTAACTTGGTGTTACTAAATAGATATTGAGAAATTAATTTTTACTTTTCTTTACTTTCAATCGTCGAGATATTATTTTCATAATTTTTAATAATTATAAACAAATAAATAGATAAGATATAATAATAAGATAATAATAATAAGATAATTTAACATATTATAGGACCGTATATGTGATAACTATAGAAATCAAAACTTTACATAGTCTAGCTGGATCTTAAATGCTTGTATGATTCTTGCGTGAATTTATATACTACGTGTGCAGTCTCCAAAAACGCGCATCGAAATGATTTTTCGGTCTTTGAAAACGTTAACTCTACTAAACCGCAGTATTATCACGAGTTAAATTGACTAGCGATTTAACAAATATTTGATGCAATTTGCATCTTCGAAACGATCTTAATGATATTGATGTGTAAGGCTTTGATTTCTATAGTAAATGATAATTACCGATTGATGGTCTAGCGATACAACAAGGTAAATTGGGGTATTCGTTGGATACCAGCGTTTCAGCCAAACGTTTCGAATACGTGTAAGTATTCGGATGCGGATGAAGCAATCTGTAAAAATGTATAATTTTACATTTAAATCTTTTGTAAATATATAAAACAATTTAATTAAGTTAATTTTAATTTTAATCAAGGCTCGAAAAAAACAATATCTGCATATATATGCACTAATAATATTCATCTCGTATGTATAATACTGACATAAGTCTCCTAAAAAAGAGAGGCACTCCCTATTTCTCGAAAACTAAACATATTTTGCTACTAATATTTCAAAATTATAAAAAATAATGTAAAAAAAATAATTAAATTTCAAAATTATAATAATATAATATTTCAAAATTAATATTATTAATATTGATATTAATACTAATAAAAGCATGATTTATTTAGATAATTAAAAAAATAAACACTCATAATTCATATTAATCATCACGCAAATTTATAATTTGCTCCTTTATAAAATCAGTTAAAAATAAATTCTACAAATGCAAAAGTTAAAATTCCTATAATTTTCTCTTGCAAAGTTTATGCAAGAAATAGTTTGGTTGGTTTTATTATTTTATGTTATTATGTTTTATTTAAGTGTATCAAGAGTCATACACACATAATTGAACTGCATACTCCATATAATTTCAAGATTGAATTTGATAGTGTAGTCTAATTTATAATTATTTTCATTCATCAATTCATTAAAAGTGTGAAATGTATAAAAAATTGTTTGTTAAAAATCATTGTTATACATTAATTAAAAATGGCTTATTTCTTTATAACAAAATTTCTTTGTTTAAAATTTATATATCGATAGCAATACTGAATTATTTAATAGCGGTAGCATTCTAAGAGTTAATATAATAAATATCATAATTAATATATTATAATTAATATTATAGTAAATTATATTAATTGGATAGGCCGCGCTTATACCGAATAACGTCACAAGTTTAATTACTTGGGCGTAATAAGATTGATACCCTCGTCGTCTAACCATTGAACAAGTCTCATGATATCCTGAGGATCATCGGGCGAATCGTAACAACGTTCACCGAGTTCCTCTTGGTCGACGTGACAGAAGGCCGTGCTTAAATGGACAAAAGACACTAGATGCTTCATTTCTTTTGCCAAGTCCAGTAATTTTTTTGTACCTGTCTTAAAGGTTATTGCAATTTTATGTATTTAAATATCATGTAAATTTTGAAGTATAATATTATACGCATTATAGAATTATAGATTTAAAAGATATACAGTATGATACAATTTATAATTGCAAATTTATTATAGCTGTTATATTGTCACAACTTAAGAGCTCGACATTGTCTCATGATTTCTTCATTATGTAAAATGTCACATAAATATAAGATTTAATGATAAGTCACATAAATATAAGGTTTAATGATAGGTTTAATCATATAGTACCCCGATAGGATAATGTTTATTAAACTATATGATAAAATTTTGCGACATAAAATTTATAATCTGTGATTATACAAGCATATGTATATATTTTGTATATCTGTGATTATACAAAACATGCGGAAATTCTAATCTTTTCTAAAATATTGGTATCCGTTTTCTCAATTAATTTCAACATAGTATTTTGGCAAAACAATAACGATATCGGCGAATCATTTCAATGGAGTAATGTGCCTTTTAGCCAATTTGCTTGTTACTGAATTAATTATTAAATATTGTATTTTATCTTTATTTTAACTTTAATTTTATCTGCTTGCAATTAATATCGGTTTTTTCAACTACTTCTTTTTCTTATAATATTTCTTTAATCTAAAAAATGTTAATACTTTATAATGTTTTTGACAAAAATAAAAAAACATGTTTTTATCCCTATTAGTGACTCCTTCAAGTGGCGATGGCCCTATTAATGTGCCCCCAATTTGTGTGCCTATCCACATTTGATTTATTTTAATATATAGTTACTAAAACAGATAATAAATTTAAGCTAATTGTTTAAGTTAATATTACATAAATCAATCACACTTATAACACAACATTCTTAGTTCCAATACAGGGTACATTAATAGAGACAAGTGATAAAATCTTGCGGTATATATTACTGGATTTACATAAATTCCTCATCTTTCGAAAAATATTAGAATATTTTAATATTTAATAAAAAATAAAATATTATTTTTGAATCATATGCATTAATAATTTAACAAAATAAATATATTTTTTTGTGCTAGTTTTTTTTAAGATTTATCGAAATACAAAAGCACACTAATAGAAACAGTCACAGTAACCTTAGCATATTGAAATTTAATTTGAAAAGAAATTGTTTAATAATTGAGAAAAAAATTTTAACTATATTTTAGAAATATGTATATGTAATTGTGCTCGTAAAAATGTACAATTATTCCTAAATTTAATGTAGAAATATTACAACATGAAGTATTATACATTCAATATGGATAAGTTAAAAATTTTAAAGTCAAACGGCTTTTGGGACATATGATCTGATCTTCCGAAAATATTTATCAAGCATTTAAAAATAATTGGATGAGATCTATTTCTTTAATATACTCCGACGCGGAATCTTATTCATTATATTCTTAAAGAAAAGTAAATTAAAATGTATTTATACTTTAAATTAGATTTATCTAATTTTTTACAAATTTCGTTTAAAAATTTTATTACAACAAAATTATTACGTTATGACGAATTGTCTTAGTGCAATTATTATAAAAATGTTATCAGTTCATGTCATTTCTGCGCAATTTGCATTCAATTTCACAACTTGCCTATCGGGGTAATTGGTAGCCATGTGTAACATATTTGATATTAACAATAATTAATAACAAATGAAGCACAGTAATGCAAATAGAGATCTGAAAATAGAAGTTCGAATTGAGATTCCAGTTTCTTACTGTGTTCATCTCGATGGCATCTTTCAATTTGGCCTCCAATCGAAGTGTCGCAGCGAAATGAAATACGATGTGTACTTCATTTATTAAAAGCTCGCGCTGTTGATCGGTAAGGCCTAAATTAGGCAAACATACATCGCCACACATCGGTATCACTTTCTTAAAAAGGTAAGGTTTCTCGTTTCGAATTCTTTGAAATACCTATAAAAATATCAATTATTAATAATCATTAATTTTTTGCACGTATATATGTTCACATATTGCATTATCATTTGACTTTCAAGTCACATTCTAGTTTAGAAAAAAAATTTTGCTCTTTCTTTTATTTAAATTTCTAAATTAATTTTTGTCATATGTTCGAAGTTCATACTATCTTGTATCATATCACGCGTAAATCTTTATAATACAATTTTTTTTTAAATAAAAATTCTGTAAAAATTGGAATAGATATTAACAACAAAATCTCATAAAATATGTATGATAAAATACTTTATTCAATTGTACGTATATTTTTGCGACATAGTTCTCTATTAAAATTTGTCAATCTTTTTTTTAATTAACATTAATTAGTAAATAACATGAATAACAAAACATAAAAATTAATTAAAATAATTAAGTGTAAAGAGATATAAATATTTCTCAATATATTCATAAGAATTCAAAATATTTTATGTCATAGTGAAAAAAGACAAGATGAAACAATTTCAAAGATGCGCATTAATTAATTTATTCGATCAATATTGTAGAATGCTACGATCTTGTGTAAAAAAAGAGGATAACATAAATCACGATAACATAATCTCACGATTCCTTACAGGCATTTTGAACATTTCGTCGAGTCGAGCTTCAATACTGCGACCTTTCTTGCTTCGTATGAGAATGTAGATCTTGTTGAGATTGGAGCAGGAAAACAGCAATTTCTCTAAGAGAACTTTACCCATGAAACCGGAAGCGCCGGTAATAAAAATGGTCTTGTCTATGTAAAAAGATGAAACTTCGGATTTTGTTACTTTTTCTTCCATGGCTGTGAACTGTAACGGCATGGAAATTTTAATATATTGAGTAATTTAATATGTGATAATCATTGACAGACAGATAAATGAATGAGTAAGGAGGGAGAGAGAGAGAGAGAGAGAGAGAGGAGAAGAGAGCAGCGAGCACGTTATTATTAAAACATGTAAATTGTGCAAAATTCAATTTACAATGTAATCTTTATACCATTTATATTGCGAATTTCATAACTAAGCGAAACGTACATTGTAACACACATTTTCGAATTCTCTATGATTATCTCTCGCCCTCTCTCATCTACACATAGATACATTTCGCAAATTAGCGGTTTGTTATTTTACCGCATCATTTTTCTACAAGAATCTTGCATTAACTTTGTATATTCGAGCAAATAAGAATCGCGGAAAGAGAAGAGAAAATTGGTGAAAGGCCGATCAATCGCACTTAAATAATTGCAACTCCATGGTCTGATTTCGAGCTGCGTTACATTTCTCCATACTAATAGGTAAATTCGCGAGTTTATGTATTATTAATCATTGAATTTTTTAATTGAGGAAACTGTAAAAGGATTTTAATATTATAGAAACATGCATTGAATCGCATATTTATACAAATTTATGTCCAGAAATAAATTAAAATTTTTTAGATTTTCAAAGACTAATACAATATTAAGTTGAATATGTAAATATATACTTAACTTCTGTCATAAATTATATAAGATATCGCATATCGCATAACACTTTTTTATTGTTATTTGTAAAGCGTATTTAAAATCATAAAATTTTTATTTAAAAAAATGATATATTTTATACCTTTTTTAATTTAACAAAAAAAAAAAACAAATTATTTATTCCTTTTTAAATATATTTTAAGTATGCGTATATTTATTAATGTGTTAAGTACAATTAAAAATAAACTTCGCAAAGGGAAATAATTCAAATAACATATAATGATGATAATTTTGTTTGTTTTTCACGATCGGATCTAAAATTGCTAATAAAAAGGAGAAAATATTTGCTGACTATAGCTATTACGATTGGATTCAACTTCAAAATTGCTAGTAAGAAGGAGAAAATATTTGCTGACTATAACACAAGCTACAGCACCTGTCAAATTGGCTTATTCATAAATTGTAAAATCATGATTGCGATTATAATTTTGCGATTAATATAGATCATCACATAAAGGTATCAAGTCCACGTTTCGTTTTTGTATTCATTATCGCTTATGCTTTCACATTTTCCTTCACACGAACTAAATTAGCTCGAATGACAGGACATCAATAAAATAAAATCGTAATTTGCTTTTACAAATGGTAACTTCTTCCAAAACAATTTCTCATAATAAAGGTTTTTATAATGAAGAATTTACGATAGAGGTTTACGATCAATAGTGATATAAAATGAATTCAGTTTTGAATTTATTAATATTTTGAACATCGAGTTGATTTTAGTATCATTTTATAATAAATCTAATATATTATTTGAATGTCTTAATATAATTACATTATTTACATTATTTATTGAATATACTTTAAATATTTAGTAAAATTACTTTCAATCAGATACATAAAACTCACAAATGAATAAGGGAGCCTTTGTGGAAATTTATGCATTACTCAGATCTGACATGACAATTAAAACATATATTAGGTGTTGGAATTAATTCGTAGCGTTTTACAAGTGATGGGAAGTACTTTCATTAATGTATTTTTTAATGCTCATGTGAAATAAATAACATTCTTTCATTAAAAAACGCTACGAATTAATTCCAACACCTAATAATATGTAATTAAAACATAAAATATATAATATGTTTGTTTCTTCTCCAAAGTAATTAAGATAATTTAGATGCAAATTTAAGAGAAATATTGAAATCTACTAAAAAATCTTATTTAATTCTATCTAAAAAATCTTATTTAATTCTATCTAAAATCTATTTAATTTAATTCAATGTAAATTTTTCTCAGCTAAGGTAATATTTTTCGCAATAAGTTCTCTACGGTGTTTTTAAAATGCTCATTAGCAGTAATATTAAATCATTTGTCAATTTAATTTTTAATATGTATACTTTAACTTAGAACTGTGTAGGACTATATTTCAAGATCGGCAAATAATCGGTGCCGTTTGTCTGAATTAGAAATTGTAAAATACAATATAAAATATTATTAGATATTAAAATTCGCTTTGGTTGAATATCTTCCTTTTTCGCTTAATTGTTCAAGATTCTCTTATTCTTATATTTAAAATACATTTTAGAGTAATTTTAAAGTAAACTCGATAGTCATTTCTTGAGCTTTGCAATTTGCATTCTTATTACATAAATCAGTTATATTAACTCATCCTTAACTTCTAGCGAATTATCTTCACATTATGAATTTATAGCTTAATAAATATATTTGCATCATTATTATATACAGACATTATTATATACAGACAGGATTGCATAGTCTATACTTAATAATAAGTTACACTGTTAACATCATAAAATTCTATATATAATTTTTAGCAGGTTTATCTTTTAAAAAATATAAATATAACAATATAGACAGTACAGTGTTTTATCTAAAAGATCCCTTTACAATGTCTTTATGATCACAACATTTTTTAGATGTGTAAGTTGTCTCAGAATAAAATAAATTCAAATAAATTAACATTTGCTCAATTAAAATTTGCATTATCTACAAAGTTATAATTAATTGTATTTTATTTATATCTCCAACAGATACAAAAAAAAATACAACGGATCAAGATTACTAAATTCTATAAATTTTTTTAAATATACAAATTTGTAAAATTTATCAGCAATGCTTACAAAGTTAATGATTTATTTGTTGAAAGAGATTGTTAAATTGATTGTATAAATAGTAATTAATTCTTTTAAATTTTCTAGGTATGATTTCTTTTCATTTTTTCAGTACTTTATGCATTTTAATATTAATTTCTTTATATATTCATAAAGAAAAACATCTTATTATATTATTTCAGTTTCACTTCCAAATGTTAGATACTACAGCTCCTACTATGAAATATTGTTTGATGTAATAGAAAAGTGTTACAAATTAAATTTAATTCTTTAAAGAAAAAGTAAAATAAATCGATTATGGTATCCGAGATATCTACATTTTTATATTCATTTACATTTATTAATTTTTGCTTACACTCAATTTACATGTGTAGATCAGAAATTGCGTTTGTTATGCATTCCATTATATAATGCGATAATACGTGCAAATGCGGTAAAGCAGTTTTTCAAGTTATCTGTATGTACATCGTTTTATCCAACGAAGAAAGTGCGCGCCTCTGTGGAACATATGTGCGCAATTCACAAGACTCATGTAAATTTACAGCTAATCGTTGCGTCACGTATCTCATTAGAATTTGTATTAGTTTTAGCATAATGATGATTTACTCAGTAAACAGTTGATCTGTCAGAAACTTGCATAAGTAAATTAAGATGACATAAAGTTTATTTTTGAATAGATTATAATCTTAAATGTTAAACAACATTAAAGTCTCCCATCATATATACATGTATAAAGTCCCGCATGTATATTCCATTTCAAGTATATATCTTTATCAAGATTGATAAACTAAAATAACTAAAGTAAAAAAAAGTAAAAAAAAAGAAAAAGAGCAAAGGAGTGAGAGAGAGAGAGAGAGAGAGAGAGAGAGAGAGAGAGAGAATGAAATATCGCGGAAACGAATTATTTGATAATTATTGTTATTTAAATTAACACAAAAGTTTAGAAAGGTATAATAATACAGCGCGACAGAAAACTAAATTATAAAATATTCCAATATTAAATGCTATTTTTTCACCTAATTAATTATATTCACGAATGTAACGTTTGGCATTTCTTCATTTTTATAATTTGATATTTAAATTTCTTATAATTTGATTAATATAAAAGAACTCTCACTATATTTAATTACCATACTCGTAATACTTGAAATCATAAAAAAGTTTGAATAAGAAAAAAATAAACGCGAATTATTTGAATAATTTACAATTTATGTTAGAATTCAAGATAGAATTTCATTTATAATTTTAAGTATTATTAACAGCGGTCGGGAAATGAATTATGCTATTAATATTTTATTTATTTGTTAAGCTCATTCTACAATTGCAAAAGCGTAGTTAATGGTCATAGTTGTAAGACTTGACCTAGCACAGTATTTTTTTTATATTCGATTGTGATTGGTTAATTCTTACAATTACAACTGCTTACAACTTACACAATTGTAAGGCTTGTAATGAACTTTAGGCGTAAAACAAGGAAAGAATGCTGATAGCTCTGATAGAGCATTTTCCGAACACAGCCCATGTAATGCAAAAAGTATTTAAATATAAAATCCATTTATATAAATATATA
>NW_011627305.1:200486-225094 GCF_000204515.1 Acromyrmex echinatior
AATACATATATTTATATATATTTTATATACATATATAAAAATAATTACTTCGTTCTGATTTATTATTTAATTTATTTAAACAAATTATTATAAGGAAGGTTGTCTGTGTGTGTGGAATTATTATTATATTTATACTTTTGTACATTTTATTAATATACCAAACAAGATGTAAATTTATTACATAAAATTTGAATATAATTCGAGAAAAAATAAAATTTTTGAAATATAATTGTTTATTATCTTTTCTAAGATTTCATATTTATCATTTATACTTTTCTTGTTAGAGTTATTACTTAGAAACTATTAGCACAAACGGTCTATAAAACACTTGATAGATAAGTCTATATATAAAATTATTTTACTGACAAAGTTTATTATGCCTCACATCACATACTATAATCGCTACTTACAGATGTCAATAGTCTCATGCCCGAGAGCAATCCGATTAAGTATGTATAAAATTATATTTATTGAATAAGATGCATAAGAATGATGAGGCGGATCATGAGATTATATTATGAATGTGAAAGCCACCTACCTTAGGTCATCGACCTGACATTGCTTGCGATGCAAAGAGAAGTTATAACTTCGCGAAAACTAGAAATCACTCTAAAATTTGACTCCTAATTTAACAAAGTATTCTCTCAAATTTTTGTCATATGCATTGTTTGATAGTATCACAGAAAATCGAAAAATCTTTCTTGTTTTTTTACAAAATAATTAAAATAATTTTTAAAGATCATAAAACAGAAAAAATGTCAATTATTGTAATTTCTATCATTTATTAATATTATTTTTTGCAGAAACAGATGCAGGAAACTCCGATTACAATAGCTGCAGAAATTTACAATAAAACTTTATATTTTCTTGATCATTCTTTTTTATAATTTATTTAATTGAAAATCTAAATAGAAAATATAAAAAAAGAGAAAATCAAGATTTTAGAATCAATAAAAGCTTAAAATATATACACATTGAATACATTTTATAGATTTTATACAACAACAGGAATTATTATCTTTACCGTTACTTTCTAATATAATTTGACAATGACATTGCAATTTTTGTGATAGTAATCATAACTAACTAAAAATTAAGATTAAGAAAGTCACTTTTGGAAAGTAATTTGTTACCATTACGTATTATTAATTGAAAAAAGTGTAACTCATTATTTATAACACGTTGACTTGTTACTTTTACTCGTTACTTTAATCCGTTACAAATAATGAATTACTTTTTTTTAATAACGTGATGATATCAAGTTATTTTTGAAAAATAGTTTTTTTTCCAACCTTAGTTTTTAATTAGTTATCGTTAATATATAAAAAATGCTATGTCATTATCAAAGCGTTATTATAAAAAGTAACGATAAAGGAAACAGCGTTACTTACTTTGGTTTTACGCCCTTTCTTGACATAAAAATAACTGTTAACTTATATATAATTAATTATTGTTCATTGTTTTTTCAAATTTTTTTATATGCACGCATTTAAATGGTATAAATAAATTTAAATCATAATAAATTATTATATCAAGATATTTTCAAAAAAGTGAAAATAACAAATCTCTTATAAACATATTTCAACTTTTTATTTCTTTCTCTCTTTCTCTCTCTCTCTCTCTCTCTCTCTCTCTCTCTCCTGTTTTAATCCAGATAGATAGAAACTATCTAAAACTATCTATTAAAAAATTATCTATTAAAAAACTTCCAAAAAAGTTTCTAAAGTATTATATTTATTTCAGTGAGAAATGACAATGGAATCGATGTCGAATCGACATCAAATTTGATGATTTCGACATTGAATCGACATTGATGTCATTTCTGACTGAGATATATTGATCATCAAAATTTTATCTTTAATTGTAATGATTATTATAATTTTTTTCTTGTTCCTCTTTCTATATTAATTTATATATTAACACATATTAATTTAAGCGACATTCGAAGGTACATTCGAGATGAAAACTCCATCCTAATATTAAAAATTTAATAAAGAGAATCGATGAGGTAAAGAGTACTAAAAGAATATAATAAGCATACTTCTTCATATAAAATATCATTTTACAATTTTGTATTAGAAAATGTGTGGAGACCAACCTATCGACTCATGCGAGCTATCATTCGTCTAGACACCTTTCACAATATTTATTGTCTAGTTCACTATTTATTGACATCCAGTCGCTACAATATATATGTAATATTTCTAGGTTTGTTGTAATAAAGAAAATTCTATAACGTTGCGAAAGAAGATTCTATGATGTTGAACCTAGAAAAAAAAAAGCGCGCATTAGATCTGAAACTCTGATTTAATTGTGATTTCAAATTGCATCATATGTCATGAAATTCTGAAAATGTGCACTCGAGTTAACAGTCACCGCTCGCTGTCGTGAATCCGTATCGCCGGTCCTTGCGTAGTAGCAAAAACATGGTTTCAGTTTCAGGTGAGTGCAAATAAAGAATATAATAGAGAAAATCTTTCGTTTTTCTAATCTGTTTCATCCATTTCGTATGCATCACAAAAAGATCAAAACTGCACGTCTGGCATATTTATTTAATTCGTTGTATTTCTGACATTTTATAGTTATAATGGAAATTCATAAAATGCTTAAGGTTTTTACATAAAGTTAAAAAAAATCTTCATGAGTTTCAACCCTCTATATAAGAAAATATTTAACAAAATAAGATGTCAAAACAAAGGAAATGTTACAAGAAAATAACGTAATTTACATAATAATAATAATTAAAAAATATTGTAAAATATAATAATAAATTATTGATTTAATTTATTAAAATTTTGAAGTTTTTGCCATTATACGTTTACAAATATTTAGCACACATTTTTATATTTATATGAATTAACATTTTAAAATATTTTATTATAATTTATCTTATTTTAAATTTTATATAATTAGTATTTCTTGTTATTAATTCAGATATAATTAATTAATTTATTAAAGGAAAATCTCGCTGAGATATTGACATACATCTCCTCTCTAGAGAAATATTCTCTTATTTCTCAGAAACAAAAAATATTACACTTTATTAATACTGATAAAAACATGGTTGGTTTAGATGATTAAAGAAGTAAAAATTCATAATTCATATATTTGTGACTTATATAAAATCAGCTAAAAACAAATTCTATAAATGTGACAATAAAATTCTTATGATTTTCTTGCAAACTGCATAATTTAAATAATGGTGGATTATTGATAATATTACATCGTTTTTATATATTTGTAATTTTCTAAATCTATTTTACTCATATTTTTCCCACACAATACGATTTTAAATATAAAATCGGAGTACAGTAAATCGGCGCACTTACAGTAAGTTAAGTAAAAGCGTGGTCGACCAGCGTGGTGTTGCATCATTTTATGTTATTAACCTTGAAATAAGTTCGAATAATTTTGTACGATATATCTAAACCTTTCTGTTTTAATTTTGCTTGTCCTTAACACAGTATTAAGGATTCTGCGAAAATAAATTCACTTTTTTTGTATTATCTTTTTTGTCCTTACTTTGCATCGAGCTACATTTCGATAAATCATTGACATTTTTTGCCATATTATATCGCTGCACCTACTTCTGTACGAATGATTTCGACTTTTTCATACATTTAGCAACCGCTAATTGTGACATTTTTGGGTGAGTGCAGAGGAACACAGTTTCATAGCGTGATGCGTATTTGGTATTCATGGCGCTTAATGTGATTCTCTTAAGAAAGTTCAATGACAATTGAATCTTTCTTGATAGTACATCAAGGACAAAGGTGCTCTCTATAGATTCATGATAGATTTAGGGCGATATCTTTTATTAGCTTTGAGTAAGACCGACCACGATCTTACTTGACTTATTGTATATCTGTAAGATATGTTATATCATAAGTTGATGTAATAATAAAATAAAAAAAACTGTCGCATATATGTTTGCATCTTGCAACAGTATAAAGTATGATTATAAATCAATAAAAAACGTTTTACATTAAAGTGAATGGATTTTATAAAATATTGTATTCATTTATTTATACATAATTATTTTATACAGACGATTCCTATGAAAGAAAAAGTAAAAATATATAGCAATATTGAGCTGTCTATTGTAATGATATTACTGCCCACTAGTTTCTAGTTTGAATTTATATATCTATTTTCTGTGAACTAATGTATTCTTTTAAAACTTAAAATGACATAAGTGTGTATTTGATGTTTGGCCAAAGTGAGAAAGAAAAATGCAGTTAAATGCATAAACAAGAAGTAAATCTTATATTCCAAAAGTTTTATTCTTAGCTTTTATTTAAGGAATATATTAAGAATAAAGTGATATGACGGTATCGATGACTTTCCTGTACTTGAAAATAGTATATAAATGTTATACAATAAAATAACTCTTAAATTAATTTTTATTTTAAAAAATATTAGTATTTTTATTTCATCGTTCTTAATAATAAATATTTCTTTTCACTAAGAATCAAAAGCGATATATACTTATACATGCGCGCCAATTGATTTCCTTTAAATAACACTCACCGCAATATATACATCACTGATTGCAAAATGTACTCCAAAAAACTTATATAGGTGTCAACATATGTAAAATTTTAAAATTAACCCGGTTTTCAGTCTATCTCAATTAAACTGATGAAATATTAACTATTATGTCACACGTTATTATGTTATGCATTTATGCATAATCAGACATTTAATTATGCGTCATTTATGCCAAAATCTCATTCTCTTGACATGCAATACGTATAATATATTCATTTGCATCAAACTATATCATATTGAAACAAGAAATGATTTGAAATCTCATATATATATTATACTTTCAGATTATTACGACACTTTTCACCATGGCCTTGATTAAATCAATATTTGCCTTCCTATCTTAAACAAAACTGGTCTCGACCTGTGCTTCATGTACATAATCAGAAATTTATATCGGTTGAGTCATATGTTGATTCGTGATATAATACTATTACACATTTTTCTATCAGCAGATTATTTTTAATTAGATTTAAATAAAAAAAAACTTATATTTATTAATGAACCAAAAACTTTTGACATTTGAAACCAGTAAAGCCAGTTTATAATAAGGTTTTATTATCGGATAGTTTCAATGCACAGTGAAAGCATATAAAATATAAACATTTATTGAATATGTGCTTACAACTGTTTAATTACAAAAATTAAAGAAAAATATAAAAGTGAAGAAGAAGAAGAAGAAGAAGAGAGAGAGAAAGAGAGAGAGAGAGAGAAAGAGAGAGTAATTAGGACCAATTTATAACAAAATATACTAATATAATAATAATATAAAATATAATAATAATATTAAAAAAGGCTAATTTTATATACATATTATAATAATAAATCTGTCAAAATAAAGTAAAATTAAATAGTGTATATTAAGTTTTTATAATAATTATTTTAAAAGTTATATAATTTAATAAAAAAATTTTATCTGTTTTACTTTCTTTTGCATTGAACTATAAAAACTTAATGTTTAATTTCTATTAAGAATTAGCTTTTCCTCATCATGTTCTGACTAAAAATGTATATTTTTTTTTGCAAGCAAATACATAATATCTCAGTATTTGGTGTTAATACGTTTCTCACAAATTTCCATTGTAAATACATGTTCTATTTGATTAATGCACATCCATGTGTACTCCATTGAGTAAATAGATTATGTAAAACAAATATGTTCAATAATTATAGTAGTGGTTAAATCATAGTTATTTCGCGAAAACTTACATAGTCTGGTCTCATTGCACACATACTGGTGCCGAGAGAGATTGTGGCGTCGAGACACTACCCGTCTTTTCACTTTAAAAAATATTGATGGATATTCCATGATGTCTATATAATTCTCACCATTGATATTAATACTAACCTCTGATGTTTATATAATAACATTATCAAAATGTGAATTTCAAACCTATGATGTTAAATTCACACCGATATTTTTTAGAATGTTGATTTGAATATACTTAAATTAATATTAAAGAAATATTTTTATAAGTAGTTCCTTAATATTCAATTATACAGTTAAATATTAACTCTTAGTACATACCTTAGTATTTGGGACCTTCACACACGATGAATTTTTCGTATCCTTAACTTTTATTATTTTTACAGGTAGGTATATAAATTATTAAGCAATTCTTATGTACATTTTCATGATAGCTTTAGAAAGTATTTATGAAGTATATATTTCTAATAATTATGTATACATTTCTAATAAATTGTTATATACAATTGTAGTATATAAATCAAAGAAAAAAAATATGCAGGACACGAATGACTCGAAGTGCAATGTATCAGGAATTAATATTTTAATCAATATAACTCATTTCGATTATATTAGAGTATAGTATTTCTTTTTCTTAAATGTAACTTATTCCATGTATAAAAATATTTTCCTTCGAATAATATTATTAAAATTGCATTAACATTAACTTAATTGTATTGTTTTTCAATAAATAATCTAAAAAGTTTTTATAGTTATTTGTATGTTGAATTGATAAGTGAATAGTGATGTATTTATAGGAATAATGTAACACAAAATTATACTTATTTATCCCATTCGCAAAACAAGTTTATTAATGCCATTTAAGTGGAATTTAAATATATATTATCAAAATCAATGCCATTATATTTACTATTTAATTTTTATTTAATATTTTTATATGTATATTTCTACTGAAAAAACTATTAAGTTGACTATAACGATGCTATTATTAATAAAAGCAAAAATACCAAAAATCATAAATAGCAAAAATCATAAAAACTTATTACAATATATATTCAAAATTACATTATAATTATAATGAATAAAAAAGACTTAATTGTATATATGCAGAGTAGTATTTCTGTTCGGATATGTGGTGGGGGATGTTGCATCGCTAAAGGAATAACAAAAAAAAAAAAAAAAGATTAACTCTAAGCCTTGATATCCTAGTCAAAAAATAATCTACATTTTTTTGAACCTAATTAGTTTTTGAGAACACAAATATTATAAATTATATAATTATAAGATAAATTTTTTATTGTACATATACAATATACTTAATTTTAAAATTATATTATTTACTTAATTTTTGAATTATAAGTTAAATAATATATTATATTATTTTGTGTTGTACATATAAAAGAATATATATATATATATATATATATATATATCATATGAAAGAAATACATAAGTATTAGACAATAATTATTCTCTGCGTTACATTGATATTTACACATGAACGAAAAATAAGGAAAGACTAATAATGGACAATCATTATTAATAAAAAATATTATTTCTATATACATCAATTTTAATGAGCATAGATGATTAAAATAAAAAATATTCTTTTTTTGTAGCGTACATATGTACTGTAAACACGTTCATAAGATTTATCTAGATTCTTTTATCCTTGATAATATTTATGTCATGATCACTAGTTCTACTGGTATAACGAGGAAATATAGAATGACATATATGGTCAACATATATGGTCAACATATATGGTCAACATTTTTGATGTAACATGTTAAAACTGAAAGCTGTAATTAATTCAGTCTTATTGTGAGAATAAATTTTATTGATTAGCATCACTTCAGAATACACATGAAGACATAACAACAACTAAAAAAATGTGCGAAAAGAAAGTTATGGTCATTTCAATCAAACCGGTATATATTACGATAAATTACAATAAATTACAATAACCTAATATATATTACAATAAATTCGCACTTAATAGTATTGCTTGATTTATGTATTGATTATATACGAATTGATATTTTGTAATGATTCGTACTGACAATGGAATGTTAAACACATGTAAGTAAAAAATGGTATACTCGGTCAAGAACACAAATTATTTGTACTTAATTTGTGAATTTTCATATAATTTCTAATTTAAGCAAACTGTGTGCTGATTATTTGTCAGTCTTAAAACACAGTCCTAAACTGAAGCTGAAGTAATAATACCATAAATTAAATTGACAAGCAATTTAATATTTATATTAATAACTATCTTATCTAAATATCATATAATTAATGGAGATGTACTTATAATAAGTCGATGAATGTTTAAAAAATACTACTTTAATTAAACTATTTAATATTACTTTTGAATAGTTACTTTTTTAAATAATAAATCTTAGTAATTTGAACTAAGTAAATAGTGCTTATTAACTTTATTTAATATTTATTTTTTTACCGATGTATTTATAATATCATGATCGATATTATCTAAGACACCTCAGAAATGACAATGGAATCGACATCAAATCGATGTCGTAAGTAAAAAAATCGTATATTTACCTACAAGTGAAATCGTGATATGGAGTACAAAATAAAAGAAAAGTATTAATTTATAATAATTATGTATAATAGGATACACATACACCACACACACACACACACACACACACACACACACACTATACACGCACGCACGTGCACGCGTATCGAGCGAGTAGGTGTGCGTGCACAGTAGGTGAGTTCATACACACACATATATATAATTATATATTATATGGGCTATTTGTCTCGGGAAATCATTTCTCTATACTCTCTTTTTGTAATATAATTATTATATAAAATATATTACATCTAGAAAAACCTTTTTTTTACAACATCCCAGCAAACGAGAATAGATTGAAATGAATTGAAATGGATTCAGATTTCCAAAAATATTAATTCAAGAATGTTAAAATGAATGCTTTTCAATGAATGCATTTTTATTCATTTATAGGAATTGCATAGAGCATACATCCCTATGCTTTTCAATCTAAAAATAATATTAGCTTTTTCTATGTACAACATACACATTGTGAATACTGTTCAATTGAAAATTTTGAATAGGAAATGCAGTTTTTCAATTACATCCAATTGAATCCAATTAAATCCAAAAAAAGTATTCGCTATTTATATATATATAAAATATGGATTCAGAGAAAAAAAAATTTCAATCGATTTTAATTAATTTTTGTTTACTGGGATATTATCCTTAATCTTTTTAATAAATATAAGAAAAAAATATATAATTATAAAAAAAAATTATAATTCTTTCTTTATTTGTTTTTTCTAATTGCATAATTATTTCTTATAATATATAATTATAAATCTCTTTTTTATTAAGATATATGTATATTTAAATTGGATTATGTTGAAAACTTAGATGTAACAATTACATATAAATCTTTGCTATTGTTTAATTAAATAATAAATGTTATATAATTATTTGTAACAGTTTTGCTGTACTTATTGCTTTTCTGTTTTAATTAAATTTAATTACATTTTAACAAAAATTTTAATTTTCGCCTAATTAAATTAAAGATGTCGCGGCACGCGATAAAGCCGACAAATCTTCGGCGTTTTCACAGCGCGTAGTATCGACCATTGGCGCTTGACATCTGTCTCTCTGAGTTTTTGACACGAAGAAGAAAATACAAGTTCCTAAATTAATGATTCTCGATCAATTCGAGGATTTTATTCATCTGAAGTGATATGTGAAAGTTATCGAACTACATTAATCATTTTTCAATGTGCTAACAAGACATTTTACGTGTTTTTATTTTCTAACCTATAATAGTAGATATACATATCTAGTGATACATATCTAGTTTGATTAATTAAATAGTATTAGAAAAAAATGACATCTTCCCAAACGACGGAGTTAACCGAGGAATTGGTTAAAGACTATGCGAATTATGCAAAAGTGGACTGGAATAATCAGGCGAGTGTGCTATTTGTATTTTGTATTCTATCCATTATTGATAGTTTGCTATTTAAGAAATTATTAAATAATTCGTGCTGGTTTTAGGTGAAAAATGTTCGCGATCTCATAGAGGATACATTGATACGACTGGAGGAATTCCAATCGATTGTTGCAATGGTTAGATATGAATCTAAATAGAATATACAAATGTATCGATTCAATATTGATACTGAAACATTAAACATTTCTGTCTCTGAAGGTGGAGAATAGCAGTGCTGAATGCATGCAGCAACATCTTCCAAAGTTACAGCAAATGAAAGATGGTATGGCAACTCTTCGCAATAGGATAGATGCACTAGAGCACATTGTTGCAATGGCAAACATGAATTTAAATACATTGGAAGCTGCTGTAGACAAGGCAGAGGCTGATCTAGGTGTATCAGATAGATTATTCGGGATATTGAATCCTCTATCATTTTTTGTAAGTATGACATACTTAAAGGATACACTTTAGCATATATTTTAAATTATTACATGATTAAATTATACATTTTATGATTGTCATGTACATAATAATTTCTTGAGCAACTTAAATTGAATTTTTCAGAAGAAAACTCATGAACCAGTTGCGTCAAGTACAACATTAGTATACAAATCACCCGTAATTTATAAATCTGATGACTATTTTCAAAGAGAATAAAAAACATGTATATAAAAAGAGGCTTAGATTATGAAGCACCTGTTGTTAGATCAAGAAAAGTATTTATAAATTGTATGTTAGATCAGTAATTCATATCTATACAAAAAAATAAAATTAACTTAAAATTAACATTAAATAAATCTATAATGGATTTTTATTTCATGTGTTATATTCTGTTTATTACATCGATCAACATAACTGCTTGATTAGTAAGATTTTATATATATTATATTTCATTAGACAATCATCTATGATAATGATTAATTGTAAACATTTCTAGTTTGTAAAAATATTATTAAAAAACATTTATTTCATTTGTCCAATCTCCCAAAATTTTAAGTTTAAAATCTGCATCTTATAAAAATATTTAAATAAAGCAAAAAAATATTTAATTTAATTTTTTGAAATAAAAACACATTCGTTTTTATTGAAGAAATATGTGTGAAAAATAAAATATAAAAATAAAAGATATATAAATGATGAAATCTGAATAACAGATAGAAGTTTCTATAGAACTATTTACTTAGAAAATTCTCTATAATTTTTAACTTCACTCTTCCTTCTATTTAATTATCATTAATGAAACAATGTAAATTTCTTAAAACTACATTGTGCATAAAAAATATTTTAACATGCTGCGGAAGTACATGTTTTCAACTGAGCTTTTTTCTCCCCCAAGGAGCAACGTCCGCCTATGCAATGTCTCCATCTCATGATCTTGCCTATTCCACAAGTGACACTGCATGTTGACCAATTACCCCATTGGTCCCATATTTTTGGTTCTCTGTTGTTTTTTTCTGAAATAATATCATACTAGTTATTGTGTATAAAAATCAAATTCTAATGAATGTAGTAGAAAATCAAGATCAAGAATAAAATCTTTTAGTACATCGATATAATTATTTAAGTTGTAATTATATAAAGAAAAAACAAATTCTACAAAATCCAATTAAAGTATAAATTAACTGTAGAAGTTTACAAAGAGAGTCAAAAATCAGAAATATATTTATAAAAATTTTTATAAAAAAAAAACATTTCAATCATAACTCAAATTGCTTGGTAACTCATATTGGTTTCTTTTGAGAAAAAGGGATAGTTAGAAATTAAAAAGCATTTCTGAAATAAACGATTCTATGGAAACTTCCATCCATTACTTAAACTTTGTTGCTTGTACACATTTCACTTGTATTATTTTTTATTCGTACTTTACTTAATTGTTTTATCTCCTTTAATATAAATTGTAATTATTACATCAAAATAAAAGATAAATTACATGAAATATTGCTAAAGAATTCTCGATATTAATTTCGCTTAGGTAATACGAGCATTTCTGACTCTAACAACAATTTACATTCAAAAAACATTTACCTGAAAGGTTTTTTATGCTGTATAAAAACGTTCGTTAACTAGACATTACTAACGTTAAATATATATTCATTAATCATCAAAATGTTTCGTAAAAAAGTATTTGAAACTAGTAAAAGAAACGTTTAATAGTAGATGCGTATACATTCATTAGTTTTAAAAACGTATCAAATTTTAAATATTTATTTTTTGTTACATTTATTATGTAATTTCTAATGTTTATTAAATGCATTTTAAAACATAATTGCGTTGATTGGGAATTGAAAAAAAACAATCAAAATTTCTATCCGTTACCTAAATTTTACGTTATTATTATAAATTTTAGTTGTTCTTCAGTTTGATCGAATTGAATGATCAGGAGTAAAAATTTAAAATTTTGCAAATATATGTTACGCAATGTTGCACTTTTGTTTATATCGCAAAAATTTTAAACCACGATGTTGCAAGAAAGAAAAGATATTCCAATCATGCAACTCGTGGAAATTTCCATCCATGCACTGCCCAAATGTTGTTCATGTATGTTTCAATGATCGGTATTGCGGAAAGGTAAATCTTGAACCGGTCTCGGAGAAAGCCACAATCACCGACCAGTGTGCGATCTGCGATTGCACATGATTCGCACCTACTCTTTTTTTATTTATTTATTGACCCTTACGCTTTATTTAAATAAAAAATCCACGTCTATATAGAGTATTAAATATAGGGTTTAAAATAACGCTCACTAATCATATAATGCTATTCCTAATGAAAAAACTGAATCGAAAAATCCTCCATTTGCAACTTTTGCAATATATTTTTTTTAATTACCCAATAAATAAAATGTCTAAAATCGACGTATAAGACATCTTTAAAATATTTTTAAAAGTTCTTTAAGAAACATCTTCAAAATATTTTACAAAGAAACTGAAAGATATCTTAAAACTGTCTTACATATCGATTTTATTCGGCAATCTTTAAAATTAATATCTCATTAACTATTACGAAAATTAGAAGATGCGTAAAGGACTTTTTATTTTATTAAAGGACTTAATTATTTTATTAGGAATAGCACTGTATGATTAGTGGACGTTATTTAAGATACACCCTGTATTCTGTAATCACAAAAAATAGAATTACATAGTTTCATATAGCTGTGCAACATTTCACAAGTACGCTAGTTAATTGATATAACTCCACGATAAAATGCCGATCGAATGAATTGATGCTGCAATAAATACTTTGCTAAAAATTCTATGGATTATCTAAAGAAAGGCGTTATGAAAAGGCCAATTTTTGCTGTCTGCCAATGGGGGAAATCGACTCAAACGTGTTCATGCTTGAAAACTCCGTTGCATTTAACTATTTAATAATTATTAATGTAGCATTTTTATAAGCTATTCTATATTTTTAATATTAAAACAAAAATATTTGTTTCACGAATAACTATAATACCAAACGTTTCCCGGAATGAATTCAATTTTTTGTGTATTCCACATGTTGTAATTTTAACTAATCGAATTCTTCACCTTAAAAATTGTAAATAATGTCAATTTAATAAAAACCTTTTTATAACATTTTTTTCTTTTTCTAATAGAAAAAATTTAATAATTAGTACAAATAACAGTATACGTATTCCAGCAATAAATCTTCATTGAAATTCCTTATTCTATAATTATATTGAACCTATTTTATTTATATCTTTTAATTGTAAATAGTTGATTTTATATGCAACCGCATTTACCTCGTTTTATCAGTGACTGGATGTTATCATCCTCTTCGCGATCGTCAATATCGCGAAATATATCATAAATTTTACGTTGGAGTCTATCCGATTTTATTTTTGATGTGTCAATATCACTTTCAACAATGTTAGATGCAATATTTGTCGACGTTTTGTCAATTTCCGGAGTGGCTTTTTTAAAGGCTAAAATTGAAAAGTTATTTCGCTTACTTCTTTACTTAAAAAAGTAATATACTGTGTGAGAGAGAGAGAGAGAGAGAGAGAGAGAGAGAGAGAGAGAACATAAAAATCCTTTAGCAGTATATTTACCCATAAAAAGCAGGAACATGGCTAAATAAGCAAAGATCAATGTATTTCTATCCATTAATATATTTTATGCATTGATTTATATATATAGAATGTAACATTAATGTAAATTATTTTCTTCTTCTTCTTTTTTTATTCCCGTCTGCTTCGCTAATGATACGGCATACGGAATTGCTGCAATGAAGTTTGTTCTATATAATTAAAACCATGATGTAATATAAAGATAGGTGGAATGCGCAATAAAATAGTAGAGTAAATTTAGATTCAAATGAAATTGGCTGTTCTAGTATCCTTTATATCCTAATATCCTATTATGCGCGATATTACACTTATAAAAAAATGTATTTGATTCTTTCTCATTAAACCATCGATGATTAAAATTTATATTAACCTATTAAATTCACGTTGAATATAAAGTTTTGAACAATTAACCATCAATATTATATATACTGTCGCTATAAAATATTAATCATGAAAAGAACCATTTCTATAAGTCATAATTTAAAACTCAATTTAATATTATCAAAATGTATTGCATACATTTTCAGAACGTAATGCATGTATATTACATATGTATGTAGATATATTGTACTAATATACATATTTTATCTTTAAATCTATTTTTCAAATTTTTGTCGTTACAGTGCAATCTTATAAAAACATTAAGGAAAATAATCCGTGGCTCAACATCCGTGCTTGCATTCTTGTATTCTTCTTGTTATTAGATCAAGATAATTTTATTCCAGGAAAGAGTAATATCCGGAAATAAACTCTCTCTGTAATAGTTTACAAAGTAAGGACTTTTTTGTTTGTGCGTTCTCGAGACCGCTTAGTACTTTCCACATAATGATGTCAAGAAGACTTTGTCGATTACTTTCGCAAGTCGCAAACGGATCACGATTTTAACCCGAGCCAGCCGAGGATGCCTTTGGTACCGCAATCCTTCAAATGGCAGCTTTTCAACTGTGCCTTCTTGAGACCTTTAGTGCAATCTGCGGACAAACAATGACGCCAACGGACCTGTCGTCCTTGCCCACAAGATACACTGCATGCACTCCAAATGCTCCAATTGTCCCAGGCTGCCCAATCTGCAGTGAGAGGCAAAGAAAAAACACAATTTAACACCTTCAACGTTTCACATTCAGTTTCATTACGTTGCATAAAACAATAGTTAAGGAAAATTTGTTATGTGAATTTTATAAAATTATGAAATGCGAACTTATGAAACCAGAATTTATTTCAACGCCTACATATAACACTTTCTATTCCTCCATGTATTTCTATTACGCAAGTAACATCTAGTTCTTCCTCGTTACTTTATATTTATAAAATGCATTTTTGTTAACGTTTATATTATTTAATAAATCATTTTCAAAATATTTATGTAACAAATAGATTACAAAATAATTAAAATGATCAACTATTTAATTAATTAGGAAAATTATGATAATTACAAATAAAAGAATAAAAGAAAATAAAAAAATGTTAAACTGCAAAAAAAAATTATCTCTTTAAAATTGAATAGTCCATTCGAAGGAGTAATTTTAAAATATCCGCGTGTACACTAATACATTTATTGGAATAGAAATATAATTTGACATAGCATATCTTATTTTTTACTAATATCTCTTATAATATCTTTTTTGCTATTTTATTATCAGAAAACATATTGTAAAAGACATCAACAAAAAATTAAATGTTCGATGGTTTTTATACAGAATTATTTTCCTTGTTATCTTATCACCTATATTTTCATCGTTCGAGAAGGTTTCCTTTGCATCACGTTTCTTCTTTGTCAAATCCCCCGATACTCTCATTTGAGTAATTTCATGAGGTATTCTTTTAGATTTGCTGTATTTTATAGGGTGCATTTCGAAAAAGTCTTGCTCGTAACCAAGCAACTTTCGCCGATAGATTATATCAGCACTCGTTTGAAAGTACAGATAGAAATTTCTCTTTGTATTTTTCCAATAACGCTGCAATAATGAGGTCAGTGTCTTGTTTTATCTAATGTATATGTAATATATGCAATAAGTATAACATATTTATTTAACAAACACGATACGGGACTCTCAAAGTTGAAACACGTGTATAAGTTTTTGCTTCTTATTTTGCAAACCTTGGGTTTGTTCGTTGTGAATCGCTGAATGGAACGATGACACAATTGCGAATAAATGTCTGAATAAAAGCGTCTTTCATTGCTGAAATATGTCAAACTATTGAATAAACTAATCAATCTTTCTTAAGATTTATTATAAAAACAACGAAAAAAAATATATTCTTCGCCGCGGTATGTATTTAATGGCATTCTTCATATTCATGAAGAAATAAAGAGATTAATAGATTTGTATTATAATGAATGTTTTGTAATGTATGTGTAACAAGTAACAATACAGCTAATATTCTTTGAATAACGTGGCATTACTGCACCTTTTAGTTTCATCATTCGAATCTATAATCAATCCAATATTATACTCATAATTCGATACATTAATAGCAAATGCTCTGTCAGTGCAAGACTTTGGAAAATTTAATACTTCATAAATTACGCATCCGAAGTAAATATTGTACATCAAAATTAGTTTAAGTAACATTTGCATATCATATTTTCGGTTCTCATTACGCGGTTATGGACATGTATAAATATCGATAGAAAACTGTGTCTAAATTCACAATATTTTTGTCTTTACCATTCATTATATGCAAAATATAAACAGAAGTATTGAAAACATTCTAATGTAATATAATATGTTATATTTATAGCTCAGGCTATGCTTAGATGCCGTATCTGAAACGCGAAAGAAAATAGTTAAATATTCTTATCTACCCTTTTAATCAATTAGAGAATATATATTTTCATTTTTTCATAGTTAAGTAATGAAATAAAAACCAGAGGAAACAAATAAATATTCCTGCAAACATAATAAGAAATGTAGATTTATATATAACATGTATTATAAGTGTTATAAAATAATTTATGAAATAACTATTATGTTTATCCTGTAGTTTATTATATTTTTTTTTCTTTTTCTTTTATTTGAAAATATCTCTTAATTGTGAATGTTTCGTAATTATATACAATTTGTTACTATTTAAAAAAACAAAGTATTCATACGTTTACATATAATTATATTCTTATAATTTATTTATATTTAGAGATTATATAGAGATTATATTTTGATAATTAAACTTTAAAAATTTACGTAAAACTATATTAATAATTAATAGAGTAATAAACAAGTTCAATGGTAATAATTAGTATAAAACATTACATTTCTATTTAAAAATGCGTTATAAAGATTATACATAATGATTTATGGGCATCTTGATTGTGTATAAAAATATAATTAAATGTTATTATCAAACTTTCCTATCATAGATGCATTACTGTTTCATGAAACTTCCAAAATATGAATTTGTGTACTGTATGTTACATATGATTGTATGAATACTCAGTAATAAAAAATGTTTCTATTAGTCTATGTGCTAATGATGATACACAATCTAAAATTTATAATCATTATATGTAATAAAAAATGCTCCTAAAATTTAGCCCATTTTGTGACTCTCGAATTTTTAATTAAACTGTATGCCAAACAATGCTATGTGATCCCAGTAAGCAAAATGTCGACAGACTAGCAACAGATTGAATGATTTGATTAGAAATGTCAGCAGACTGACATCAACTACAGGCGCATTCTGTTTCCGTCGAGATTCTGTTGACAGAATCTGCTCACATAATCAGACAGATTGTGAAACAGAAAGCTTTGAGCTGTAAATCTTGTTTGATTTCTGCCGCTAATCTGCTAGCATAACATGTCAGCAAGCTTTGCTATTTCTAATATATAGGCATATTTCTAACAGTTTGCTGACACATACACATATATTGTCAGATATACTCTTGTAGCCTTTCTGCTATCAGAAATTGATAGTATACTCTATTTAAAATCTATTTTTACGACTTGGCTATCTGGAATGGGAACATTAATTCCAGAAAAAAATTAAATTGAAAAATTAAATTGAATTAAGGATTATTTTGGAGTTAAAATGGTCAAATTCCTAATATTTCCAATATTGTTCAAGCATTATAGACAAAAAGAAAGTTATATGTCCTTGATAAATAAATAGATAAAAAGAAAATTAATATGTCCTTGATAATAGTGAGATTTTTTAATAGAATTAGTCAGAATAATTTTTTTACTCTTCCCTCCTTGTTGCTTATTTTTTTTAAACTACCCTCAGAAAAGTTTTTGCGGAATTTCTCAAAAACAAATGCAAAAAAAAATATGTTTAGCAGATTATTTTGGTCCAGGATTTCAAGATAAACATTTTATCCTAAATATGTTTTCGATAGTTCGATTCGAGATTTGAAAGTCACAAAATAGGTATATTAAGAAACGTGTTTTTGAGATTATTTTTTCTTGCGATATAAAAATATATGTATAAGTTAAGTTTTATCTACTTGAAGATGAAAAATATGAAATATTAGTAAAATGTACATTTATCACATATAAATAAATTTTAACTCTAGCTGAAATAGATAATGCTTTGAATTATAAAGGTAGTTAGAATAATTTAAAAAAGCCCAACTTTAATCTGAGCAAATTATATAATTTATATTTAGATTACTCTAATATCGGTAGACTTCTGCAAAAGAAACATTAAACTAATATGTTACAAATATCGGACTAATTATAATCTGAAGAAAGCTTTGTGTGCTCGACCATTCGGTATTTGACCCTGTAACCTTAATCTGCGGACAGCCTCTCTCAAGTGCTTTGGTTGTAATGGGCCAGTTTCATTTTGTGCCTCCATAACATCTAAAGCTGTGCGACAAACGCAATAATCTAGAGTAAAATTCTAATATTCTATTCTAATAATATTTACAAAAAAATAACTCCTACCTTCTTCAACAATTTCGCCAACAAATACCTTAGCAATTCCTGACATAGCTATAACAACGTTTTGAGATACTGAACAACCTGTTATGGTTTGCATAATCTGAAATATTTAATAAAATACTTTCTTAAAAATAGAATTTTATTTTTTGCATGTAATGATTAAAACTAAGATACAGTACTCTCTTTATAGCTGCTTTTGGAAATGCGGATCGTCTGTACATTTCGTATCTATCCAGCTGATCTTCAGTAAAGTTAGATACTAGCACCCTAAAAAAAATTTCAAATATATTCTCAAGATTTAAGTATATGAACTTATAAAAGCACACACGCGCGCATATAAATATTTTAAATACCCAATAATAATATAATCCCCTTACTTCAGAAGTGACATAATTAAAAAAATTAAATTTCTCATAAAAGAAGAAAAGTATTTTTTAATTTGGCAGAAAATTATTAATTAATCAATATTGGTAAAGAGAATATATTCTTAATATGATTCAGTGACATTTTTTTCATTTTTGTTTTACAATCTTTAAAAAATCATCCTTTTTGATTTATGACGATCTTTTTCAAACCATCCTTTTTAATCCTTTGTAATCATTAAACATCAGATACATACTGCATCTTTTCTCTCTCCTCTTCTTCTATCTCCTTTTTGCTCTTTTCTTTACTTTCCCGCCTTTCTTTTGTACTGACTGGATTAGCACGAGGTATCATAATATCATTACTAAATATATCTTCAGCAGTTTGTTCTTCTATCTTCATATCAAGTTCTTGCTTCACAGTCTCTTGATTCTCTGCAACTGAGCAGGTAGAATTAGATCCAGTGTTTTCAATTTCCTCAGCATCTGATTGCGATTGGGAACTCATTGCATCCGATTCTGTCTATGTAATACAGATAATACAATTAGTTTATCTAAGGTAGTTTTTTAATAAATCGAGTTACCAGATATGTCTAATTTTTTTATATTATATAATGAAGTTGAAGTACTGAAATTGATGTATGCAAAATTCTATGGTAGGTTAACGATGAAATAAGAAAGAAAAAAATGTTGAAAATGTAACCTTTCATGAAATAATTTAGTGACAGATAAAGCTCACAGATGCTTCTTTGACTAACTGTACACAAATCTTATCATAGACTTTTCTCAAAAATGAGATTATGATTTAAAAAAAAATTACAAAAATTAATTTAATGGTAATAAAAAGATAATAAGTTAACAGCCATTCTGGAAAGATATTTATATCCATAAACTTGCATATCAATTTAATCTTGAAAAGTAAACATAATCATCTTGTTTTCATTCAATAAAGATACAGTTCTTGATTTATTATCGTATATATACCATACTATTTTATTAAGATAGACATGTAGTTTTAATATTTTATCCAAATTATGTAGATATTTGTAATTTTGGGTGAGCTCTGGTGAGAAAATCCCAAATTTTCAGCACTTTCCAAAGACCAGAGTTAATTTTTCAACAGTATTTATACCTTAACTTGTAAATTATCAATCTCCACAGCTTCAATATCTTTGGATCCTGAATTTTGTGTAAGACTAGTTTTATTATCTTCATGCTCTTCTACATTTTTATGCTCACTCTCTTTTTCATCCCCAGAATCTTCCTTTCCAAAGATATTATCCATCTTTCTAATGGAAAAGATATATATAAAATATATATAAAGTGTATAACAGGAATTATTAATCTGTTGCTATTAATTTATATATTTACAAATATGTCACATAATATTAATAAAAAATCTTACAAGATTATAACATCTTAACAATAAGAATCATATTATAACATCTTATATTATCTTATTTGATGATGTTTCATATGATAAGTTTATATAGGTTTTCAAAAATCAATTAAGATAATAAAGTGTTGTGTAATATCATTAATTATCGAAATATTGTTTATCAATACCTATACATATATAATATGTAAACATATAGTTTCATATACATTCGTATACATATTTCATATATGTGTATATATTAAATCGTATACTTATATTATATATTTCGTATACTTTTGTAGACATATATTAAACAATATTTCGCTAATTACTGATGTTACGCGACATTTTAATTCTTTCGAACCTGAATAAACTAAACATCATAAAATAAAAACATTACAATCTTGTAATATTCTTTTTATTTAATATTAGCCATTATTTAATATTAGACATTATTTAATATTAGACATAATAATATTAGCATAAAAATTTGGTGATTTGTTTAAACGTTTTATAAGTTATAAAGTAAATAAAAAAGAAGCGGGAAAATAAATTACTCCACATGCTATGGTTTCTTTAGGCCGAAATCAGACTACGCATTGAAGAATGAGATTGAAGATTGAAAGATTAAAGTTTGACCAATCCAGAACAAAAGAAGCCAAAACTTCTTTGTCCTCATTGATGAAATTTCAATCTTTAATCTTTAATCTCAATTTTCAATGCATAGTCTGATTTCGGCTTTAGAGTTTAGATTTATATATACTCAGGTACACACATATTTACAACAAATATTTTATTGCAAAACGTTAATTTATATTATTTATATTTATTGATAAAATGATTCGCCACTAATATCAATAAAGAAACGATATCTTTTAATGAAGAAATGTTAATCGAAATGATAAACATCATACACAAAAACAGAATTAATAGAAGATTGGAAGAGTACAGATTCAATGGAACAAAGTAGAGGCACAATATACACCACACAACGCGAAACTCAAGTAGTTAAGGTTAGTAAGATTAGAGAGAAACTTGAGAACGACTATCCTGTTATAGGAAATCAAATCGCAGATACACTAGCGCCAGTACATATAGTTTCAATTTGGGAACTACATAGCTACGTATTAGCGATAAAAACATGGTGTCGAAAATCCATGTGGTGCGTATCTGTGCTAAATCTTAGCTAACAGTGCTAAATTAAAGAGCTTATAATCAGAGTGGCGCCAATATACGAGAGATGACGTCATATTTTAGCGAAATTCTGCGAGAGAGAAAGAGATATACGATATCAGTCTGTCCAACAGACTGTCAGTTTTAGGATTAGGTGCAACAGCATTGAATGACATAGATACGTAAAGGTACATTGATAAAAATAAAATTATCGAAATTATTTTAGAAATATGGTTGGATGTACAATACCGTTTTGTAGCAATTCATTAAAAAAAGGATATGTTATGAAAATAATTCCGAAAGACACAGAATGCCGAATGAATTGGTTAAAGAGTATAAATGGCAAATATAAAAATTGGACACCGTCAAAAAATTCATCTATATGTGAGGTAAAGTAATTTATTCTTTATAAATAATGTATTTAAAATATTAAAATAAAAATGTAACATAAAATATACACAAATTAATTATAATATAATATCTGAAGACACGGTAGTGTCTTGGCACTAAGTATATGTATAGTCATCACATTGGTTACGAATTTAATTCTTTCTCTTTTTGTCGTAATCTTTTCAATTATATCATTGCATTGTGAGTTTAAATCAAATAATATGATAATTACGATATTTAATATATAATATTTTATGAAATGGTATATACATATATAATATTTTTCTGAATTTTTGATTTCTTTTATATTATTACAGGTGCATTTTGCTCCTAAAATGTAGGAACAGAGAATAGATAATAAACTAGCGCATTTAATAGCGCAAATAATGTGCAATAAATAACGTTTTGTATAAAATAATGTGCAATATTACAAAATGTACAATGTTGCAATAATAAATGAAATTTTATAATATATGTAAAAGTTTTATTATTTTATAT
The DNA here is from genome assembly GCF_000204515.1 of Acromyrmex echinatior. Next base: position 223,002 of record NW_011627305.1, read on the forward strand.
ACAATATTTATTTAATATCATTTTTTAATTTGTCACAATTTTTGAGCATTTTTTAGCATGAATTCAAAATTTAGAAAATAATGCGTTTAAAAAAGAGGGAATGGCCAAAACATGGCGGACCAATCACAAGTGATACCCGTATGGTGTCACTCTGATTGTAGGCTCTCTATCCCATTCTTATTCTTATAATTATATTTACAATTTGCAATTTGAATAAAATTAGAACTCTTCTAATTGTATAAGCAAACTACATTTAATTTAAAATTGTGAAGAAAATTTATATGAATAAAAATGAATCAATCTTAGAGGTCCTCCACCACCCCCGTCAATTTTTAATGGCGATCCTCTTTTCTTTGTAAGTACATTCCCCCGTAAAAAAACGAGTTATTAATAAATTTAATCGGTTTTTGCAGGTAAGTATGTTTTAAATTTATTTTTTAATTTTATATCTCCTTTTTTCTTTATTTTATTATATATCGCTAAAATCATATTGCATTATGTTTCAGAGTTATACATTTTTGAAAAAGAACATTTTTCTCATTTTGTTAACTATATTTAGTTACAACAATGTAGAATTTGTTATAAATATACAACTTTATAAATTCTTTTTAAAGTTGCCAAAATATACATAAAAATCGTTTAATAATTTTTATGTACTTGTAAAAGCGATGAAAATTAAAGTATATATTTTAAATTAAAAACTTAAAAGAGAAATTTAGTATTTATTATTTTAAATAACTACATTTCTGACTTATTTCTTATTTAATATTTTAAATAAGTTTCCGGAACCTATTTTATATTTTATTATACATATGTTTAAAGAATTTCTGAAACACAGAATAATTTGCAGTAAAAATAGTATCTTAAATTAATTTATTAACTGAAAAATTAAATAACAAGATATTTAGTACTTTTAACCAAACCTGTATTTAGCACAAATTGTTTCATTTTATTAAAATTTTTTGCGTTTATCTTTATATAAAGAACATATATAGAATATTTTATCAATCTTTATTGAAGTATGGATCATTAAAAAGAATTATGAAAATTGAGAATTATTGAAAATATTAAAAATATCTCACGCGAATAATTACTAATTACGTTTAAAAGAACATGCAGATAATATAGGATTGTGCCAGAGATGCCACAAAGCAAAACGCGAAATGTACGGCGATATCCGTTTGTCAAAATCATATAAAATACGAATTTGAAAAAATAATTGAATAAACCGTGAATATTTTTCATGCGCAATAGTAGGATATTCGCCCGGCGAACGCGCGAACAGCGAGGGGAGAGGTGACGCGTCACGCGACGAATAGGGAGGGGGAGCTTGCCGTGCGGCGCGGTGGTTGACTACGTCATCACTTTGGTATTCGCTCGGCGATTTCGGAAGGAGACGCATGTGTTTTCGAGTCGCTCCGCGTGTCGCATTAATTAATAGCAATTAGATATCTACGAACACGAATTACATAAGACTGCCTAAAACTAAGGAGTATATTAAGGATCAAAAAGAATTATAGGTTGTATTGCACGTTTTTCCCTTTATTTCTTAGATTCATTACTCACGTATACAGCTCATGAATATTTTAAATATTTCATGCGTTCGCGGATGTACGGTAATTAACAATAAAGATGAGATTCTTATTGTTAGATGCTATTATTCTATTTAGTCAAAATTGTTTTATAATTCAAAATAAATTTTTGTATTTATCTTCGTTTATAAAAAGAATGACATATTATTAATCTTTATTTAATTGTACATCATAAAAAAGAGTAATCAAAATTGAGATATAATATTGGGATCAAAATCGTCAAAATCATTTCACGTGAGCAATTATGTAAGGAAAATCATGCTAATAAGAATCTCTCTTTTTACTTCTTTTGTCAGCATATTGTAATTGATATTTAAAATTATAAAATAAACGTCAAATATGTTCCTCGGTATATCGCAATATAATTATGATATCACATTAAATGACTCGCGCCGCTAAAACTAGAAATAATTGTTTTATTAATCGAACATTAAAAATGGGAAGAATATAATATTTTACTTATTCGTAATATTCGTTTATTTCGGCAGTTAGACGGTTGGC
>NW_011627305.1:237653-266724 GCF_000204515.1 Acromyrmex echinatior
AATAATTAAATATCACAAACTATAACTTGTGCTGTGGTTTTTTATGCTCTTATTTTTTATATGTGTTAATATTAGAACCACGTTAGTTTCAAGATATATTTTACAATACAGCATGTTTGTCCAATTGGCATAATAATCGAACTGGTTGATTGCGAACTTACTAAGATTGACATACGTTAGTCAGAACTCTGATAATGATGCGTATATCTAAAAGTTGGAGACCGTTAAATCCATTTGAAAAATATTAAACAAATCTTTACAATATAATCTTTACAGTATATATAATATAATGTAATGTAATATATTAGGTGTTGGAATTAATTCGTAGCGTTTTTTTAATGAAAGAATGTTATTTATTTCACATGAGCATTAAAAAATACATTAATGAAAGTACTTCCCATCACTTTCTACTACTTTTGACCATCTTTCGGGCAGTGAATGAATACCGCGTCGGAAGAACTGTTCATCTTTAGATGAAATCCAGGAATCGAACCATTTTGTACAATCTAGTATTCCGACCGTTTTTGCTTCAATGCACGGCTCAAGCGCATCAGTTGCCGTCGGTAGAGATCTCCAGTAACGGTTTCATGCGGTTTTAGCAGTTCGTAGTATATGACACCCTTCTGATCCCACCAAATACAGAGCAGGAGCTTTGAGCCATGGATATTGGGCTTTGCCACTGATGTTGATGGTTCGCCGGGCTTAACCCATGACTTTCTGCGCTTTGGATTGTCATAATGGATCCACTTTTCGTCACCGGTAACAATCCGATGCAAAAAACCTTTTCTTTTCTGCCGTTGAAGCAGCAGTTCGCACGTGAGAAAACGTCTCTCAATATCCCTTGGTTTCAATTCATATGGGACCCAATGTCCTTCCTTCTGGATCATGCCCAAACTTTTAAGACGTTTTCCTATTGTTGAGAAGTCAACTTCCAATGACGTAGATAATTCTTTAAGTGTTTGACATGAGTTTTCATTGAGCAGTGCCTGCAAATCGTTATCTTCAAATTTTTTCGGCTGACCAGGTCGCTCCTTGTCATCCAAGTCGAAATCACCAGCTTTAAAACGTGCAAACCACTTCCTACACGTTTGCTCAGCCAGAGCATGTTCACTATACACATCCACTAAAATACGATGAGCTTCAGCTGCACTTTTGTTCATATTAAAGTAATGAAGCAAAACTCCCCGCAAAAACACTTTATCTGGCACAAATTTTGACATATTCAATGAATTATACAGTATTGTTATTTATGATTTCAAGAAAGGTTATGTACGGCAAATGACGTCCTATGATAGATGTTTACAATGTATACAGAACTATAGGTAACAACGAAATAGTGTACTGCTTGTGCCATCTCTTGTAAAACGCTACGAATTAATTCCAACACCTAATAATATAATATAATGTAATATAATTCTTACAGTGTTTTGGAAAGCTTTTGACACCAGCTATTAGATTCTGGCATTAAAAATACAATTACATATACGAGGCAGTCATAATATTAAGATGTAGAACAAGATAAGATAAGGTCTTTGAAAATATTTAAAAACTCCATATTCGAATAAGCACAACGTGATTTAAATTTAAATCAGTTGCATAGCCGCCTGAATTCTTCATGACAATTTTTTCGCGAAATTCAAATAAAGATATTACGTCGAGATATTAAACATTATGCTATAAAATAATGAAAATTATTTCAATGTTAACATGGCCTGAAGGTTGCACAATGTCAATAGAAATTGTACTAGTTCTTATGACTTATTCTGTGAATAGAACTAATTCTGTGAATTATTAAAAGAATCAATTTGCTAGAAAAAACGTTACCATTGCGAATTAATAAAAAAAACAAAGCAATTTGCACTACAGTTGCATGACTGAAAATAGTGGTATGACTAAATAATGATATAAAGATAAGATATTATATAAATAATGATATATAATTTATAATTTCAGAACAATGTTATAGTTCTATGTTGTTTGGAAAATATAGACTATGAATTGAGATACGTATAGATTAAAATTAAAAAATTGTGAAGGTAACATGCTTGCATTTTATTTTTTATTACATTTAAAATATACACATTTTTTTTTCTTTTTTAGAAAAGTGTACATTTGATGTATATGCTAAACTGTATAATTACCTGCATCTTATGTTTAATTACTGTTACTAATAAAATATAGGCACGTATTATTAGAGAGATTAGTTGAGAAAGTTACTTTGTAAAAGAAATTAGTTACAATCATAGTTTCTTTTTTCAAAAAGTAATTAGTTGCCGTTACAATTAATGTAAAAAAAGATTTTATTTATGTAATATAACAATGAAAAATAAAATGCAATTAATTGAGAAATATTGGGTTGCTCAAAGTTGTATATATTATACATAATATCTTTGTCAATAATGAATTAAATTTAAATTTAAAAAAAGAGTTTTAAAGCTTGAAATTTCTACTTTTAAAAAATACCACATTTTTTAAGTTTATATATGAGTTTGATAATTTTTACATACCAAAAACTACGAGCTGAAAAAGACGGAAAATTTTCTTTTTACTTTGTGGGATTGTAACGTGCCCAAAACAAATTTGAGAAAATTTTCGACTATCTATCGTGAAAGCTTGATATTTTCCTTATAAAATCGTTTTTTTTTAAATATTTCTATGATTTTTGGTTACTGAGTTAAATAAATCGCGGATTAAATAAAGGGATTATTTTGACTTTAATTGCTCATAACTCCGTTAAAAACTATCGTATCTCAATTTAAAAAAGAGATTCTTAAAGCTGAAACTTTACTCTATCAAGATATATTTATATTGGTTGGTAAAAAAGTAATTGCAGTTTTTGATTGATAGATGTCTTTTAAAAAAACGCAATTACTTTCTTGCCAACTCAATAATTCCAATATTATGCCATTTAGATATTTATGTAATTTTTTTATTCCATTCGATTATTATTCGAATCCAATTACGCAGTTGTTGATATTCTTTTTTGATGTTCTTTTTTGATGTTCTAATATTTCTTCTGATATGTCGTTCGTCATAAAAAGTTTATGTAAATATATTTTTTATTTCTTTAAAAAATCATTGTTTAATCAGTTATTTGATATAAGAAAAAATTATTCTAATTTTATATTTGAATCAAAATTGTTATTGTAACTTGTATAAAAAATGTATAAAGAAGTTATAAAAAACTTAATTAGTATTTGCAATATAAGATTTAAAAAAGTAATATATAAATAGTATATAAATTCACACAAGAATCATACAAGCATTTTAGATTTTATGACATTTTTAATGTGTGTGTGTAATTTTTATTTTATGTAAAATTAATTATTACCAAATTTTGAGAAATATTCTTTTAACTTACTAAAATTAATTGTTATGTAATTATGAAATTGTATTTAAAATTTGAATTAGATATATTTGTATTTGTTTAAAAGTTAATATAATTAGATTGTAATATAATTTACACAACATGAACATATTTTAATTAAGAAGAGACATTTTAAAAATATGTTTTATATATTTAATCCATAATGAATCAAAAATACATAACTTATTATAACATGTGATTAATTATTTATTTAGCTTTTCTTTCTTATCTATCAACACTAAACGTTTTTGAAAAAAATTAATCTTCAACTTAAAATATTTTATGAATTATCAATAATCTTAAAATTTTATTTGTTTCTACATTTGCAATTGCACCATTATATATTTTTTCCCATTTTAATTTGAGAAATGTAATTCACAATCAAGTAATGTTAATGTTCTTCGATATTGTTGCATTAGAAATAAACATATGATACAAATTAAATGTATAATTTTAATGATAATTAATGATAATTAAGAACTTTAAGATAGTAAATTTAAAATTAATATGCTAGTGAAAATATATTAATTACATAACTATATAAGAATAATATAATAAAATAATTTGTAATATAACTAATATATATTGCTAGATTGTAAATATAAAATAAATTATATCACCAATTTACATTATCGATTGCAAATTGTATTTATATAAATGCTATGCTTGGTAAATAAATAAAATTTGCAGTCGATAATGTAAATTGTTAGACATGCTTCAGAATTTTCCATGTTTTTCGAAAAAGTCTTAAAGACGTCTAGTTCAAGATATCTTTTAGGCATGCATGTGTTATTCTCTGAGAATTATATTTAATAATCGCAAAATATCAATTGTCGATAATATCATTGTTTTCCAAATTATCTTCGAATCCTCGGAGTCCTATTAATATATCGACGAGACACTATTAAAGATATCGTTCGATTCTGGACAATTTTCGTAACTGTTTAAATTGAGATTAAAATTAATCATGAATTTATGATGGAATTAATCTTCACCATGCATTAATATAGATTGAATATTATTCGTGTATTAGATTAATAATTACAATCTAATTTAAACATAGAAGTGATATTTTATCAACGCGGCGGATCCCAGGTACCGCTAGTTGCGGGAATGGCCGCGTGATGGCGCTGGGCATGTCGTGGCGAGCGAGACCGTTAGCCGACAGTGTCGCACGACGCCGAGTCCGGGTATTTGTCAATATCTGCTCCGGGATTTTCGGCGTTCTGCGTGACGAGAACGCGCGTGCACCGCATCGTGTGAACGTATTCCGTACGCTACGGCTACGCTCACGAGAGGAGCCACGACAGTTATCCTCAGGGTTCCGCGTAGTGTCCTCCCTTCGGACGAAAAGAGACCTCCTCTTCCTCGGCGTTTACGGAGGGGCACAAAACGGAGTGGCCGTCGAACGCCCGCCGTCGCGTCCGTCGTGCTGCATCGCGTCGCGTCGCGTCGCGCGAACCTGGCCGAGCGAACGAGTTCGGGAGTGCGCGATTGTAGTAGTAACGGCAATACCTGTGTGCGCCCGTGGCGTGTACCGTGAGTGACGATATCCTCCGCCGACGGGGGAGGTAGGGGAGAAGCGAATCGTAGCGTCAGTGACGTACCTTCTCGCGTATAATACGCGCGGAATAGCGGCCGGGAGCGGCGGCCGCGCGACGACGGTCGTGTCACGTCTACATTCAACCACGGAACGTCCTCCTGCCCACGAATGCGGTCCACGGCCGTGTATTAACATGTGAGTATGTACATACGTTTGTCACACGAGGTTCCCTCTCGTTCATTTTGCGAGCGAAATGCTCCGCCGAATCGCAGAGCTGCGACGAGCGATGGCTTTCGAGAGAAAGGGTTTCGTTGATGTCGTGCGGTTCGGTCGCGACCTCGTTGGCGGTATTGTTATAAACAGACCAGTTCCTCTTATAAGCCTCTATAAACCTGCATGTGAATGTGTGTATGCACCTTGCAAATGCGCATATACCAGATGTTTCGGAATTAACGAACGGACACGTTGCTTCGGGAATCTTGAAACGAATTTCTTTTTAATGAGAATTAATTGATCTTTTTTACATTTTTATCCATGGTTTTAATTACTGTCACCCTAAAATTCAAATACAAAAATCTCGCGAGAGTAAAGTCTATTCTGAATGGCACACACACACACACACAAGCGACGTCCCGAATTCTTTACTCCGTAGATTATTTCGAGGAAGAATTTTGTCTATCTCGAGCTGTGTGTGTCTTGTAAGTAGTACGGTAACAGCTCGAAGGATAAGATCGCATTCAGGACACTTCCGAGAACAAGAATCGATCCTGGAGCTTCTCTCGCGACTTCAGGGAAACATATCCAGTAATTCTCGGACACCCTGTATAACGACGTCGCCTACGCTCGCGCGTGCATGCGCGTCAGTGTGAGTGCGCACGCCACTGCTTCATTCGACCTCTGTGTGTATGTGTGTGTGTGTGTGTGTGTGTGTAATCGACACACATGTGTCGATCTCCTTCTCTCTCTCTCTCTCTCTCTCTCTCTCTCTCTCTCTCTCTCTCGTTGGTTCCTGCTTTAATTCTTCGCTGGATCTAAGTGGAGGAACCAGTCATATTAAAGAATTATTAAACGTTAACTGATGTGTTTTCTCTGCTGCACGCTGCAGCCAATGTTACTTATTGTTAGATTTGTTAATTATGTTAAAAATTATATTAATTTAGTAATAAATATATTTAAGATTGTTGATAAGAGTCGCATTTGAAATAGCTGAGAAGTTAATAAAGATTCATTCTCTCTCTCTCTCTCTCTCTCTCTCTCTCTCTGTAGCGTCGCATTAAGGGGATATACGTGACAGGTATATGCGCGCGCGAAACCGGTCGACCGACACTTTGGATCCTGCTTTTTGCAAAGGGCCAATCTACTCCCTCCTCCCTTTCTCCACTTACGCCACTTCTATCCTCACCCTTTTGTTCCCTTCTCTTTCTTGTCTCCCTTCCCGTCTGATCGCGAAGATGTGTTGCACAGGATACATAACCGGAGCATGTGAGAAAGAAGAGAGCTAAAGATCGAAATACAAGAAGAGATCAATTGGAAAACTGTCATGAGATGGAAGAATGCAAATAGAGTGAACGATTCCAAGGGGTGTTGTAACACTGAGATTATTCGATAAAAAATATTTGACAAGGATAAATATGAATAAGATATTCGCGTATTTAGTAGATATTTATCCTTATTCGTTTCTTGGGATTAAATTGAATTAATTTTTATCTATCTTGTAATTATTCCCAAACAGGGATTATAAGAAATAAATATTGTAAATCCATACAATTATATATTATACAATAATTGTTGCAATTTTTCTTATTATCATATTTTAATCATATTAGAAATATATGAAAAAGATTTTAATCGATTCTTTATCTATTTATTGAAGTATCACTTTAATATTTAATTAAATTTAAATAATATATTTATGCACAATAAAGTCTTATGCATAAAAAAGTAAAATAATCTATCATATATTATATATAATTAGGATTAAGGTTTTCGATTTAATATATTTTTTCCATACTTTTTTATAACGTAATTTATTAATTAACCGTAATATGAATAATACTGAATGATTTTCTAATCAATGCAATTGTGAAAGACCCAAGAAGGTATCATAAATGTGCATCAGACTCATTCAATCCAATTTAATCAATTCGGGCTTAGGACCCGAGAGACGGATGAAGATTAAGCGTAATCCATACGGGAGCGTAACTCTAAGCGATGACGCCAACGAAGAGAGTCCTGTTCGATACTCGGCCCTTATCGTCAGACCACCCTGGACGCGTATATATCTCGAACGTTGCATCTACCTGTCGACGTATAAGGCGCGCACTGTCTGGGGGATACAAAACTGAAGGTGGACGGTCGTTGGCCGGGAGAGAAACGACCTGAAGTCTCGACATGTGGATGAGAGAGGAAGAAAACGAGATGGGGTACGAAACGAGGATTGAGCGAGAGAGCTGTTTTACGATGGAGTTGTGCTCTGCCAATTCTCTCTTCGCGAAACGTTTTCAGAAACGTGATGGGAAACCGACTACGATTACGTGCTAGTCTACGCATTCTGTTGCTTGATTCATACTTTAAGATCACGATTGTAGTGCGATTTATATAGTTACAATTAGGAGCTTATATTTTTGATAAAATATTAGGGGCTTATATTTTTTCATTTATTCAGAATTATTTTACCTGCACTTGAGAAGATATACAAAATTTTAATAAATTTTAATAAATTTTTTGAATAATATCAACTAAATATTTACTAAATGTGATGATATATTTGCATGTATTTGATACCAGAATTTATCATTAATTTGATTTAACTATCATTTTTCTTATTGAGTAAATATTTATTTATTTACTGTATAAGTAAATGTGAGTACTAATTTATATAAATATTTATTAAAATTTAGTATAAATTTAATATTTTTTTCAGCATGCATTGTTATCTGTTGGTTGTCAGCATTGTACTACATAAGTTTGAAGCCTATTCTACAATGTGCTCTTTGTTTCTTGTTTTTTACCTTTTGCTTTTTTCTCCTTTGCAACCGTTTTATCAACAATTGTACTTTTTGCTACGTATTTCTTGTTTCTTTCGAAATTCGTTAACTTTTATCTCGGGCGATATTAAACAAAAAACCGGATAAGAAGCAAAAAGACAAGATGTAAAAAATAACAAAAGACAAGAAACAGAAAACAAAAAGCACATTGTATTAATAGAACAAGCTTAAAGGGTTCTTGAAACAAAGGATAATTTCTAGCAAAATAAATCGAATTATTCGCGGAATGCGACCGAGCAAACGTTAGTGATAGTTAGTTATCGCGAGTAGAAGATAAAGAAACAGGAAATTCAATCGATTCATGCGACTGTGGCGACATTACCACGTGAGTGTGCCAGCGCGTAATAACGAATAAAGTTATTATACTATCATAGGTGCGATAAGAAAATTGCAGCGTACAATGTCAGTTTTATCTTTGAGGAACTTCTTATGGTTTTAAACTGCGTCCACTACGGACGGCTTCGTGAATGTTCGCTAATACTATGGGCAAACTGTTTGCTTTTATCAAACTGTAATGCAAGCTGTTTAATATGAACGAGACGATCAAACGCAAATGCCTAGAGAACATCGATTTCAGAGTATGCATACTGTAGCAAACAGATTGTTACTCGTAACTTGCTTGCGTTTTGATTTAAATAAAATGGCACAGCTTTTGACCTTTGTTAAGTTCATTTATATAATACACTTGTACACCATAATTTAAAAAAATATCTGTTAGAAAATCATACAATACACGAAAGAAAAAAACATTCCAGTTTATAATTATTAATTTTTGACTTTTTTCTAATTTAGCGATCTAAGATTTTTATACATCGAGTTTTATATCCAATAATGCAAAAAAATTGCAATAGCATTGTTATTATTACTAATTATAAAATTTTATAATTTTATATAAATATACAATATCGTAAATTAAAAAAAAATTATATTAGGTGTTGGAATTAATTCGTAGCGTTTTTAATGAAAGAATGTTATTTATTTCACATGAGCATTAAAAAATACATTAATGAAAGTACTTCCCATCACTTGTAAAACGCTACGAATTAATTCCAACACCTAATATAAATCAATAAGGTATATAAAAAATACATAATACTCTATAAATAAAGTCTTCTGAATAAAACAGTGATAATAAATTACACATGCAGATAATTGTAATTATTACAAATGAGATTTAATTATTTAAAAATTATTATATACATGTAATTAAGCATGTAATTTTATGAGAACACGAATTCATCATCAAATGAATTTGGAAAATGTAATTTATCGCGCCAGAATTGTTTACGCGACTTTATTAGAAAAAAATCACATGGAACTCTGTCGGCTACCGCATTGTTAGTGAAATGATCACGACTTGCAATTGACGTTTACTTTCGATTTCAATTTTAGTCGTGCAGTTTGTTTTGACTCGCTGCAATGGCTTGAGTTTCATTGACCTCTGCATGCTTTTATCGATCATAAGTCTTGCCTAAGTAGCTCTTATATAGACTATTCAATTTTTGCAGTGAATTATCGGTGTTTTACTGATAATAATTTAATATTAACAATATTGAATATTATTATTTCTTGTCTCTTATTTTCAATCTGCACGTTAAAGTTATAATCGCTTTTTATTATTCACAAAAAAGTCAAAATAAAGAGTAAAGTTTTTATCACAAGATTTTGATATTCTTCTTTCATAATATTTTTTTCGACAAAAATAAATTAAAAATTATGACTGATAACTTTTTTCTAAAGGTTAATATTAATATCGATCGGCTCAAAGATATTCTTGGTATACATTTGCAACGAAAAAAGATAAACGTGCTGATGCATATAAGGTGAATGTGCGCACGATATTTTTTTGTGGTATCAGCTATATTTAACTCTTACTTGCAAGGTCATACAAATGAGTCATCGTATATCGTCGTTGATTTCTTGAAAATAGGAGATGGGAAAGTTTCATGATGGGATGTCATTGTCATGAACTGCATTTTTATTCTTATTTATAGTTATTACATGAATTCCATATTGAAAGGTATATTAAATAGAGATATTCAAGTTAAAGTTTCACATCTACGTTGACAGAAACATGCAGTATTTATTAAATGTATACATGTATTTATATTTGACAAGACTCATTAATTTGATTCAATTATAATTTTTTTATTTGTCGTAAATAAATGTTAAATTAATAAGTATTTTATTAAGTACTTATTAATTTAAGTACTTATATTAACTTATCATTAACTTACGGTAAGTAAATATTTAGTAAATAAAGAAAATGATAATTAAATCAAATTAAGTTCTTGTATAAAATATAATATAAATATATATTTACGTTTAGTAAATATTTTCAGCTAATAGTTCAAACAAATATTTATTAAAACTTTTCACTATATAAATATAATATATTTCAATAGTCATATTTAGTTTGAAATTTAAGAATATATTTAACTAGTTGCAAGGAATGCAAACAATTATTTCCATCTGATATTATTAAAGTACATATTACAATTGTAGTACACGCTTCGCAATATTACATATGAGACGAGACTCATAATAACTTTATTAAATATCTATGTTTTAAAATAATATAAAAAACTAATTTCATCAATAGATAAGGATGGAATATAAAAAATTAAATAGAACTAATTTATTTATTATAAAACAAATATCACGAATCATTTTTTTTCTTCATAAAATAAATTAAATAATTAAAAAATTAGTTAAAATATATCTGTCTATCTCATAATAAAATATTTCATATTTTACTGCCATAAAATTTAATGCTATAGTATTAAAATGTGAAATAAAATCTCGAATATCACTTTCTCATATTAATTGATATAATATTTAATCTTGGAAATACAAATAGGAATTAATCGCAAATTCCATAAATAAATATTCAAAAAAGAAAAAAAATAAAGTAATAATTTAAATAACTTTTACTATGTTCTATTAATAATTTATTTTTATTTCTTATAAATTTATACAGAGAAATAGCTTTATTATTCAAATAAGATACACTTAAATATCATGAAGGAACTTAAGTAAAAATTTTATATTTTTAAAATATTGATACATAATATATTTTAATTGTCATAGTTTTATTTTACTTTTTTTGTTGTTTTTTATTATTTATACAACTAATAAATTTCAAAATTCAATTAAATAATAATTTACTTATAACATTTCATGGCAAACAATTAATCAAATAAAATTATAATAAGTATATTTTCATGATTTGCTTTCTGAAAATTTTTTAACAATTTTTGCATAAATAACTTAATAAGTGACAATTGTAAGATTAAATATTTCTATTAATCTTTTCTAACCCATTTATTCCAACATAATAGATTTCTATGTCATATACTTATCTCTGACCTTTTATACGCAGTACGGCAACAAAATGTCATGTGATTCAAACTTTCGAGAAATGAATTTATTGGAAGTGCATCACCTCGAATAACTTTTAACCAACAATATTTTGCTGCCGTAGCGCGCTTCTCATGAAAAGTCAGCTTTCATACTTTTAACTTTTACATACATACATTTATAGACATTTTACACACACACACACACACACACACACATGTATATTCAGGATGTCCCAAACTAACGATAAATATTTTAAAGAAGACCGATTTTTTGCAACGTTTTAAAACGAAAAATCTAATAAGCCAAAGAAAATGAGGATATGATAGATACACACACAACGGACAATTCTAACAGAAGATGATCTGAGACGGAATCACAAATCCATCACTAAGCTTTATATTGGTGAGTGTTATATCTATTATCTTAATAAAAGCTTAGTAATAAGATGAAGCTTAATAACGGATTTGTGATTCCGTTGAAACTCTTAGGTCATCTTCTGTCAGAATTGTCCGTTGCACTCGTATAACAGCATTCGCGAAAACGCGGTTAATTATAGCGCATACTACTAATCATCACGATAGAATAATCATCCATACTTTGTACTATATATTTATACACGGTACGCCGTATATTAGTCGCACGCGACGTGCACTTTATTATTTTACATGTCGATAAAATTCCCTATTGAAATGTGATCATGAAAATAACGTGAAACGTTCAGATAAACGATCAGATAACTATGAAGCTCTGTAATTTGCAACCGCAAATCCCTCAAATTAACATAACGATCGAAATTCTTTGTTTCAAGATATTCAATTTTCAGTACATTTAGCGATTCGTGTATTATATCCCGCGTTCTCAATTCGATAATCAAGTTGCGTTCAAATCAGCGAAAAATTTAAAACTCGATGCAAAATATATACACTCGAATTTAAACATTGTTGAGATAATTATTGTTTGCAGAACAAATATCGCATATATATTTATAAATTTCCGTTTCCCCTATTGCTTTAATTTTTAAGTGACATATTTAAATCCGTACGACATATTTGTTTTATAGAAGATTTATGAAATTGAACAATTATAAATTGGATCATTGAGAATATACAATATAATTAAATAAGAGAAATCCTATATTCAATCAAAGCGGATTTGTGCTTAAATATTTTGATGTGAATTCGTATATTTACATATCCAATTCTGCAAACCGCGCATCAAAATCTTCGGTTTTGAAACACAATGGACAGAACTAGAGTAGTTATATCGCATAAGTTGACAATTCATGAATAGTCGTTAATTGCGGGAGATAATTAATTGCACAAGTTGCAAATCGAAGTAATTGTCCATAAGAAATATCGTCTTTCGATAAGTAATATGGTGACACGCGGAGAGAACTACGAGCGAACTACTTGCCGACTCGAGTTTCGATGCGCGAATGACAATACTGCGCGCGGAGCCTTTCGAGGTCGCGTTTTACCAAACAACACCAAGGCCGAATGCCAGTTAGCCTTGTTTTCTCGACGTATTTAATGTTTATTTTATACGAAATATCTGTACAAAAAATTATTCTGTTCATTTTAATTAAATATATGTTTTACTCGTATATTTTGCTGTGAGGTGAAACTTATTGGGTCATCTAAAAAGTATCCGCGGTTTTTTGTCACTAGATGTGTGTTGATGGTCATATATCCAGTGATAAAGTACCGCGGATACTTTTTAGATGGCCCAATATTATTAGCGTCGTCTAAGATAACGATTAATTCCCGCCGATTGAAAAGAAGATTTGAAATAAAAATATTGTTAATGAATTTACTTCAATCTGGTTAATATGTACATATATAAAATGTATAATGCGAATTTTAACATGAATGATTTTCTTCTTTTAATATTTAAATGGTTAACATTAATTGCTTATATATTTAAAAAGAATTATTAAATCTATTATTTGAAAAAAATTATCTTTTTAATCGAAAAATTTACTTGCAAATTGTTTCATTATTAGAAGAGAGAGCATCTTATGCAAGAGAGAAGTAAAATTACTTGATTTTATTATATTGAGCTAATAAATTCGCAATTTCCTGCCCCAAAAATGACCAGTGATTACACGCACAATTCACTCGATTTCAATTCGCACGTAGAAGTTCATACATCGCGGAAAAGTGTGCATCGTTCCCATCCCCCTGGACATCGTCGATTAATCGATAGTTCGTGCCTCATCCGAAAAGCCAATGCGCCAATGCGTTGCACACATTCTCCGGCGTGCAGTCCGTATTCGCGTGCGCTGTGCAAGCAGGCAGCAATTGGCGTCGGAGGTCAACATACCGTTATAACCGCCGCGTCGTCGCCGTCGTCGTCATCGTCAACGTCGTCAACGTCGTCTCTATTTCACAAACTGGACCGCGCTTGGATGACGGTATCATCGATGTAGACGATGTACGCGTGACACGCTGCGTGTGTACTAATCTACTTTGCACTGTAGACGCACCGGTTTGCGCACGTAATTGCATGTGTGTAATTACCGCGACAATAAGTGCGTACGCATCTACCTTGCTCCGACAATATGAGTAACGAGAAAGAGAGAATGATGAAAGAGAGAGAGAGGAGATTGGCGGAAGCCGTGATCCGATGAATGCCTTCTCTGACCGCTGCAGTGCGCCGGGTTACGCGTAGGTGCATGCGGTGAGATGTAACGATGCTCGACCATCGGCATGAAATCTTCGTGATACGACTGTGGTGTTCGATTTCTATTGGTCGTTTGTTAGTTGTTTTACGAGCACGGTAGTATTATATAAACACATACTCTCTTTCTCTTTCTTTGACGCGCTTTAAGATTTACTAAGACAAATTCTTCTTAATTTTTAATTTTACAATTATTAATTTATTCTTCTTCCATTTTTTACTTTATAATTATTTGTATTTTCGTTTTTTTATATTAATTTCTTGACGAATGTATTAGAGTTTTACTTTTATAAAAATATCGTTATAAACTGTCTTATACTTAATTATTTTTATAGAATTGTAATAACAAGAAAAATAGTAGAGCTGTAGGATGACACAAAAACACTCTTTGTATTTATTTTCTTCAAAGAAAATAAAGTAGAACAAACAAATCTAATACGAATGCACTTTAAATAACATCCGAGGCAGCGCAATGCAGTATGCAATACCACTGTGCGCACAAATGAAAGCTGAGTCGGCACATGTCGAATCGCACGTGTTACAAAGAATTATGAGTGATTTTTGTGTACCTTGGAAATTAAAATAGTTTTATAAAGTAAATTAAATGGGACTCGACTTATGTAATAATATAAAGCAGAGTTTCTCAACCTGTTTACCGCAAATGGTATTCAAATGTGCTACGAAAATTTTAGAGAAAGTAAAAAGAAATATTAAAATAATTGAAAGGCGAGTAAGGCGTGAAATAAAAAATATTTTTTAAATTGTGTACATTATTTAAATTATATTGTCTGACATTTCATTTTAACCAATAAAATTATCTTGACAAATTTAATTCATTATTTAATATGTCGCGAATTGAAGATTGAAAAACGCTAATATAAAGAACAGCAAACAATTCCATTTGTCTTCTTCTCATAAATCTGATTAAACTAATTAATTACTATAAATTATTTTTATAAGATATTTTTTAATATTACTATATTATAGTAATATTAAAATCGCAATACATTCTTATTTAGAAAAAAACGTTCTATATCTTTTTATTTTTCGATTTATGCGATTATATGAAGTAACTTACAGTTAAGAAAAAAATGTTTTCATTATCTATATTTAATGTTTGAAGAATTTTTTTATATAATATCATAGAAGCGAAACTGCATAATAAACAAAAAGCAGCGTATTTTTTATTTTGCATAATATAACTTTCTTGATAAGAGTCGTTTTATTATTCAGAGATTTATTGTAAGAAGATCGAAGTTTATTATAAATCTCATAATTGATGCACAGGTGTGAAGAGGCGACTGAAGTGGAGACGCATCATCAGCAAACGGCAGCTACGACGATGGGCGTCGCTGAGGACGAGACACCGTCTTCCCTGACTTCGTCACATCCGAATACTAACAATCCCAATCAAGAAGGTGAGTCTGCACGCCTATTTATCATAATTGAAATGCAATCGGGAATCGATGTGATGATTGATTATTTAGGTGTTATGTGGATACCTTTAATTCCTACTTTCACCAACATCGTAGATATATCGTACGTTCTATCTTCCGGAATTTTCCCAATGGTGAATTTCGGTACTGCGTTGAGTACGACGTAACAAAAGGGACAAAAAATCTCGTGTCGGGATTGGCCGATTTGCGCCAGCACTCAAGTGCAGTGCTTGCGTGCTGCATAAGAATAAGCACAAAGAATGAAAGTCACGTTGCTGCTCTCCAGCTGTTCTCGAGAGTGTGTGTTTTGTCCTTTATCTCATCGGTTTTTTTGATGCGGGACATTGCTCGCGGATTTTATCCTATTATATGTACTGCGGTACTTTATCTTTGCAACGCAAAAACATTGAGGTATATAATCGCTGCAAAATTTTATTTTATACAAATAAAAATCAATATTTAGAAAGTAAATATTATAATGATTTAAAACTTTAATAAATCTTTTGGTATTAACAGTCTAGATTAATTTGACAAGCCAGAAATTTTTATCTAGTTTGTGAGTAAAAGATAATTGCATTAGTGTTAATATTGAGGTAATTTCTATAAAATTATAATGACATGGTTTTAATTTACATAAAATTGATTAAATTTTATATAAATAGAAAGATTTATTACTCTAACAAACTTCTTCATTTTTAATTCTCTATCTACAATCATAATTTTACTTCCTCTTACAATTTAGATCTTTTTTGTCCAGCCTAAGTTTTTTTACTGTTCTAGGCTTTCAAAAAACTTCAAAATTTAGAGTTACCTTTTAATATCTTTATTATATTACCAAATAGTTGTTTAATTCAAATGTTAAAATATTTATTAAATCCGCGCTCTTTTTTATTTCGGAAAAATTTCACTTATGCCAAAAAAGACGTAAATTACGGACGGTGGGTTAAAATTACTATCAAAAATTTTCATATTGTTCAGAGTCAGTATTCTTTCCATCTAGCTTCGTTTCTATGCGAAAAGAATTCGCTCATTAATCGCTTTAATCGTCCCGTTGCGGAAGTTCGCAGCGCGACACGATGAAATCGCCGGCCACCTCTTCTCAACGGTGACCGTCGTGAAACGGTGCTTTACCTTGCCTTTCATTCCGTATTAGATTGCGATCGCGGAAGGGTAACGAGATGGACAGATTCAACGTAGGCTGCCTTACCATATTCTTTTCTTCTTCCGCGTAGCACATTTGAAACGTGTTTAGAATCGAATTTGACATCGCCTTGAAAAATATGCAGTCATGTTTTTCCTTGTAAAGTAAAATAAAAAATTCTGCAAAAAAACGTGGCTCCGAATAAATGCGACCTTTTTAACGCTTCTCGTCTTTGTCAAAATATTTTTTTTTAATACGTATAGCAATTTTTTATTTAAAAAAAAATGTAAAATACTTTAAATACTCAAAAAATATTCAGAGGATTTACAAATTATATTTAGTAAAAAATATGAGGTAATATATAATGAGATGATATGATTTTTTTTTTATCGCGATCGCTATTTGCGGAATGTTTTAATAAATCATCAATATAATTGAATTTAGAGTGGTCTAAACTGGTCCTAGCTAGTTCAAGCCGAATTCAGACTGGTCCAGTCATCCGATGTCCATACTGATTTAAATGCTGCGCATACCATAATACGTTTCTATTAAAATTCTCGTAAAATTTTTCAATTTAAATACTTTAAACGATTAAAACTTTTTATCCTAAATCAATTTTAGGAGTAGTTTTCTGCTGTAAAAGATAGTCATAACGTATTCTTTGAATAGAGAACATTTTTTACGCTTGTATCGCATGTTACTAAAGTTCCGGCCTCGCGTAATCCTTTTTTCCTTTACGTTACATGGCGATACGATGTCATTGCCGTAATTAATTTGAATCTACTGTCGGCTGCTTGTGCAGTCTCGTTGCGTAGCTTCATGCGGCAGTCATACGGTCGTTGCAACGCCGCAACGTTCTGTCCAACTCGCGGCCACGTCAAATTTCAATAGGGTTTATCTAACTGCGATGTAACGTCATGCGTGCAATGCCACCGTGCTCGACCGTGCATGTCCACACAGAGCCTCAGGATAATATCCTCTGCGAAGGATTTTTCCTCCCGCAGGCGAATATTTTGAGGATAAGATAATGCAGCTTTTATATGCGACCAAGTTTATTATATCATATCACTCTAATACGTATTATATATCATATTGTATTTTATTTTTAGATTAATTTTCGTTTCTTTATTTGTTCCTTTCTTTATCACATATTTTTTTATTTTTGTTTGATAATCCAATATTGATTTATTCATATCTATTATAATATTCGACTATACATCATTTCTTTATAAATTCAATTTTGCGTCTTGCTAACGCGAGTAATAAATTAGTGATGAAATGCGGCACTAAATATGTGACTAATTTCGGCACGGTTATGAACAGCGAACGAGCGATGAGAAGAATAGTAGGCACGCCCCGCTTTCTCCAAACTCTTTAATTGTTCAATGAAGAAAATGGCTCTCCCTTCTCTAATTTTCCCCCCTTCCTCCTCTGACACGATAATGCTTCTTTTGAAAGGCGTGCATGGTGAGTTATGCTTTAAACGTATCTTTATCAAGTCACGTTGTATACGCAGCGTGTATTCTCAGAAACACGTAATTTTGCAAATCGCGAATTATGCAGCGCGGGTCCATTGAACCACGTACGTCTGAGTCGCGTATTCAGTCGTGCAACGATGTGAACCAATGCCATTCTCAGTTCTCCGAAGTGCAACGATGCTTGTAACGTATTCGCGAGTTATAGAGATGTAATTTTAACGACCAATCCTTCCGTTTAATCGGCATATCATTAATTATATACAATTTAATACTATCGAGAATAGTCTTTAACACAATTAAAGAATTAAAATTTCTAAAAGAATAAATACTTATTAGCAATAAGTTGATATCGAAAGATATTGTCGCAACAAACATTTTTTATTGCCGAGAGTACTTGCTATTTTCCATAAAAGTTTTAATCTTTTTTTTGATGTCTGTTTTTTTTACAGTTGAATTAATTTGAACGTTATATGTAATTTCAGGGCATATGAATTAAAATATAAAACTAATCTCATATTAAAAGAATAAAAAAATATATTAATAAATATTTATATAAATATTTTTTGATCTTTTTCCAAACTGATTTAATTATTAAAATGCTGTTACAATTATATATTAACAGAATGAAATGAAAATAATATGTATTAGATAAACAGAGTATAACAATAAAAGAGTTAATCTGATCATAAGTCTTCTTTTTGCTAATATTTTAATATTTTTATTGGGTCAATATATTGATAGAACCGAATCATTCTATGTCAACCGACATTCATACTTTCGTTATCTTGACAGTTGAATTCATCGCGTACCATATGGCAATGACACTTTACGCTTCGCGAACTTCAAATAACGCTAGTTAGTGGGAGAAGGGAAAAAGATAAACAAATTAATCTTATCGCTATTTATCCTTGGCGTTGAACGTGACTCAATCAAATCGGTTGCTATTGATTTTTTCTATCAGCATATACAGCGGTATTATATATCAGGAATTAATCATGCAGGGATAAAAAAAATGATAATTTTAATTTTGCTATTGCAAACGGGGAATATTTTTTATCTTTTAATACAATTAAAACTAAACTGCTTAGGTCTATTTATATAAAATGAGGAAATACATATTTTTTAATAATATTCCGAAACAATTTCAATATTAACATTAATATTGACATTTATTTAATGTTATTAGCACGCCAATTTTTATCAAGTTGTATTGCCAAGTTCAGTTGGAAAAGTTTTACTCTAAGGGACCTATCTGTATAAGACGTTTCTACGTTTGTAGTAATCCTGAAAATTTCAAAGATTCAACGATTTGCGAACAATCGAGATGGTTTTTATACTGGAAAATTTGTTACCAGGTCAGGTCGAAGGTTGATCGTTGAACTTGCCCTAAAGAGATCACATTGCGTCGTCCTTGGTTGTCGCTAGATTTTATCATTTATATACGTTACTCGTTCTTCATTTTCAAGACCGTTAGTTGAGGATATACGTACGTGATCTCGGTGCAGCAGATGATTTGTGATGGAGATTATTGAAATACATACCTTAGTGCACTTCAAAACGTCGAGTCGTTTGTTTATGCATGAGTTGCTGCAAAAAAACTATACTCTTTGCATAGAAAGGATTCATTTTCAGTATCTACTAAGTTTAACATTACTTTAATATCCATAACTTTTAGCAATCTTTGCCCTGATACTGATCAATACAGTTAGAATTTCCTTAAAGCGTTAAACTTCTCAATTCTCATAATTACGTAAATCTTTCAAGTAACTTTTCCTTTTAAGTTTATCGACATTAGTGAAAGAAAGTCTAATCTAACTTTGTCAAAAGTTTACACGAAGCTTATACGTAAATCTTGTAATTTTTATAAGTTTTGGTTAATTACCGATCTGGATCGAACACGATCACGAATGTAATCAGAATAAGAGAATGAGCCAATTAATTCTGATCTGTATAAGGATTAGGATTAATCTTGCTTCCGATACAACACAAATATGTTAATACGTTCTATTTAAGTGAATATATAGTTATCATACGTAACATCAAAGGGGACGTTTCCTCAATTAGCCGTAGTCAGTGTTCTAAAATCAAAGACGATTGTATGGAAGTTCAAGAGCCGTTCCTCCCTGCCGTCTGTCGAAGCACGTGAGCTGCACGAGGAGAGCAACGTGTGCAGACTGCTATTTACTTAGCTCTGCCCTGTGCAACAACGCATTTCCTTTGTTCTACCTCTGTCTCTCGGCTCAGCTTCATTATAGTCAATAATTCCTTTCTCGGGCCGAGAGAACGAGGTGACGTTTCTGACCTGGCACTATCATCAGCGTGGCATCTCTCTCTCAATGAGTTAACGTAAAGTGCGGAGGAAACAAAAGAATATCAGTGTTGTACCGGACCCCTCCAACTGTGCCGGCAATTTACATAGTAACTGAGCCAAATCTGGGTCGCGAAATATGGATCTGTGAATATCGATATGCAACACATCTCGTGCAACTGTGTGAATATTCTGCGAATAATGTCGCTTTCTCCCTTGTAATATATACAGTATCGCTTCCGAAAATCAAAGAATGAAATTATGTTGCACTTCTCATCTAGAGATCATTAGAGACTTATAATAGAGTCTGACCACGAGCAATTTTGTCAAAATCTTACGATAGAGAAAGATACGTTGTATATAATTTTTTCTCTTATATATATATATACTGTCTCATTGTTCTAATTTATATTATTTTACTCTATAATTTTAATTGAAATTAAAGAGAGAGAGAGAGAGAGAGAGAGAGAATAAGTTAGAGTGAGATAGTATGTATACAAAGGGAAATTATATACATCTTTCTCTCTCGTAGACCTTTGACAGAATCGCTGAAGGCCAGATTCTGACAATAGAGACTTTAGGGATCATGAGATAGGAAATATACGATTTTACAGAGAAAAAATGTACTAAATTTTAATAAATATTTATTTGATAAATGTCGTACTAAATGTGTACTAAACATTTACTTACGGGAAATAAATATTTATTCAATAAAAAGAAGATTATTAAATAAAATTAACAGTTCTTGTATCAATTAAATATTTTTATATTTAGTTGGTAGGTGTACTATGTGTGTACTTCAAACAAATGATTTATTAAAATTTAAAATATATAGATTCGAAAATTATATCTTTACATAAATTAATGATGGTTCTTGTAGGATAAAATAATAAAATTGATAACAAGAAAGAATATTTTTATTAAGAGTTAGATTAAATTAAGTAATAATTCCAACCGCATAAATATTACGGAACAATTTTGAATGGATAATTATTCTTGTCAAAGTGGAATTCTAACAAACGCTAACCTTCGTGCTTTTTCCCAACGCTTTCTACAACGCGTATTCCAGACGCGTTTTCTTGTGAGATGAAGGAAAAAGGAAAGAATGTAAATACCACAAGACAAAGGTATCGGCGACGTTTCGTACATGAGACAGAATGCATTATATAACGACTATTGTTCTCGCGACTTCCGTAGGAAGAACCAACGAACGACAAGAGGATGTGCATACGTGTATATTTTTTTCCGCGAATATTTTTCTTCACAGCCGCGAGAAATCGTGTGATACACGTAAATAAAATAGATTATCCAAATTGCATCGCTGCATTTTCAGGTCCGCGAAAATCGATATTCCGAAATTCGCTTCTCATACATTTCAATCTAATCTTCAAGAACAAATTCCTGTTTCGGCTTAGTTCGTGCGCTCTCGAATTGTTTGCGTTGAAAATTATACGCTCCGCAATAAAAACATCGTTAGTAATCTTATATAATAACAGTTATAGACCGTTTGCAGTTAATATTGTATTATTCAGTCTTTGATTATAATAATAGTGAATTACATTCTGTGAGATAAATAAGAAAATGATTAATATTAATGTGAGATATATAAAGAAAAGATAAGTTATAAAATAGTTATTATAAAATAAAATATTTATATGTAGAAAGAATGAAACATGAAATTGAGATGCTTTTTCTATTTGTTATTTGTTTCTGTTTCTAGTAGATTTTACACGCTAACGTAAAATATTTTATATAAAAAACAAATACTTTTTAAATAAGTATATATTTAATAAATGTTTATTTTTCATATAAATATTTTATTAGAAACACAAACTATTTTACATGTTTTCTTATTAATGCTCCAGTAATTATTTACTTAATTAAATTTAATCAATAAGGCTTTCTAATTTTATGTATGTTTAATAATTATTAAATGTTTTTCTTAAGAAAAACATGGACAAGAAATGAAATATTTATAATAAGTTAAAAAATACTTTATAAATATCATTTTATAATAGTATCAACTTACGTGTTATAAAATTATGCGTAGCTTTACCTGTCAATTGCCATTGTTGATAATATAGGTATTTTCGATATGTGTGTAAAGTTTGAAGGAAATGATAGATTGCAAATTAATTGTAATTTAATTAGAAATTTAATTGCAAGATTAAAACCCTGTGTAATGATACGAATTGTTCGCAGAATTACATGTAATGTTTAGCTTTTCAATTTTAATCAATTTTGAGTTTCACGATTGCACACAATTGGTTTCATCAAGAGATTTAATATTTCCATAAATAATAACATTGAGGGAGTACTTTTATTTAAAAAAATCCTTCGTGTATTTTTCATGAAAAAATGAAATATAATGTAATGAATATCTCTGTAAATATAGAGATATTTGTCCAAATCTCTTTTATTCACCTGATTTAATTGAAAATGGAGAAGTAAATGATAATTTGTTTACAATTTCAAAAAGAAACTGTCGCTGAAGAGATTAACGAAGCGTACCCACCGTTCCACGGCGCGTCCTCGGAAAATAGTAGCGTGCTTGACGTGTCATCTCGCCATTGTATTGTTATTACTATCTATCATGACAAATCCCAATCGTGTTTACGTTATTAGAGTGGAAATCCTGCCTTAGAGCATATTCACGAAATCGCATCGTTAATTTTCATTGAGAAACTTAGATGACGATGGAATCCCTTCGAAAATTACGCACCTGCGAATTTTGCTCCGACTAATCCTTAATCCTGCATCCGTTAATGCTTTCCTCATCAGGCAGGTGTACTAAATTTCTTGCATTAACTACTTACTACTTACACTAACGATCGATTCATTCCCGACAACGGTACTTGCCGGTCCCTGCCGCTCGAAAAATCACTCATACTCGTGGATTTAACGAGAAACAAGATGCATATCTCATTTTGCGTATATATTCCTTGCATGGGACATTAGCATTATATATTTCAAAGCGTGAGATAAAACCGGTTTGCGAGAAAAATGTAAATTCGGACATGGCGTGGAATTAAATATTCTTGTTGACTTATGCAGTTAAAGATGCATACGTTGGAGTTTATCGGGCAACTAAAATAATTCCGACTTACGTGCCAGTAAAATTTCATAATATATGTATCTTTCGTTTTTACAATATTGTTATTTAATATTATCCGGAATTAATATCGTTTATTATATAAATTCTTATCATTAATTGTAATTATTATATTATTATTTAAATGATTACTTTTATAAATTCTTCCTAATATTTCAGTTACATCTCTATAATATACAAATTTTAATAATTAAAAAAATTAGAACAATGAAGTATATTTTTGGTTTTATCATAATATCACATATTTCATATTACTATCAAGCAATTCATCACAAAGCAATTGTTAATATAATAACGTTATATTTTTAAATAAGTTTTAATAAATAAGTTTTGTAATTATAATAGCAACGTTAAAAATTTTTAATATTATGCAGAAGCAATTAGGCTTCATGAAATACTAAAGTTAAAATCACACACATGTAATATTATAATTTACTGGGAGAGAGAAACGTTTAATTTTCGCGATGAAAGATTTATTTAGAAAGTTGTATTTTGATATACCAGAGCATAAAACAAGAAAGAAATATTTGCATTACATAATAAAAGTCTGTAGTCGACAATAAAGGAATCTAATAAAATGTGAAAGAAAAGTTCCAACGAGGAATTTTCGTCACCTTCACGTTGCTCCAGGTCACGTTTTGCCTCGTAACACGGTTTAAACGCGATAGTAAGATTTACGATATCACAAGTTGCCGAGAGCAAATCAGCCGTTTTTCGTCAGACGCGGTATTTTCACCTAGTACGCGATATGTATAAGAGGAGTACTGCAGTATTTTAGTCGGGTCACGTCCCTTGAACCGTTGCCAAATGTGCCCCGCCCTCTCTTGTTCGCCAAGTTTTTCGCATCCCAGGCATACGGGAGAGTTTATGAAATTCTGCTTACGACCCTATCATAGGTGTCCTGGATCACACGTGAATTCTAATGATCGCTTGGAGTTCTATTAAAATCCAGAATCTCTGTATATACATCGATGACATATGGCTGTACTTTCATTTGCGACATTTATGTGTGGTGATATGTTTTTCTTATTCGAGCCTGTAATTATTTTTTTATTATCTAGAAGTATTATAAAAATCATTTTTATCAGTAATTAATTGTTATTGTTAATTAACAATTGAAAATCCTAGTAAAAATAGTAATGATCTGGTTTCCTTGAAATTAAAAAAAATTGATTTCCGTTCAAAAATAATAAAATTTAGAATACGTAATAATATAAACCAAAGAAAATATTTCATTATAATCATATAATCAAAGAAAAATAGATTTTTTTCAATTTATTTGCATTAAAAAAATTTAAGAGATATAATTGTTATTGTTAATTAACAATTGAAAATCCTAATAGAGATAGTAATGATCTGGTTTCCTTGAAATTAAAAAAAATTGATTTTCCTTCAAAAACTGAAATAATAAAATTAGAACACGCAATAATACAAACAAAGAAAATAATTCATTATAATCATATAATCAAAGAAATATAGATTTTTTTCAATTTATTTGTATTAAGAAAATTTAAGAGATAAAAGAATATATTAAACTTTATGATTCTTCTTAATTTATTTTCTTAATCTAGAGATTCAAAGATAATGTTTGTGAAAGTGCTTCAACATTCTGGATCAATAGTTTGTTTGAATTACATTTTCGTGAGAATTAGAGTTGAAATGCATATTTAATTTCCATCACGATGCAAATAGTGTGGTAAAATATTCAATGAAATTTGCTTAGTATAATTTGATATAATATGTAAGACGATTGAATCAGTTATACACATGCAACGACGATTGATAGAAATACAGAAATATTTCATATTAAATTCACATTGGAATCATTAATAGATAATTGTCCGCGATTGATTATTAATGTTTATATTTTTTATCTATTTAATATATTTTATAGTATAATAATTTGTATTACGTTTTATTAAAAAAAATATATTAGCTACTTATATATAATGTAATTAATGATGTATTCCTATTAAGATTTTCTTAATATGCAATCGTCACGAAATTATCGCGGCGTCTTTGATCGATAATTTCGCCCGTTTAGATGATCTGCGCTCAGTCTGTACAGAGGTATTGAAAATATGGATACAGAGAGAAACTACTTCCCGATAATTATGCTGGTAGATCATCAGATCTCAATTTTCTCTCCCTGAAAATATTCGCACGTTACTTTCTTTCCTGTAATCATTAATCCTCTCTCGCTTATCTAACGGAATTAAGATTGGTTCTTGAAAAAATCGATAAAATCTAAATATTTCTTTTTGTCACAACGTTTATGTATTTTAATACAACATTTGTATCTATCGTAAAATATCGTATTCTTGAAAAGAATTGAATATATATACTGAAGTTTTATTTATTTCATCTGAATAATCTCTAAATAATCTTTTTTTTCGAGCGCAAATATTTGAAATAATTTTTAAATTTATATATTTTTTAGATAGGAAAAAAAGCAGAAATGTTCTCTCTAAAGTTATTTTTTTGGCATAAAAGATTATTTATTCAAAGTTCCGAAAAGTGATTAATTTCAGCCCTTTTATTTGATTCAGAAAATACGTCATTTAGCTGTCAAAGTATAGACTCCGATAATTTCCCGTATGTTAAATTCAACGTGAAAATTGAGAATATAGATTAGGGTTTGCTATCTAGGTTAGTCAATATCGGTTTTATGCATCAATTTCTCTGTCGTGGTTCTCGAGGTCGACGTTGCGAGTGGAACTTAACGGCGTCGGCGTGCTCATAAAAGAAACGAGGTGAGACGCGTGGCACGAGTTCTCCTCACGCTTCGAAACACGTCGCGAGAGCGAAACGTGCGCATGGCTCGGCCGTTTAATAAGATATTCAAGACGTCCCGCCATCGGCGCAATGGTGATCATTAACGCGCTTAACACGCGTACATACACGTGCGTGCGTGCACGCTTGCAACTGTGAACGTGCGTGCTCGTGCCCGAGGGATTCATTCGCGTACACGGCGGCCACTGTCCCTTAATGCATTGCATAACTCGCGGAATCGTCGCGGAATCGTTGCTTGGCGCCGCCTTTACGCGCCGGCGTCCATTAGCTCTATTGCTAATTACTCGACATCGTTATGCCAACCGCAGACGATCGGCATCGTGTCGATTATATAATCAGATATAATCGGAGTAATATGGAGCAGACTGTATGAAAATCAAGGCTAATCGAATTAAGTAATTAAAAATTTGAGAATTGCTGAATAAAATTGTAATTTATTTTGTATACGTCTAGGAAAAAATTATATGAAATATATTATTAATAAATTGGGTAATTTCAAGCTCTTGTCATTTTTAAAATTCGTTTTTTTTTTTAAGGTTTTACTTGATGAGATTTTAAAAGTATTTTTTTAATTGTGAAACAATCGGTAAATATTTTAAGTAATAAATTTGATTGCTTTTTCATGTAAGTTTATTGCACTAAATTTTTTTATATGTAAATATGTCGTTTAAAATATTATTCTGCATTTCTTATTTATTTTTGCTTGCATTTTTTCTTAGAATATCGTATACTTGACCAACGATCAGATCGGGATCTCGCATAATGAAGTTTTAGTCCTGGCGATGGTAATTGCGTGGAGAGTTCAGACGGGCGCCTTATTAAATGAAATTATTAATTAACAGTACGGATTGTTAACCTACTTCCCGGAGCTGGTCGTCTTAAGATTGCCGTTGCAGTACGTTATTCCTATCCTGAGTCTTATGGCCTCTATCTCGATCTTTGTAACTTGGCGTGTATCCACGATTCCGTTATTAAGTATTCCCCACTCAGTTTGCCGACCAATTTTCAAAATTACCGCTTGGTACCCACTTTCAAGACGACCCGGAAATGAATCTTTGACTCCCTATACTTTCCCCATCAGGTTTTTATTGTTGATTCTTCAGTATTATGATCTTTGCAAGTTCATTTCTTGATTATGTCCTCGGATTTAATAACCTGGGCTCTATACAATTGTTCTTATTATTTAAGAATTGAGAAATATTGAGAGAGAAAGAAAAAAGAAAATAAATTTTATAATATATTGCAGGAAATACAAAAAAAAGTTGTGTTACAATTTTTAAAGTATATTTTAAATTAAAAAAGTCTATTTAACATATTTTTAAAACTTGTGAAACATTCTTGAAATTTTGAAAAGTCAAAATTTACAATTATATGAGTCATAAAGTCATCGTTTAGAATATCTCTTAATATTTGCTTCAACACATATGGAAATAAAAATCAAGGAAAGTATGTAATATATATATGATAAAATTTTGTAGAATCGTAATTATATCTTAGTAGTTAAAAATCTTGATAAATTTTATTTTAAACGTGCGAGTTTATAATGAAAATGTATAATGAAAATGTGCGACTGTTTAAATATCATACAATAGTATTTCAAACGTTTCATTGTACTGTAGTACGATAAACGGGTAATCAATACTCTGTTTCGTTGTGTGATAAGTATTGGAGATATATTTTTTTACGAGTCATTAGTACGTTGAGAGTTGCTCTCGTTCTCTTGCGTCATTCATTTGATCTTGACGTATAAATGATGATGCCATTCACCTTTGGATGGTCGAACTCGCCGCATAAATTGCATCCAACAACCACAACCGTAAACATTTGCGTTACGCCTTCAGTGGAGATGTGATGTGACTATGTCGAAACAGCAGATACATTGAGTTCTCATTAAACTTATAATCTATCGTCGAAATAGATATCGCAGTGTTGTGTCTTCTCAGCGTCGTCGTTCGTAGAAATCGAGAACTTAATTTACTCAGCCAGACTAATAAGTTCAATATATATTTACAGTCGTAGATCGATCTGTGATTGATTCTCATTTCAGGCGAACTAAGTTTGAATCAAAGTTTGAATCAATCGAATTTATTTAATCGTTGTTTAAGAAACGTTTTTTAAATGAAAGATTGATTTAAATCTAACTCAAATCGAATTCTTATGTGAAACCATGATTATGAATATTACCCACAGAGAACTTATAATACAATTATTGAATTGATAAGATCGCAAAGTATCGATAGAATCATGACGTTGTATTAGGTGTTGGAATTAATTCGTAGCGTTTTACAAGTGATGGGAAGTACTTTCATTAATGTATTTTTTAATGCTCATGTGAAATAAATAACATTCTTTCATTAAAAACGCTACGAATTAATTCCAACACCTAATATATATTATTAATTTATAATAAATGATTTATTAAGAGATCATATATGTGAATATATAACAAGTAAGAGTTTTAAGCCTATAATGATCAAAGCTGGATCTTAGATGCTTAAATAATTTTTATGTGAATTTATGTACAAAATATGTAGTCATTTGAACTGCGCGTCAAATTTGTTTTTCGTACTTATAAACGTAATTAAACTATTTATAGTAATATCACAAATTAAATTGACAAGCAATTTAATTTAATATTATAATTTAATGCTCAATCAAGTATCCTATTAGAAAGATGTTAATGTGCTGAAAAACTGTAAATAAATTTATTGCGAAGAGATCCGGGTTCGACTCCTGACCGAGGTAATATTTTTCACAATAAATTTATTTACAGTTTTTCGGCATATTAATATTGTGTATATATA
>NW_011627305.1:266946-348131 GCF_000204515.1 Acromyrmex echinatior
AAAAATATACTTTTATTTATATTATATATATTGTACAAATATCTCTCACAACTTCACTATCGTACATTTATTCAGTCCGTCATAAAAAATTATCAAAAATTTATTTAATTGTCAAAAATTGTCATAATCTAACCTCTAATCTTCTTAATGACTGAAGATAAGCTCGCGAAGTGCGTAGAACATCAAATCAGAATAAAACAACATTTAACTATTATCATTATTCCGCGCGATTGCATGCTGACTTTGTTTACTCAGAGTCTGTTTTTTTTCTTAGTTGCCAGGCTCATAAAGTTTTTATGGTAAGTTTCTACGCGTTTTTTTATTCGTATCAGTTTTTTTATGTAATATATAAATTGAAGTACCGTACACTTTAATATCATTTGTTGTTCTTACTCAACTTCTTTTGCTTAGTTAGTAGTAGATTTCAGAGATAAATTTAAAGTTTTTACGGAAAAACAAACTTTAACAATTCTCGCTGCACTGTAATATTTCAATGCTATCGTCATCTTTAATAATATCGAAATTTATTTTATTTACTTGAATTATACACTTCATTATTTTTTTTTCTGTAAGAGGTTGAGTATTTTTCTACTTTTATCAAGTATTAATGTATTAATAATTTTATTAATATTTTAATCGATCACGTATTTATTCTATCTCTATATAATATGATGCGTATATACTGTTTTTCTAAAACGCATTTACAAACTAACAACGCAGGGTCGAATAATTAACATATTGCGCAGTATTACTATATGTACTCAACTTGCCACATAATCGTATCTGCGCGTGTTTTGCTGCTATCGCAAGATCTAATCAATATATATCAATGCAGTGCATGCCTTCAATTTTCGTAAACTTTAATGTAAACTAAGGGGTATTCATGTAAGTATGTTATTTTCAATAACATACTATTCTAAACACACACATATATATATATATATATATATATATATATATATCTACATATATGCAACGTATCTGTTTCTGGCAACGTGCAAATAATGTTTTACGTAATCGGCAGTTAATTTCATTTTCCATTTGAAAGCCATTAAACTCACGTTTTTCCAAACGCACTCGCTTGTCACTCGCACAATCCGCATAGCCAACGGCAAACAATTCGCGCGTGTACAATGCGTATTATTAACACTACGTTCACACGCATCGTGTGGACACATCCTTTCGTCGGTCGAGACAACCAGCAGCATGAGCCACATCCTGTTCCGATTGGCGTGTATGCACGCTGCCTTTGTTATCTCGTGTGTGCCCAGAAAAGAAATTCGTGTCTCGCGGATAAGACCTTCTCGGAAAGCGCACGAGCGGAGTGATACGAGCACGAGCTCGAATTCTCATTCCTTATTATTCACCCTTTGGCCTTTTTAATATGCACGTTTTATAAGCACGAATAATGCAAGCCCGGGCTTAGCAACACTGCGGAAAATATCGACTTTTTATTGCGGCGCAAGTTTTACGTGGTAATAATCCAATGGCCTACCGCGAACGTTAGACGAGGCCACGCGTGGCGATTCGTTCGAAAGTAAAATGGTGAATTACAGAAAGTATGTTTTATGATTCACCGAATAAAAAAGTTTACGTGTCTTAGAGAGACGTATTATATCACGCGCAGAGAGTAAACGAGTTACAAGATTGAAGGGCAAGAAACGGAACAAATGTATTTAAACGGAAATTTTATGATGCGTATTTCAGGATCTGTCGATGACATTATCTGAAAAATGAGCGTTATATCATGAGTAGAGTTAAATAACGATTTCGTGACATGAATAATAAAAAAACTTAACATTCTGATGAATGTAATTGAAAATTTAAAATATTCTGTTATTTAAAAAGGGATTAAAGCATTTAGAAATTTAGAGATACTTTAAAATATTATAGAAAATTAGAGGGAGAACGAAATACTAAAGAAAAAAAACATTGAGAATATGTAATTCTAAAATACTTACGATAAACCCAAAAGTACTTAAATGCTTTGCAAAAAAAAAACATAATGCTAATGATTACTTATAGATAATAGAAAATAAGTTATCTGTACTGTAATGTTTAACATTAGATACATGCGCATTATTTAATATTATATTAATATATACTTGGTTAGAGCTAGATAATTGTGGCATTTTAACGATTAGACTATGCTAATGACATGAATTTTGTAAGAAGCAGAATTTGCATCCTGCAAGTCACTCGAATATTGACTAATATTTGCTGATTATCTCATTCGGATTCAATCATATTTGGCAAAACTACGGGATGTCTAATATCTATTAAGAGTGGTGTGTGTTAATATTTTTCTATAATATTCATAATTAAAATTAATGTTTATATTCAAATTTCTCTAATTAAAATTCTATTAAGATCTTGAAATTTTAAAAGAAAAGAAAAATTTTACGTTCCCGAAACTAAATTTATTGAGAATTGTCTTTCTTTTTTCTCTCAGAGAATTAATCTGGCGCCTTGATTTTTTGACTAAGAACACATTTACATTATATTCTGATTCAGAAATTCTATACATAGCGGTTTTGGAATATCTTACGGAAATGTAATGAGTTTGTTTTATGCTCGCGCCTTAACTTAAGATAACGTGTCATAAACTGAGCTCATTGTCTACACTTGCGGAAGGGTGATGTTATAAATCTCCAGCTTCGTTTACCCAGACGCGGCGGATGCCGTGTTAAAAAAAAAACACCGAATGCATTGTTCCTATTAGAACTCCTTGATGTAATTCGCTGGTGCAACGAAGAGGTTTTCAGCGGTTCTGTTTTCCAGCGGTTCTGATGTCACTATGGTTTCCAAAGTGCATCGAAAATCGATCACAAATAATTAAGCTCGACAGCCGTTTCGGTCGATTTCTGTTTCCTAATGACTAACCCATCAGGATGCCGATAATAGGTGAAGATAGGTCGGTGACGGTGCCCTCGGGGCCGTTCTGATTACACCATTACCTATTTGCGCTATTACTAATCGTTTGGCTGTACATGTACGTGTGCGTGTGTACGAATACACGCACGCGTAATCGGTTTATCATAATTAACATCTCGCGGAAATCGAGCGAACGAACGGAAAATCTTCAAGCTAATTGCTGTGAAATTCATTCTAATCCTCGACAGTTTGAGAAATTATACGTCTTCTTGATATCCAGCAGAAAACTATGGTTGTATTGTACATATTATTCAGTTTATAATAGATTATAATATCTGTTTCTTTTTTTATAAGTTTGTGATTTATTTAATTTCTTGACGATTTCCAATTGAAGAAGTTGAAAGATTCCTCTTTTTAGTCTTGGAGGATTTAAAAATAAAAATAAATATTAAAATCTTCCAAGGTTTTAAAATTTATTCGTATAAAAAATTAAGACTTTATATCTGACTATGATTAAATTTATTATAACTCTGTTTATACATTAATTGTGAATGACGCATATTTAATTATATTAGACTCGACTATAATTTTAATTATTATAAAATTATTTTTTTAAGGAAATTATTTTACCATTACCTCTAGTAATCTATTCATTATACATTATTATTTTATTATCTTTATTGACATGTTCATTTGAACATGTTCATTCCATATGAGTTATCAAAAGTTGCAATAGTCAAGATTTTAACACGTCCTTAATTTTTACACATTAATTTATAAAACTAAAAACCAACAATTTCTTTATATAATATATTGCAAATCACATCATTAACCTAGTAAAAAAAAATTATATAAACGAAAATTATTCTTTCTTAGAATATTTCAACATAAAATTAAAATAGTATTTACAAACAGATACATATAAAAAAAATTTTTTTACGTTTTAACGTATATTGGATTGTAATTAAGAGAGAAGCAATGTTTTATAGCTTAAAAAATCCACGTGTCGATCTATAAGATTCTAAATAGCATTTTCCCTCGTTCCGCTTCTTATTTTCATGAAATATTCGCTCGTAATAGAACTCTTTGTAACCGTAATTCGTATGCATTTGCGGTAACGTGACGTTCAACGTGTCGCTTACGTGCGTCTCTGTATCCAAAACCCTCTGTAGCATATCTTGTCTGCAGAAACGATGGACATAAATGCCATCACATACGGGCGTGAAGTCTTGCTGCGTTCGCGCTCACGCGCGGACACGCTTTCTGTTTTTACTTCGCCTTTGGAACGGGCTCTGTTACGCCGCTCGTCCGAATAATAATTGCCTCGACTTTCCATTTTTAACGAGAATGCGACGTTCACCTGTTTGTCAATAGTATGCGAAAGAAAAAAATTACCGAGGAAAAATGAATTCCTCTCGCTTTCCTCTTCCTTATTCTTCTCTTTCTCTATACATATATGTGCATTTTTGCACGCATTAGTAATTAAAGCATTAGTAAAAAACATTACATAACCTTTAATTAATATTACATTAATAGTTTTACGTTTTTGCTCATTTATATATTTTATATTCTTTTTTTGTTAAATTCTTAAATTCTTTGTAATCTTATTTAAATTGCAATATTTTATTGTTCGGTTACCAGAATCTACGCGGAAAAAACGATTTTGTTGAAAGCATAAAATTTTTGCTGGATACGGATCTGAAAATAATTTTGTTGAACGATAAAAATAATTTTACTGGGAAACCCAAACCGGTGGCTAGAATATTTTTTACGGTGCAGCAACATTTTTCGCTCGTCATTTTTTTAGTTTCCAGCATAATTATTTTAACGGTTCAACAAAATTATTTTTAGGTCTGTATATCCAGCAAAACTTTCAGCAGAACTTTCAACAAAATCGTTCTTTCCGTGTAATATTTCACACAATTGTAATATTTTTCTTCATGTACTAATTCGCGTCGATTTGATGCGCTTCAATCTTACGAGTTATTCTGAAAACTTTGTTTTTGTCTGGGAAGTCTAGAATAGATTCCTGTTCTATTTTACTCTATTATCTTCCTGTCTATCTTCATTCCTTCCTTTCGCATCCCGCGCGTTGTTCTCTTCCCTGTTTTCCTTCGTTAGCAACCAGCATACGCTGCCCGAGCGATCACTTATCGATCGTATATGTCGAATCGCTGTTTAGACTTATCAGCGAATCAATTGACCGGTTCTGAGAACGCGGACGTGGTCAACGCGCGTGAACGTCACGCTCTTGGAGCGCCGATAAATTGGACCTCGTAGAAAATATCGAGGATACAATAAAGGTCGATAACGTTGAATATGAATCGCATTTCGATCTCAGCGAACCAGGGAGGAAACGTTCGCGCTATTGC
Source organism: Acromyrmex echinatior (assembly GCF_000204515.1). Next base: position 272,193 of record NW_011627305.1, read on the forward strand.
ATGGCGTTTCATCTGTCGAGTGGTTATTCACTGGAAGATAAAACGAAGAATCGAAAAGTCAACATACTGGAACTGAAAACGTTAGATCTACAGTGAGTGATTAAATTATTAGAGATTAAATTATACACTTATAAAAATCCTCTAATAAGAGTCTGGACTTGAGAAAGCCACTTTTGATTGGTCTGCTATTTTAACATTTCCTGAGAGAAAGAGAGAGAAAGAGAGAGAGAGAGAGAGAGAGAAATAAGAAAAAAATAGAACAATATGAAGAAGAAAAAAAATAGTAAATATATAATGTCTCTTCTGTAGATTATTGTTAAAATTACTATCTTGTATACAAAATTGCGGTTTGTATCCAGATTCTTATTGGAGAATCTCAAGAATTATCTGCACAAATTAACTTTGGGTTAAAATAATTAATTTTAAATGAAAAAACAATTATTCTGTATTGTTATTATTTTTTAAAATAAAATATTGATGTTTACAAATTTTAAATATACCTTCGGCATCATTATAAATAACACTATCTCTCATTATGAAAAAAAATTAAAATTCTTGACTGATCTTTTACTTTATGATTTATAATTACATAAACTAAGTTTACTTTTTTAGTGTATTTTTGTACACAATCGTCTATTAAAAATTATGTGTGCTTTATACTTATTTTATTTCTACTTAAATTCAAAAAACACTTTCTAAATCTGAATCAAGGAATCACTAATAGCAATCCCAAGTATACCACTGAAAATTAGTGAATTCACAGTGGGAAATTCAACTAAAAAATCAATGAAACATGAATCTAACTTAGCTTTAGTGTATAAATTCAATGTATATGATATTGGAATTGACGTAAATAACGGTATTTTAATTATCTAATACTCAAACTCCCTTTCTTTTTCAATTGTATTTCACTGATTGAGATTTAAAAAGTACATTCTTCAAACTGTAGCTTTAATAATTTGATCATTCACTGTGATACGTTCGAAATTAAAGAAAAGAAGTTGTCTATTGTTAAATATATTTTCGTCACTCGATTGAATCTCTCATGCGTGATCTCGCAGGGTGCGTGACAGGGTCAAAAGAGCTTAGAAACTTTCGAACATGGCGCGACGAGACTGTACGATTACGGCACGCAGGTAAAACCACCTCGGTGCATCGTACAAAGTGGGGATGCAGTCGAGTCGTGCACACGCACACGTATACGTGCCGTGCATACACGAACATATGTGCGAGAGAGCAACTCTCTGTCAGTCACGGTGGGCCTGATCTCTCGGTCCCTCCTCTTTGGCTCGACGTGTATTCACGTACACATATGCGTGTACTTGCACTGCACCGCCTACGCTTCTCTCGTGTCCTGCACAATATATATGCACGCGATATCCAATGTGAAGCAGATACACGTCTCGAATAGTGATCTCCGTTCCATCGTCTCGCCTGTATCTTTTTGGAAAGTACAAAAAATTCTTTTAATAAAATCAACTCCTTTTTTTTTATTGAATAGTAAATTCTTTTATTAAATAGATAAATACAGATATAAGAGAAAATAAGCTAGAATTTTCGTTTTTTTCATTTATTATTAATATTTATATTTCTGTGTTTATTTACTTTTTTTTTTTAGTTTTCCTTGTATATTTTTCAGTTACGGATATATAGATTATTACGTTTCTGAAAATATTTCTATGAGAGATTCGAAAAAGATCCGTGAACGACGAACCTGCCGACCTGCCGACCTGGCATCGTCCAACAAACGTACGGCATCGTGTAGTGTTGTAGAGAGAAGTATTAGGCATGCTTGGTTGTGTATACCACGCGTGTATTCACGAAAGACCGGTCTAGTCACGGATAGAAAAGAGATGAAGATACAGGCTTGTAGGCAGACAGAGCAAGACGATAGGAAGGAGTAGTAAGATAAAGAAACGATTAAGGCCGTTTCACGCTCTCACTCTTAAATATAGAAATTAGCAAGAAAATTCAAAAAAATCAAAATACAAAAATTTTACTCAATATTTGATAGTTGTTGTTAAACTATTTTTTTCAGTGATTCTCAGGTTAAAGTTAATCTATAACATTGCTAGAAATAAACATTAAATGTGTCACACGATTACAAACGAAGATCGACTGATACTTGTTCGTGATATTTGTATACGATTCCGATTTCGATATTCGTATAGATTCGTGAGATTTGTTTATTTATGAAACTAACCGATTTTAGGATGGTAAGATTATCTTCAGTACAGATGTCATCAATCAATCAGAGAACTATATTAACATCTTATGATATTACTTAAAGCCACGTTTTTCATTTTCTGGTTAACTTCTGGTTAGGCTTAATTAAAAGTAAATGTAAAAATTATATTTTTCTAGCTATAATTAATCTTAACTAATAAAACACAATTTTTTACATTATTATCAAGTTAAGTAAAGTTACGTCCAAACAACAATTTAACCAGATAATAAAAAACTGGGTCTTAAAATAAGTTCGAGCTCTAAACCAGTCCAGTGCTCGCTTCTACCAATGTAGTTTAATTTTAATCTCGGTTCAACAAACTATTTTCTTCTAGTTGTATGAATAAAAAAAAAGGAGAGTAAGTCGAACTGAGATGATTTACGTTAATCTACGTTGGTAGAAACAAGCATAGGACCAATTTTGAATCGAGTCTCCAACGTGTGCGACGTAATAGGGCCTTTACGCAGCCTCGTGCGTGACGTGGTAAGCGAGTAGTGTGGTAGCGGTCGCGCAGGTAGTGGTGGCGAATAGTGGTGGTGGTAAGTTATGGTCGCGCGCGGGTGTGCGTGTCGTGGAGCGGGGCAGCCGCAAGAAAGCCAGTGGGGGAATTAGCGGCAGTCTTCTACGAGCAACGCGCGAGTCGTACCACGGTCGTGTTCCGTACAGTGGCGAGGTGGTGGAAAGAGAGTCACGACGAGGTGGTACGTTAACGAGCGTTGAGAGAAGCAGCGTTTGGCTGCGCGGAGTCTATCGTGAGCCCTCGAGGAGCGTATCCGAGCGAGGAGATTCCGGTCTTCTCGTAGTCGTCTTCGTTTGTACGCGCGCGCGCGCGCGCGGCGTGCACGCGGGTGAATCCTGAGTGGAGTACGAGGCGAGAAGAAGGTGTCCTCCGAGAGTTGCGCAATCCGTGTCTTCTTTTCAGGATGGGTTAGAAGCGTGTTTTTTCGCGAGTGTGATTTCGATTTTGTCAGCTATCAGTGACGTGATACGATCGTGACTGGTTCCTCATCGTGGAGACGTGTACAGTGAAATTCCACGGCGATCTGTTCGTCCTTCGTCCTCGTCGTAAGAAAGAGAGAGAGAGAGAGAGAGAGAGAGAGAGAGAAAAGGAGAAAAAGAAAGACGCAGCGGGCTGAGCGAACGACCATATCGTAACCGTCGTTGTCCGAAGTTGTCGGAATCCGGAGTCGTCTGCTCGCGTTCAGGGCGAATGAACTGCGCACGGCGATGATAGTTCTCCGCAGCGCGGCGATGCGCAAGTAATGAGGGAGCTGCGTGATCGACCGAGCACGACCGGCCGGTGATAGAGAGAAAGAGAGAAAGAGAGAGGAGAAAGAAAAAGAAATTATATATATCTAACCTCGACCTCCAAGTGTTCTGTAATAGCGTGCTGCGCAACGACGTCGTGGTCACGCCACACGTAGTATAGACGAGTATTCGACGGTACGAGACATGTCGTGGTAAACGTGGTAATGTGAGTTTTCACGATGAATGGAGTCAATAAGTCTGTAGCTGAAGAAGTATACATTTTTGGAACTTGAAGTGAGATTAATGTATGTTGGATATTTGGCGAAAAGAGAAAGAGTTTTAGTGCGATTTAGTGTGATTTAGAAAGGAATAAAAAAAAACAGATCTTAGTATTACTTTGTGAGGCTGCAACCTCTGAAAACGGAGTACCTTGTAACGTACCAAATAATAAAATCTTATAGCCGACGTGTAATAATTTCTTCTCGATTAACGGAGAATTCTCCGTTCTAAGGAGACTTAACTTCGTGATAGAAAGATCCTGGATTAATTGGAGAACCACCGGGGAAGTCCTTCGTGAAAGTCCCACCAAGCTGTGTCTCGTAAGCTCAACAAGTGAACCGTCGTCTCATAGTCGATTCCGTTGAAACCGCTTCTACTGGATTATCCAGAGAACGGAATCTCACTACATGTCTTTGGGATCGAGAGCAAGGATTTAAGTACCGACACTACGTCCTTTCACGTTTCGGAGTCCCGATCGATTTCGGAGCACCGGGTGCGTTAAATGCGCAACAAGTTGAAGGGAGAGCACGTGGCGAGCGCAGCGCGCTCGAATCAATTAAAGTGTCTGTCCTTACGTAAGACCAGCTGACGTACGCGACAGCGATAACATTTGGTCGTCGTTGATAAGGGATTTGAGATTCGGAGCGAACAGACAATAAATCGCGAGAGCGGTCAGTCGAGACGAATCGCGGTTCAAAGCAACGCGAACGTATTCGCTACGAAAATTCAAAAGCTTGATGTTAACCTCGTTTTAAATATCAGTTCTGTAAACCGCCACATCGAACTCGCAGGTACGAGAGAGAGAGAGTTTCGATATTTTGAAAGAATTTTTTCGACTCAAGAGAATTTTCGGATCGCAAGACTTATAACAACGTCTTATCGCAACGTTCACACAATCGATGCGAGAAAATTGTTAAAGAGTTCTCAAAGGCAAGAAGCAGAGGAATTCGGGAATTCCTCTCCCTCCTCCGGAAGAGAGGGCTTTAATTATTATTAGTGCGGCAGGGCGGCAAGCAACTTTGAATGACCTTCGTATTCTGCGGCTTCGTCTTCGACTCGTCTGACGAGAAGACGAGACAAATGCCGGTCGCTTCGGAAGACTGGGTGCCCCACCCGGGCGCCAAGATAACCAGTTCCATCACCACCGTCAAGGGTGCCACCATACAGAGCACGACGACGGCCTGGATGTCGCCCTACAGCAGGACGGCACCGCCGGATCGTGGAGGATCTCACAACAACAATAATAATAACAACAATGGCGTGGTTATTTTAGATGGCTGCAGACCACCAGCGGCCACGACGGCCAGAAGATTCTTCAGGTGGTTCAGTAGATTAGGACAACCACCGATGGGCAAGACAGGTAAAAAGTTAATTATGGAAAGAGTATTCACGACAATATTCTTTTTCTTACAAAGATTATTTAAATCATTCTTGTTTTTGTAACAACGATTAGAATTTTGGAACACAGATGTCTAAATATTCAAATCTAAAAATAGAATTATCATTCGTCACAAATTTTTTATATTAAATTTAATTTTAAGTAGTAATGATATTATGTAAGATTCGTTTGTGATCAAACATTTTTTGCAATATTTTTTATATAATACTGAAGTTATAATTTTATTGAATGTTTGAAAACGAAAATATTTAAATAATAATGGAATTAATAAAAACGGATCCAAAGAATTGAAAATGACACGTAATGCCTTGTCATTATCTATGCTACTTAAGTAAATATCGATGTTCGATGAAAAGAATAAATTATAGTATTACCGATTATCGTGATTCTTAAATACTTTTTTGCAATAAATTCTTTACATTGTTTTAAAGATTAGCATCAGTAATATTAAATTGTTTATCAATTTAATTTACGTACTCCACTGTTAGATCATAAGAGTAATGATGACCTAATTTCTTAAGTTAAATAACATTTTGTTATTGTTAACTTTCATATATGTTAAAATATAAATGAATTCATTTCTATGATTAGTTTCAAATTTAATAATGTCCACGTATGCGTATTAAATAATAAATTAAATTTTAGTCAAATTTAATACATTTTCTTGAGTTAAATCTATAATTTTATTTGATTTAATTCTGTAGTTTTAGTTTACTTTAATTAATAAAACATGGTATGGAGTAGCAACAATGATGGCCTATAGAAATGATTAAAAATAATTCAAATTGGATATAACTTGACACATTATAAATTTTACAATGCAATTTTAATCTAGAATTATATTTCAAGATTGACAAATAATAATCGGTGCGCAGTTTAAACTGGAAATTGTAAAAATTTACACAGAAGTATTGTTAAGTACTAACAATAAGATCTGCTTTGATTAAATATGACCTTCTTTATTTATTCGTGTTAAATATTTTTAGTGTAAATATTATTATAATACATACAAAAATTCAGTCAAATTAAATAATTTTGTTTAAATACTAGAACGAAAGTTAAGTATATTTAGTTTCCGAATTTTCGATTTTTGATTTTTTCCTATTTTTAAAAATATATTTCTGTTTTTGTCGGTAAAAATAGTAATTTAAAAAATTACTATTAATTTAGGAGAGCACGATATTAATTCTCTTTTTTTTCTTATTCCTTCGTTTAATCTTCCTGTACATACGAAAGATGCGGGATTATTAATACAATTAATAACGTACAACACACACGTTATCTTTGACATTATCTTTGGAAATTATTAAATGCGACGTATCTTAATCGAAGACAATGACAAGGATCCTCTACATAGAAGTCATAGACGGATGGAGTCTTCAGTCGTCGAAAACCAACTAATCACAATCAAATATAAGAAGATTACTCGATTAGAATTCAGTCAGTTTCCTACGACTTAAGACTCCACGATGACCGTCTACGACTTGTATGTAGAGAACCCTTTACACACAAGATTCGTGGCAAACTGGTAGAGCAACTCATGCCCTCGCGATTGTCTCAATTCGAGTAAATCGAGCTCAATCATCCTCTCTCTCTCTCTCTCTCTCTCTCTCTCTCTCTCTCTCTCTCGTTCTCTTTCCCATCCACGTGTTACTGTTAGTCATCGCAGGTGCATCATATGTGTGCGCGGTAGTTGCCGTTAATAAAAAGAACGTGTTCGCGCGAGGTGAATACGCACTCGTAGTAGTAATGGGTAATTGAGGAGAAGCGCGTGTATACGCATTTATATGTATGTATACTTGCGCGCGTATGTATAGTGCAGTGCGGCGCGTTAACGGTTCTTCTCTTATACAGATTTCTGCTTTTCATAATATGTGCGCGCGCGGCTGATGTCGTCCCGTCCATATGGCATCGAACAAAGAAACCGGCAGATCTAAACCGAGTGACAAATGAGTACTTTGGCTGAACAGGTTTCACGTAGCGCGATATACCAGGTGTTTGAATCTTATAAATCTATACCGAGATTTGATGGATCCCTATGTGTGTACTTTTTTGTCTCATTATAACAGTTATATGACACGAATCATCTCATGCTTTCTGTCAAAAATTCATTATTATTCATTGCCGAAATAATGATACATTATTTTCAGTCTTTTATTAAGCATGTCCATCAGATCAGTACACTGAGAAAAATGTCTGGTTGAAAATAGATCAGAAGATTCTGATTAATCATTGATGATCAATTAGAATTCCTGTTATTTCAATTATACAATTTGGTACATCAGAACACTACTTTTGATTTGTCTATTTCAATTCTAGAATTCCAATTAATTCAACTAGACATTTTATTCAGTGTGTCTAATTCATTAGAGATCTCCTCATATTTCGCAAAATAGAAAATTGATATAGATGAAAACCCTAATTTATTATATTTTTCGAATTTTCTAAAATAAATTCTGATTTCTTGTATTTTCTTTTCTCATTACATGTTCACTGAGAAAAACGAGTTTGTTATAAAAACAAAAAAGGAATAACAAATATGATGGTTTGGTCGATTAGTTACCATTGCGAATAATTTCTCATTATTTGCTAATGTAACAAATAATGCATGATTTACAATATAAATCAAAATAATGAATATTTCTAACAAATCAGTCTATCAAAAAATAGGTTATTAGGTTTTACATAAAATGCTTCTATTACTAATAATTAGTTAAAATAGCAGACTAACATCAATCACAATGAATTAAAACAATAATTTGTCGTCACTAAATTATTTGTTAAAAATACTGGTTAAATTAACAAAATCCTTTCTCTCAGTTCAGTGTGTTTAACTTCAAATCTGTGTGTTTATGTTCACGCTGGTTTAACTTCAGTTCTGAGAAATTGCATGTGGTAGTATAATTTTCTGTGAAATCTAAATCGAATGTCTAACGGCGCATTAACAAGTGTTTCACGTTTATATAGTGGGAAATAATAATTGATATCGTATATCTAACGCGCGGCATGTTATTCAGAAGTTCCACTGGATGGCAAAAGAAATCTAATTAAATTTTATCGACAAAGCGTAAAATTATATGAGGACTTTACCCACCGACTCTATCACCAGAGGCATTAAAATTCGCACAAGCGTTGTTTTCTCGGGCGGAACTGAATACACGTACAGCACACGTACCACATTTGAGGCTTTGCATTGATTTTACTGCGCGCTTCGTTGAGCACTTTCGAAAATTAGGGTCGAATTTATAATTACGAATAATTGCCGATACTTGAGAGCCTGATAAAATTTGCAATTTTTATTTCAAAATAACTTTTCAATTTTGAAATTTTTTCCTGAAGTAACATGTTTATTTAATTTAGTCAAATAAATATATACGTATGTACATATATATATATATATATATATATATATAAATGATATAAGATTTCATATATAATACTTTTAGTGCATTTATTTTGTTCCCAATAATTCTATCTTGAAATTGAGGTATTTTTCAAGTAAATATAACAAAGTGATCGTTGAATTAATTTTTACGGCTAAATAAAAAACACAAAATTTCAGGATTTTGCCTTTCGATGTAAATCCACCTTCACAAATTGGCGGTTGAAAATTGCTATTCCAGGATGTTCTCGCTCTGGCGCGTATTTCATAGCGCAAGTGGGTCGTACACGTGACGAAACACAAATCGTACGATTGCGGAGCAGGATTCGATAAGTCAACCCACACGTGTAAGTTACAACAACGAGGCGAATAAACCAAGTAATTTCGAATGTCGCAATAACAACAGGGTCGATAAACTCTATCATCGTTTATTAAAATGCAACAGGAATTTCTGTATTTGGAGAGTGACACTTTCTCCGTTAGATAATAGTCTATTGAGCGTCGCGTATTATATACACTGAGAAAAAAACCGTACATTTATTAAAAATAAAATTGATATTTTTGTTACTTAGATATCCTAATCCATTTCAATCATTTAATTACTAATATAAAAACATATAAGTTAATCACATCGCTTGTATAGGATTCTATTAAAAAATAACTATTAGAAAATATTGTATGTTAGAAAAACATTCATAAATTTCTAATCTTGTGAAACGCAAGATTTTTGGATAATATTGGAAATTAAGCATCATATAATATTATTATAATCGAATAATGGCAGATTTTGATGTATATATATTATTTCAAACAAAATATAAATCTAATTTTTTCTATGTGCAAAATATAAATATCATATATTCTTAATCTCTTTCTTATTACGCCACGACATTCCCGAGATTGGCGTTCTCTCGCGACATGGCATGAACGGCAGAGCGCGATAACTGGGCCGGAAAGAGGATGAACCGTGAACTCAATAAATAAACATTAAACTTGACGGTAAAACCAGGCCGTACTGCCATCAGCATTTGCAATAATAATTGGCATTCTGTCCTTTTCGCGTGAAGAAAGACGCATAAAGTCGGTATGTGTCGCGTCGCATCGCGAAGTGGGCAGGTGGGCAAGTCTTCCTCGAGAAGATCGGAACAGGATTGTGTTCTGCTGGATGGAATTGTAGGATCTTCACGCTAGCCGACGCCCGCGACGAAGATTGCTATGCGTTAAAAGTAGGCTGCGGTCAGACGTGCTTTACGGAACTATTCTTTGGCTTTTTGACGCAAAAGAGTGTACAGAATGGTCTGAACCAACTGAAATATCTCGCAGATCTGTCTTTGATTTATGAGTAATATGACTTTGATTAGTTATTTTTAAAGTGTTTTTTATTTTGATAAGTTTGTTTTCGTTGATAAAAATTTTTTACGTCAGAAAATTGAAAAAGTTGTTTATCATGTAAAATTGTTTTGATACAAAAAATATATGAGAATGTATATAAAAATATATTTTCCACGCTAAGAATAATTTTGAAAAAGAAAAATGTTATTGGCTTTAATTAGATTTTCAATATATTCACTAAAATAACACTATGCAGAATACGCACATCTGCACGTAATCACCACTTACGCAATTATATCATGCTTATTATGCTTTACGTCATGCTTCTCAATTTATAGATTTTCACATCTTACACTGCTAAATTCTTAGTGATGCCAAATTATATCCAATTTGAATTATTTTTAATCATTTCTAGGTCGCCATTGCTCTTATTCAATATATCGTTAATTTAGCTATAACACAATGGAGTTAAACAATTTAACTCAACAATGGAGTTAAACAATTTAACTCAATAAATATATTAAATTGATTCGAGTTTAATTTATTATTTACTAAGTGTATACGTTAATATGGACATTATTTATTTTGAAATCAAGCAATCCAATCACAGAAATGAATTGATTTGTTTTGACAGACATAAAAATTAAAAATAACAAAATGTTATTTAACTTAAGAAATTACATTATTATTGTTCCTTTGATATTTAACAGCGTAGATGCATAAATTTTAGAAGTTTTACGCGGAATATAAATTTGTAAAATTCAATAAATTATCAGTGTTATTTTATTATATATACGGCGTTGAGAGAGAGAGAGAGGTTAATATTTGAACAAATATTTTTATCTTCTCGCGTACATTGACAGTATTGTGGAAACTTGTATCTCTCTCTCCGGATATAGGCGGCGACTGTCAGATCGAACGGAAATGGCTGGCTAGGTAATTAAAGCGCGTTCCACGTTCGATTCACAGGTCGACCGCACATTGTCACCTGTCGGCTGCCATTCGCACCTGTCGACCGACTATTGGTTTGACTGACCCCTTGCCGTTGAAATGGGCCATTGGATTACATCTTGAAATTATTCATCGCATTCTTGTCATAGCCCCTGCAATTCAAATTGTTGCGGCAAAACAGTTTATCCTCGGATGTGAAATAATTTCACATCGCAAAGATGGATTTTAACTGACATGACATATTGACATTAAAAAATATTAATACATTTATAGAAATTATAACGATTAATAACTGAAGACATTCGTGAAAAATAATACATTCTGTATATATAATTGTAATGTTAAGCATTTCGCATCATCGTTAAATTTCTATATATCAACGTAGAATTTATTTTTAATTAATTGAAAATATATTTTTTTTTTGTCATCTAGTGTATTCTGGGATTTGAAATTAGTAAGATTACAGTTTTTCGTATCAAATAATTCTAAAATAAGTGAGAAATAATTGATTCCTGTTATTTGAGAATAATCAATATGTTCTGTTAGTATTTTATCAATTTATGAATAGTACAGGTACAGATAATATTTAAATTTTAAAAAATTAATACAAAAAAAGAATTCTCGCGGTTTCTTGTGACTGCGCTAAAACGGGCGACCGTAACATATTTCGAAGCTAACGTCGCAGCGTTTCGAACTTTTCGTCGTCGTGTCGTAACGTTTCGAAACTTTGGTATCGCGCCAACCGATGACACACCCGGTAGATAGACCTGTCGTTTGCGCGACAAGAATTGCGTGCATGTATATGCATGCGAACTTTGGCGAGAGAGCGACCGATTTGTATGGCAAATCGTATTCGCAGACGCTTTTGCGGCGTAAGCGTACAGAAATACGGTATATGTAAGGCTTTTTAACGACGACACGTTGTCGGTATTGTGCCATTCCATGCTCATTCGACATTCGAGACAGAGGTGTAGGTGAGGTCGCGTAGAATCGCCACGACTTGCCTCGCGTACGATTTGAGAGCACAGTGATTCGATTTTCGTTGCTAGAGATGACCGAGACGGATTCAATCATAATTAATTTATCGGACTATTAAAGCTTCTCTTAAAGATATCATCTATCTCAAATTAACATACAGAATCTAATAATTCTTGAACAAGGTTTCAAATGCAGAATTTTGTTGGAAGAGAATCGCGTATGAAATGTTAAAAATAATTCGATTGAATATAGGTCAATATTATTACAGATTTTAGAATCTTCTCTTTTGTATGATTAAGCTACGTGTATATTTGGATTTTAAAAAAGGATACGTGTATATTCACATAGGATTGAGGAGAGATCGGCCTCTTTTTAAATTTTAGTCGAGGTATTCGCAGTGTAAGGCATCAGCTTTAGAACACTCTTGAAGTGAAAGTGATTAATTGGCATTTTTATAAAATCGCTGGTTATGTATATTGGTGAACGTAATAGGAGAATTTCAAATGAAGTACATTTCATTTTCGTATTTTTATAAAAAGCACTTAATATGTTTGCAAAATAGTTATAAATTAAAGTAAATATTTAACGTATTCGTTTCATATTTTGTTCCCGTAAAATTGTATGAAAAGGTTTAATTTCTGTGCTTTTATTAAAAATCATAAAATGATTAGATAATTAGATTTTATTATAACATATAAGTATATATTCGTCCATTGAAAAAAAACACTAAATTTTAATAAATATTTATTTGAATAGTTTGAAGTAAATATTTAAATGTAAATATATATATAATATATTTATTTATAAAAACCATTAATTTGATTTAACTATCGTTCTTTTATTGAATAAATATTTATTATAAACAAATGTTTACTTAGTACTATAAAAAAAAATATGTATTAAGATTTAGTAATTTTCAGTATAACACTTACAAAGAATCTTTTAGTTCCATTCGCAAAAAATGTTAGGCTGCTATTACCCCCATTTGAATCGTCCAGGTTTAGCGAAGTTAACACTATAGCCGTTCAACGAAATTGTATAAGATTTTCCTTCCGTAATAATTCTACCGTAATCCAGCGGTAATCCAGCGACAAGTGAGCGAAGCCCGCACGAGGTGTTAACACGTAACGTGGACGCGACTCGACGCGACGCGACGTGACACGACGCAACTCGATTATTTCTGCAGTCGTCTAACCGCTATCGGAGCCCCCGAGCAGAGGGGTCATTGCCTCGTAATCTACCGGGAGGAAAATTACGCAGGTGCCGGGAAAGAATTCATCGACTGTCGTGGCGAACGAAACGTTTGCCTCCTCGCGAGTCTGCACGTAGACGCTACGAAACACGCGTACACATCCGTTCCGTGCACGCTCACGATATTTGCCGCCTCCCGTGCGAGCGTGACTAATGTAACTCGAGGAAAATGCATGCTGGCTCGTCTCCGCGAGGCCGAACTGGATTTCCTTGAAAATCCTTTCGATCAGAACAATGACGTTCCGCCACGTCGTTTCTTTTCCTCGTTCGTGTATGACGGTTGCAAAATTATTTAACGAGAATTATTTCTTCTTCCCTGGAAAACGCAATTATTATCGTTGCAACATTCCTTCCGGTATTTTCATTCATTTTTTTTATGTAAATTGAGATGTAACGGGAAAATCGCATTTTTCTTGCGATTTATTAATTATTGTATAATATTATATAATAATAAAATGCGATCACTAGTGATAAATCAATAATAATTGCACCAAACTGTTTAAAGTGATATAATAACTTATTTTAAATATTATCTGGGGGTGGGGGGGGGGGAATATAAATACAAAATGCATTTAAAATTATGTACACCTCTTCATAAATAAAATTGCAGTTTGTAATCTCATTTTGCGCGATTGGAGTACGCGGAAATCGAGCGGTTACATCATGTCACGTTCGATGCATGTCACGAGACGTCACCTTCCAAGATTTACACTCAGCAAGAAAGCGAAACCGCGATCATTTTCGAAGCACGTGCGCGTAACGACGCTTTCGAAATCCAGGACGAACTCGTCGAACGCGATTTTCGTGCGAAGATTAGTACAACCGATGGTCTCTTCTAAGACTTTCACGTGATTGTGGAAACGAAAGGATGCAATTGCCTGTAATTAATCCTTCATTGCGCCGAGGTGTCCATTTCTCGAATGTACCTGCATCCTCAAATCAACCTCGTACAACCAATAATTTAAAAACGAAATGGTCGTAATAATAATAAAGTTTCATTTGATTTAAAAGATGACAATATAGAATCGTCATAAGCCTCGTAATTTCATACTTTTTGAATGCAAATTGAAAAGATCCAACGGGAAAATCCTCGGATATACCATCTTTTGATACAGTCTATTAATCATACAGAATGTATTGAAAAAACGTTACAGGCAAATTGAATTGAGTAATAAATGGAATTAAGATTAAGGACTCGCTTATACTGATTTACTTGCTCTAGCTATATGCTACTCTAACTGTTCGCAAGAGACCAGTTACTTTTATGACCCATTCTCTTTGGGACGTAGGTTTTAAGCTTAATGCAATTCATCCTCTGACCTCATTCACTGACCGTTACTATCATATATCGTTCTCAAAGTGGAAGGCTATATGCTAACTTTATATTTCTAATTTATAAACAATGGATAGCACCGAAAGAAGAATCTGATAATAGCTATCAAATTGAGTGAAATAATTTCAAATGTTTGGTTAAAATAACAAAAAATAATTTTATTTTTTACAATATTTAATATTACCAAATATCGTAATATAACTAATATTTTGTAATAATTACTAAATATTTAGAAAAGTAAAATTATTTTTGGTTATATTAACCAAACATTTGATCGAAATTATTTCACTAACTTATTTATTAATTATCTATTATCGGACTTTTTTTCAATGTGGTTACGCGAATTTTAATAATCGAGGAGGCATCTATATATTCTAAAACAAAATTAATACCCATGTTATTTATATTTTTTAAATTAAAAATAAATTTGTAAATATATCCTAACATCGATTTGTATTATGAAACTCTCGCATAGAACTGCAAACGAGTAAATCATTTTATCAAAGCTAATGATTATTAAATACGTAATACTAGTGAATGAAATCTATTTTAATAATATGATGAAATCACTACTACATATCTGTATATTAATAATAACATACACAAACTCGTGAAAAAAACGGTAAATCTAACTGTTTATTTTTTTCTGACAGATTAATTCGATTTAAAAATATTTCTCTGTTTTTCACACATTATATTTTCCTAACGGATTTAAAATGAAAATATCCGTCAACATTATAATAACGCTCAATGTACTAATATACATTTTTCTACGCGTGGAATAAATTCGAGGGAAATATTCCGTAATCTCCCACGCGAGGTCAAGGATTACGCGTGAACGACTATTATTTGTAATTCGTGGCGACTCCTTGTCTCTGTCGCGAAGTCCACTTTGGCAATCTGTAAACGCCAAGCCGCGAACAAAGCGTCCATTGTCATCGCGCGTGTGCGACGTACGCGCGCGCGAGGTTGCGCCTCTCGAGGCGAGCTCTTATGGTGCGCTGGCCGTTTGCGAAACCGCCGTCTCTCGTTACGGCGCGAAGGAAGGATAACGGGTCGACACTGGTTGCCATTATTTGCTCTGTAAATCTCACAATGCCGAGTGTCTCAGCGAAACAGAAATAACTCGTTCACGGCGGCTCTTTTATCAAATATCATATGTAACATAAATGTATAAATCGAATAATGAGGGATTCTTATTCTCATGAAGAAACATTCTGTTGTTTTTATCAGTTAAATTGAGAAATGATATGGAGGGAATTTTATCTCTAACATATATAATTTTTATTTATTCATTTTTTTCAGTCAGTTGTGAAAAATAGAACACTTAACGTTTAATTGACGTTAAATTTTTAGAATTAAATTATTATCATTAAAAGATAATATAATTAGAATATTTTATATGTAACATTTTATGTTTTTCTTCATATTGTGTGCACTTTTTCTATATTTTTTTACGTTATGTATTAACATATTAGATACTTTTTATTATTGTTTTACAGAGAGAGAGAGAGAATAGAATAAATTAAAAAATAAGAAAAAATTTCGTAGTAGAAATGTTAAATTTTAGAATAGAAAATTATCAGAATAAATTAAGAAGAACTAAGTACTCGTATTTCGCAATTACGACGTCACATGATTAAATAATCTTTTAACGTGTAAGTCTGTTGTTACGAAACCAACTTATTTGCGTCAGTTAGCAGTCAAATAAATGAATCGGAATCTAGCTATGATATATCACGAGTTTATATCGATTATCTTTAAGGAGCACGATTCGCTGGTTGCGTTCTATATTACGTCATTATGAATATTATTGCAACACGTTAACTATATCCTTATACTTCATAATGATTATGCTTAAATATTCTTTTTACTGAAATAAATAATTACGTATAATATAATTATAAAAAATAAAAAATTATTTAATATTTATGAGCTTCGATTGGATATAATGCAAATGTCTTTATTTCTCAAAAATAGATTTCATCATCCCAATATTGATGAATCCTTGGACCTCTTCTTTATAAGAAAATTTCATTCTTTATAAGAAATTGCCTTTTGAATGGAGATATTTAAAACTTTTATTAGTATTCAGTGAGTATGCAAAGTTTAAACTTTTTTTAGTATATATTAATTTAAGCTTTTGTTAGTATATTGATATCGTTAAATTTTAAATGGACACTTAATTCACTATTGTACAAAGTTTAATGATTGCTATTCTGCGATAATCACTTTTGTGCAATAAAATGCAATTAAGTCACGAAACACTTGCGTTGCATCGAAAGATATCGTTACCGATTACAGGGGAGGGAGAATCGTGTCCGCTTTCGGAACGACTGGAAATTCGCGAATGTGATGATGCGCGCTCGTTAACGGCGCAGGCTGTTGCATTTCATAACGGGATGCTAAGCCGCGGAACTGAGTTAGACCGGCTTCGTGTGGTCGCACGATTATACCGTAAATCACGTACGCGGGATGTAACGTCACTCGCGAAAATGGTGGCGCGGAAATGCGAATTGAGGAAACTGTCGCCGGTGGCCGATTGTGAGACGAAGTCAGGTGAGCAATCAAGTCGTGACATTGAGCTATTCGTCGCGATGACTAACTGATTGATTCATATCTATAGCTGATACAAACATTGGACAAACATTGAACGTTTAACATTACTGCTGTAAGCATTGGCCAATCTTCTGCCATATTATAATAATACTGAGATCACATAGAATTCATTTGCGTTTAATTTTTAAAATAACATATATTGTGAAAAAAGTAAAAGACTTGTTTATTTGATCGCATCATTGATATTTACAAATTCTTTTAAGAATATTTTACTTTAATTCTTATTGAATTTATTTTATTTATTCACGGAAAGCAGACTTTTGTTGGAGTGTACTTAAATATTTAGCTTATAGATACAGATCTGAAAATAATTTTATTAGATTATCAAAATAATTAGGAATCTCAAGCATGAGTAATACTGCAAAATGTTTTGACTTTCTAGCAGCCATTTTGAGCGTACATAATATTTTGATGGACTAACAAAATTATTATCAGATTTATATCTAGTTTTTTAGATTCTTCAACAAAACCTCCTTGTCGAATTTTCTCCTTGTCGATACATTTCCAATAAATTATTATTTAATATTTATATTACGTGATATTGAATAATATAATTAATAATAAAGTTTATTCTCAATAAATATTAATAGTTCGAAGATTGCATTCGTGTATTATACAATATATATATTTATATATGCGCATATCAAATATATTATTTAATTTTCACTTTATTGGAAAGTAACACGTAACGTAATCCAAAATAATTACATTGCATATATCTGTAAATAACCTGTTATGTATGGATTAAATCAAACTCTATCTCTGATATGTTTTTGAATTAACTACAGCTATAGAATAAACAAAAATTTAACATAAAATAAAAGTAAAAAAAAGTAAAGAATAAAAGATCATTCCTAAAAGTTTATCGGTGAATTGCGTAATAACGCGCATCCTGCAATAGACTGCCGTCAATTTCAAGTTTCAGGAACCTCATCCCGATACAAACTACGCTCCAGTATTTTCTCTCTGAACAAACACGCGTGTTGCATAACACTAGGAAGTGAAGGTGGCTCGTGCTGTAGTTGCGCAACAAAGCAATAAATACCGTAGCGTCGGGCGTATCTAATTTTTGCATTATATATAGTCTTCTGAATTCCTTGTCCGGACACTGCATATATTTTGTCGAATTTTATTCTTGTTTGTCATTCCTCTAAAAAATTGTTTGTAAAAAAATATTTCTCTCTCAAAAATTCTAAATCCGCCAAACCAGAGATTTTATGTCAATATTAATTCAATAATACTCAACACATTTTTTTCTCCTATGTTCACGTTTTATTTAATATTGTTACGTATAAAATATATTTATCTAGAGAGACTTAAATTTATTTTTTTAATTTGATCTAATTTTTTAATAATTTTTTAATTGAACTTTTATCAGAGAATTTTTATCGCTTTATATATATATATATATATATATATATATAAACATACAAATTTAACTATGCAGTAAAATTAAAAATTTTGATATTTATTGATCTACGTTTTAAACAGATTATTTTACATTTAAATCTTTTTAAAAATAATACAGATAGATTGTTCTTATTAGCTAGGACTTGATATTCCTCAAGAGATGAACTTTCCATACGCTAGACTTGCTGATAACTATTATCGCGTGTTTGGAACTTCCCATTAATAAGCTTGAGCCTTCCTGCGGCTGCTATTCAACGATAGCAGATGGATTCACGAGTAACCCCCCTCCCCCCCATCCACCTACGCGAATACATTGAGAATATGTGAATACGACTGTTGTTAATTGCACGAGACAGATTCGCATGTGTGCATCCCGCGGGAAAATACGGCGTGCCGGCTCATTGTGCACACGTACGTACATCTTGTTGGCGAGGAAGAGATAATGTTCGCGATGCCATACATTTCGTAACGCGTTCGTTGACACAAAGAAATGTCTAATTTTGGGTACGAACGGAAATTGCATTACGACATTTGTCATTCAAGGGATTCGGGAAATCTTTGTACGAAGCGTTCAACGTCGTTAAGAAATACATGTTTTTCACATACATTTTATCCTTTAATCTTTCTCTATATTATTAAAGAAAATAACGAAATTCGAGGCAATAAAAATAGATTATATTTTGGGTCATTGCGATCTGAATAAGATATTAAATTTTAATAATTATTTTTTCGTGAATAATATTAATTAGTTAGTAATATTCAAATGTATGTTTACATTTAGTAAATATTTGCTAAATGTAGACTTATATTTATTTTTTTGGCACAAGAAATATCATTAATTTGATTTAACTATCATTTTTTATTGAGTAAATATTTATTTACCGTAAGTAAATATTTAGTTAATATTATACTATTGAAAAAAAAATACTAAGATGCAGTAAATTTTTTTTCTTAGTATAATTTAGGAAAAATTCGAAAGAAATGATTTGCTTTGGTCATTCTAGAAATTAATTTTTATTATAAATATACTAGCAATTAACACCAATTAATACCAATTACATAAAATTGCAACGACAGATGTAATAACATTTTTTGTGATTAACATTTGCTCAATCATTCAAAGAATTCGAAACAAATCTTCACATGAAACATTGTCTCTCGTTTTAGGAAGCACTGCACTCAAAATAACAACATTTATGTTATAATTTCGCACCCAACAATATAAAAGTAATATAACACATGGTGTTACATTACAGTTACAAAGTTATTAAGTGTAAGGAATTACAACATAGATGTTTCAATTGATGTTGATTGGGATGTTTCACATGTTTTGTCCTTTAACCTTTCTCTATATTATCGGAGGAGAATGATCTAGGGGGATGAAATTTAAAACAAGCGAGCATGTCATGAGCAGAATATCCGTGCGATATAACTGCATTTAGATATTGATTTCTTTTGACTTCTTATTGACGCATCAGCGAATAATCGTGTTACTGATAGCTTATAGTGACGGGAGATACCAGCGACTAAGCAAGCAAAGATTACCAAGAGCTCGTTGGTTCCACTCGAGCGGGCAACTGGACGCGAACATAGGCGGTAACCATGGCGCACACGTAATTTTCGCAATAGCGTTCGTAACAATGAGCAGTACGCGCGTTTGCCTGCTTGTCCACCCACTCGATGTAACCCCGGCCTTCGTCTCACTCTCGCGGCTAATGTAGTAATATGCTAATAACGCTGGATAACGCGTGCGTCTCCCGTCAAATGAAATCGTGTGGGAAATGCGGTGCGTCGCAATGCTGACTCGAGATTTCCGTGCGATTTAGTAAAACCTACTGCTCATTATATATTTCAGCTATTCTGTGAAAACATTGCATAAGATAGAGATAAACTTTGTGAAGATTTTATCCTTCAACAACGGTACTTTATAATAATTGATAAGAACACCGGTAATGTGAATATCTTACTTAACGCGATAGTTGGGGTAAAACATTTTCAGTTTTGTTAAAAACAAGATTGAGATTTCTAGATTTGATAAAAAAGAAAGCGCACGAGCGAAACGTATTATATTATTTCTATTTTTTTTAATATTCTTATTGAAAAAAGTAATTTTAAATTAAGAACACTTTTTCCTTTATTTATTTTTTTCTTAAAAAAGGAGATAAAGAGAGACAAGATATAATAAGAAAATAATTAGTTAATTATTAAAGTAAATTAAAAATTTTTCTAATTGATTATGAAAATAGATGCGGGCGCTTTCTTTGTAACAAGTTTTTGCACTTATCTAATGATCTCGTGGAAGCAATTTAGTGAGCTTCTGATTAAACCGTACTAGTTATTGCTTTTTCCATCAGGTAGCATCTGTAATCGGTTCCTGATTGAATTATTGGCTTGCTTCTCTATTGGCAATTAAAACTTTGTCTCTTCGTGAGACAAAGTAACTTGATTTCATAGATTTCTGTTGAGATGAGGGACGAGTTAATGGGAAGAGCATTTTAGTTCTCTATATGCGTTGGTCCGTCTATATATAAGCTCGGATTACTATCGATCCCCGATAGCTCAGCCAAGCCTCATTAATGTTTCATGCAGGTCAGGACTTTATTAACTGGACTTTTGCATATTTTGTTTCAGGTGAGTGCAATGACCAACTACAATCGGGGCGCCGTCTGCCCGTGTGTAAGTGGAATTACAAATGAGTTTGTCCAAAAAGGACGTACGTGACACAATGCAATACAATTTTATCCATCTCTTGTTTTTTCATTTTGCTTTTATAAGGGATCATTTTTAGTTTGTATTTAGTTATTTAGTTATACAAACTTCTATAACGAGCGTTTAAAAATTGCTTAAAATAATAACTTCTAAAGTTATCTTTTTAAAGATTTGTTGTAACTTAGATATTTTCATTAGGATAATTTAAAAGTTTTTTTGAGATAAAACTTTTTTTATTATTACCGCGTTATTACGGTAACATATCACATTTTGTTTAGGCATTTATAAATATATTACTATATTTATTGCTTAGCGCACACATATTTATGATCTTTATTTTAAACAATTACTATTACAGATATCGTTTATCCTATTGAATTTGTTTGATGATGATTTTAAGAATCTATTATCACGTATTGTGTGATTGTTTATCGCAGCGAATGTTTTCGCATCGAAACTCGTTGACAGTCGATTCAATGGCTTCGATCCTTTAAATGTTAATTAATATTACGAAAGTGATGATAAAGTAACTTTATTACAGGCTGTCGTAACATTACGAAAAAGGAAATTAATAGCTATGGTACTTTTCTATGCTGTCTAGCACGTATCGGTTAACAAAAATCGCGGAAACTCATCACGTATATTATCGTCATTCAATGTTCGTTATTTAGTATGAATTGCAATTCTATGAGCTATGTTAAACAGCGTAGTAAATGGCATGTCGTGCATTACTTGAAAACAAGCATGCAATATCAATCAGGCATAATTACTATTATCTCACTATTTTAACTAAGAGAATTCCAAGTTATGCAAGAATTTGCCTTACTTAAATGCGTTAAGAGAAAATTGAGTGTTTCAAATAAATCATTTATTTGAAGTACTTTTTGCATAAATTAGATTTTGATTAAATCGAATTAAGATGCGATTTTAACTTTCTCACAACTGTCAGAACTGAATAAAAAAATGAGTATTGTATATAATATTCTATACATGATATAACGTTGCAAAGTATAGTAAAGTTCTGTTCTTGTAGTGCGATTTTTTTCAAGTTATTTTAAGATATAGAAGGGTAACTGCTATCGAATAGATAGTTCCTAGATTCTGTTCACTTCTCTATCTACCTTCTTCTACATAATGCTGTTTTAGTAAAAGCCTCTTTCTCGCGTGGGAACAAGAGTGAGTGTCGAAGGTACATGTCGTGCGCCGAAGAGAGCAAACGATACTGGACATATCGTCGAGACGAGTCACGTGCACATGAGAGAGACAGAAAGAGAGAGAAACGCGGAACGAGTCCATTAATATTGTAGGTAAGGCAGAGAAAGGCTCGATACTCTAAGGCTAAGAGAATGCTTTTAATTATTTGCTTTCTGAAACAGTGGTCGATGCTGATCAAAATTACAGCGTCGTACTCGTCTGCAATTTAGATGAGAAACAGTTATCGTCTTTCGTTGAGAAAGAGTTAGAAATGATTAAATAAGCTCTGTAAAAATCGTATTTAATTCGAAATAATGCGATAATTCTTTTTCTAATCCAAACCTCGCCAAGGAGAAAGAAAGTGTAAATATCACGTTACGCAAATAGAAATTAATCGGATATATTTCGTTATTAATGGTGCAGTTGCAAGATTCTAAGTAGGATCTTGAACGTGTGTTGTTTGCAATAGCTTTGCTTCTCTCTCCAGACGGATTTACGTAAACCCTGTTTGATAGGCGCGACTCGTGAGCTCTATAAAAATCGAGACCGAGACGCTCGTAGTGCTGCCACGCGGAAATTGAGCTAACGGTGACCCTGCCGGCATCTAACGAGCTGACTTGGTAACGAGCCGAAAATTATTTATTTGAATTACTCCACGCCTTGGAGACTAGTTAACATAAGCACATAAATCGTTCGCTGCATTTTGAAACTAACATTTATGACGAACAATATTCAATTAAAACTCGCAGTTTAATTAAAATGTTAAAAATTTGTAATATCAAAATTGATCTTTATGCAATACGTGTATGTATATCTGTATGATTTACATATTATATATTATGATATAAAAAAAGTTCTTTCATTTATTTTCAGTATATATTTTATAACTGTTAATCTTATATATATTTTTAATATTTAAAAATTAATTGATATTACTTATCAATTAAATAATTATTAAATTGCTAAATTGCGATTGATATAAATAAAAAGCGAGGTTTTTAATATTTATTAACATGCTTTTACCTTAAAATTTACATAGAATCTTTCTTCAATTTTCTATGATAAAAGGATTTTTATATTCATATTTGGATAATTGAAAGCCTTTCTCTTCATGTAAGATTTTTACTGCCTTCCCTCTCTCTCTCTCTCTCTCTCTCTCTCTCTCTCTCTCCGTATAAATTTAGCATTATATGTATAGATCTCTGGACGTGCGGCAATTGGCACGATCGAGTTGACTCGCATTGTTCTTTTGCCTTTCTCCCGCGATAAATTTTGTAGCGCAGAAAGCACGCGTGGCATATTCCAAGGCTACGGCATCGTATTTCGCAAGTCTGTCTTAAATTCTCGCGCTTTTAAGGCGATTGACCTTACGCCCGTTGTGTCTCCTTTCGCCTTCCGCCAAGCGAATATGTTTTCACGTGGTGGACCATTCGTTTCCGAATCGGAGGACGGCAAATTTATGAAGTAGTCCGTATACTTTTCCTTCCCAGCGAACCGCGCGATTTATGCAACCCGGATGTGCACGTTTGCAATCATATATATATATATATATACATATATATATATACAATATAAGCCGATTTCAGTGGAATATGGAGCGTATAATGATACAGAGTGTCCCTGATTGATTTCAGCTTAAAAATTGTTCGTCTAATTAACAAATTTAATGAGAATTCTATATATATGTAAAAGTTAATTGATACCAACATTTAATTCAATCGATCTTATCGTACAAAATAATATAACATTTATTTATTAAATAATATTATAATATTCAAATAATTAAATAATAATAATTTTTATCTGTTTAATAGTAATATTTGTCTGCTTATTATTAAATAATGTTTAAAACTGCTTTTTAAACTTTTTTATAAACTTTTATTGGCCTATACGAATTAATTTGAATATTTCATAAGAAGCAATTTAAAGGGCGATATTACGGCAACATAAATTACAGTAAAAGTTATTACTTCTTTGTATTGTTTTTCTTTAATCTTTTTTTATTCTATATCAATCTTTTTACGTTTTATTTAGATTTAACCTCTTTTATTTTGTCAACGCATTCGAATTTTTCAAGCAGGCTTTTTCAAGTATATTCAAATGATCTTGCTCGTTAAATTATTTTTTTTATTGATCTATCTTCTCGTATTCTGATTTGAGAGAGATTGTTATGATCACTAGACGAGAATAAAAATCATGTATACCACTTGATTCTTGCATCGTAATGACTGATATGTGAATCGTTATGTTTCAATTAAAACAGGATTCAGAATGTCGAAATATATTATTGGCATCTCGCAGATTATTATGTGGAGATTTGTTGTGGTCTAAAAGAATCGATATTGATATCTTTAATCTTGCAAATATAGTAGTATTAATATTATTCATTCATTTTGTCAGGAATTAATATTAATACTATTGTATGTTATTTATTCGACATTCAAAGGACAAGTTCATTTTATCCGATTGTTTATTTATTGGATTTTGGGAGATAAAACTATATTCAATATTTTATCAATGCTGTTTATTCAATTTCATCAAAAATGTATTGAATTCTATTGATGTTTATTCGGATTTTTGAAAGTACCTTTTGAGGAAAGAATTGAGCAAGTATTTTTTATTTATATTGAACGAATAAAAATATCGAGATCTGATATTGCAGGCTGTTTTCATGTGATGCTAGAAAATTCCTGAGAAATGACATCGGGACATACAAACTTGTAGTTTCTAGTCACGCGATTTTGCATTCACCTCGAGACAAGCTGATGTACGTGCAATTTTACAAGATATTGGGTGTCCCGAAATAACACTCGAGGAACCTCCATCCCACGGACTCTTTGACCGATAATATATCTTCCATATCCTGGCAATATATCTCACAAGATACGTCGTAATCTCTCGGTTGTAATATGTCAGCCATGCATTTAATTTCAACTTGCAATTGTGAAATTTTTGCTTTGCGAATTAAACTGATCGCGGATGTTTATAACTCGCACATTTTACGTTTAGATATGTCTTTTAAAAAATTTGTGTTCCTCTACTACTGATAGCTTAATGTGCCACTTTATTTCCTATTTTATATAAACAAATTTACGAGACTATTTAGCTCAGGGACACCACGTATGTAATGGTATCAGGAAATTGAGCGTACATGTGCAATGCACTCGCTCGATATAACCTGTGCCTTTTCTCTCTACTGCACTCGGTGAATTTCGTCGCACAGTATCGCATTTGCTGTATTCACGTGGAAAAATTGGTTGGCATCTGATCGAATGGACGAAGCAAACACGTGAGAATAAAAGGATTGAGGGTCGATTACACTGTGGGATGACTTTTATCTTAATTTTATTTTGCTGTGTTTCACTCGCTTTCTACACACAGAAAAATACATACTGTATTCAAATATTAATTACTTGTTTCAAGTATTTCGAAAGTTCATATTCGCGAATTTGAGTTTGACGCAAGCATTAAATTATTTGAAATATATTCTGAATCCTAGTAAATTTATTATCTTTCAATCAAAATTGATAAATTAAAATATATTTAATTTGTAAAGTCGCTTCCTCAACAAAATTTTATAAAATCTTCAGAAGAATATAAATTCTTGTTTTGAATACATATTGATAAATTTCTAAAATTTGTAATAAATATATTTTTAGACTATTATTAAGACATTTTTGTTGTTAAAAACAACCGTTACTTAAAAGACAGAAAATCAACTGAGTAATCACTTAGCAATAGAATGATATTTTTCTGAAAAAAGATAGACATAAAAAAATTATTGGAAAAATTGCTGGAATCATGAAATAGTGTCAAGAGTACACACACACACACACACACACACACACACACACACACACACACACACACACACACACACACACACACAGACACACACACACACAGAGTCTATCTTTTTTTTAGAACAAAATAAATAAAAGTGCAAAAAATTAATACATATTATGATTAAAATTAATTAGTTCTTTAGAAAATGAGTTCTAGAGAATGAAGAAAATAAGCTATATTAAAATGGGCTTATATTTTTTTTATTTTTATATAAGGAAATTACAATTTTGTTATTATATATGTGTTGAGGTTGTAATAATAAAAAAAATGAAAGTTATCGTTTTAGTGTTTAAAACAATCATAGTATAATTTTAATGAATTTAAATATCGTTTATTATTTCCTCCGCTGTTGTTATGTTTCAGTAGTTTACAGAATTCGCGATAAATGCTTAAAACATTATATGAACTATTCTTTTATCAATTTTTTTTTCAATTAAATCTTTTTTCTTCTTGATGTATTTGACAAAGAAAAATGTGTATGTGTGAGATGTAATATATGAGACTATGTATTATACCTCAAAACTTCAGAAAATTCAATTTTTCGCAATAAAGCAAAAGTATACTTTCGCAGATTATCAAGTTTAAGAAAATTACAAAGTTTTCGACTTATATAAAGTAATTTTCTGCCATTCTAACGGACTATACTTGCTTCTTCGCAATGCTATTTTAACTCTTCAACTGCAAATACAATGTATGTGCATTCCATACATTACTTCACATATATTGGCAATTACAGTAAGATTTTAAAAAAATGATAATTGTAATGATCCTGAAGCAATTATTAAATAAGAAAATGAGATTAACATTTCTTGTTAATTTATGACATATATCTTTATTATATCAATTTTTGTGCAGAAAGTATTAAATCCAATATATAACGATATCGCATTTCATTATCTTAATTATCGGAAACAAAGAAGCAATTTAACAACTACAAAGATAATAAACTCTCTTAGAAGATTTTATTTTATTTTTTTGTAATTTATAGTTGAGAATGATTCAGAGAAATAATGAAATGATTGCCTCGACTTATTACGAATACAAATTTATTATCGTCTGCATCTTCATTCTCGGTCGGTCTTCATATCCGCCATGCATCTCAATTTGAATGACTCGACCAAAGTGAAGGATATATTAATCCAACATGCTGCAAGTAAAGAGTTAATCCTGATACGGAAGAAATGATGCGGCGCACACGACATAGCTAATTATTATTCCGAGTTGCAGCTGATATTTCAGCGTCTCAACGCGTATGTTCGAGAAAGTATGAAACCGATATATCAAAGCTCGATGCGTGACAGAATTATGGATTAGGTGAGCGCCAATAAGTATCGTGCGGACGGCGTTAAAACGCGGACATCCACGTCAGGATTTTTAGGTCAAGGCGACACGTTCTCGCGTCGAAATTCCTAAAACGGTATTTCTATATGCTGAAATGGAGAATAACGAGGTGCTCTCTTCGAATATTGATTCGGCGTTATACTCGCGAGTTTGACGCGATTCGATTTAATCGACTCGCCACTTGCGACGAGTAATGGCACTTCGATACGGGTGAAAATACGGAATATGGACGATTTCCCGTAACTCTCTTTTATTAAAAATTTCAAAACTTAAAATACATACGTAGCGCAATATCGCTCTATTTTTATTCGCAACAGTGCACCTCCGTTTCATCATTTACAATATTTCACTTCACGAGAAAGCTACCTAACTTTACGAAGTGATTTTATCTATTGTAATTGCTGTAAAAATGGAATTCAATATCACGAAATGTCGAGAAATAAAATTTAATATTGAATAGAATATCTATTAAATAACTTATATAGAATTACTTGTTTATTTTTTTTATTTTTTTTTTTGTTATGCATGATTGTCATTAATAGTTTCTGAAAACGAATGATATGTTTTCAAATTTCACCAGTCTCCGAGTAAGATTAATGATTATGGATTAGGCTATCCCGTTCCATTTATTTGCTCATAGCGCAAAGCGTTTGCACGTTGCGCAATGAGCGCATGCTTGCGCAACGTGACGCGCACGCACGAGCATGTATAATATGCTTTGTGTATTCAGCGCGTGTGAAATGCATGAACACGCAGGATATTGTGACGATAGCCCCTGCAAACTGACATCCGTCGGTAATTTTTCAGCCAATGTAACACAGCTACTCGTTGGAAAATGCATCTACTTCGGTACTGCGTTAGCATCACTGTGAAATTTCTCGTGAATTTCAAACCAACATCGACGTATTTAAATACGTATGCAATACGTATAGAAATTGGCATATCGACAATCGATATAGATATCTCCGTCTTTTTTGGAGTTAAAAATTCTTATATGAAAATATTGAAATTACATTGCTTTTTATAGGGGCGATCAAAATTGGTCATGTGTAAAATTCATTTCGTAACTACATTTCTTTTTAGAAACATACGTCAATCTATTTATCTCGTATTGATTTTCACATATCAGATAATATTGACTTTTCTGCCCTAGTTTTGTCTTTTCAATTTCTGATAGGTATATAGATATTATGTACGTAATTGCAGTTAGCTGATATTGATAGTTGATTGTTTGTTCGCAAATTTTAACTTTTACTTACATATTTTACTTGTATATATTATTTAATTTTTCCCTTTAAAAAATTTGAATTATATTCTATTTAAACAAATTATTAATGTTGAATTTAGATTTAAGGAATGAAATTTATTATTTGCTTGAAAAAATGAAAATTTAGAATTTATTATTGTTTATTTTCATAAGGAAGAGATGCTGAATACATATCTCTTAATCTTTTTTGTTATATTATATTTTAATAGTTATAATATATTTTCATTTAATAGTGATTTGCAAATAAACATTGGGAATTGTAGCTGGATATTTTGGACATTTATTATTACATATTTAACTTTTCAATAATAAATTAATTTATTATAAGTTTTTTTGTAACATGTTACAAAAATTAACTGGTCATCATACTTAGGTCTTTAAATTATATCTTCTTTGAAAGTATTATACTTATTGAATTTATGAACGAAACCAATTAAAACTGTAAGATTAATAAAAAAATTATTAACTAATATATGATTAATACTTAATAATATATATAATACGTAATAATTAATACTTAATATAATACTTAATTTTAATAATTTATCGAAAAAAAATATTTAATAATTATTAAATAACAATAATGAAAAGACAAAGACATTGAAACTGACTTGAATTTATTTTTGCAGTTGACATTTGTCAATTCACATTAATTATTAGTTTTATTATTATCAATTATTAATCTTATCTTGTAATGGTATGATTTAAGAAATTTGATAGATTCTGTAAAAATATTAATTTAATTTCATAATAATTGCAATGTATACCTATGCAACGAATGTAAAATATTTTACAATAATCTTTTATCCAAAAATTCATAATAAAATTACATGATTACATTATCAATTACATAAATTAATCAAAAATTAAAAAATATCAATATAAAAAATATCTGCTTTTTTCGAATGCTACTAACACCCATAAAACAAGACATAACTTATTAAATTTTTGTTTATATTATTTATTTCTCATTTATTTCATATTTTTGTTGTACTTATATTAAGTATTGATATAAAATATTGATGAGATATGATTTAGATGACCAGTATACCACATATTCGGCAACTCTCTCCTATATCATGTATCAGACGTATCTTGAACATGAAATTATGTCTAATTGAATTTTTTGCTCCTTAAATTCTGTCCATTTTTCAGATTAAAAATGCGCAATGATGTCGGTGTATCGAGTTACATAAAGAACCGCGATATACCACAAGCGTGTATTTTAATACAATAATAAATTAATTTAAAATATGTGTGTATGAGAGATAGAATATTTTATAGTATTATACGTTAAAGAATAGATTATTATAATAATACGTTAATCGTGCATATTAATAATCAATCGGAAATAAGAGGGATAGAATATTCATTATACATTTACTTTTACAGCGCGTTAAATGTTTCGTCGAACTATCGATTGGGCATAAGATCTTGATACTTGTTTTTGTGTTGCTGTTATGTACACATTCAGCAGCTGATCAGTAAGCGCTTAATGATTCTTTGAGATTGGTTTTTGCCTTTAGTTTTCCACTGGATCTAAGTGTAGGAACCAATCACATGTTAAAGAATTACTGAGCGCTCACTGATCAGTTTTTTCTACTGAATGCCATTCAATGTCACCGTTTCTATTATAGCAGAATGTCCTTCATGCCTCGTCCTTTATTTTTCCGGACTAGATATATAAAGTACTGTAATCTATCCGCCATTGACGGATCACAACGTGATCATTTAAAACTAAGTAATTATCCTTTATCAGGTTAATTGTACAAAGTGTACAAAGAGTACATTCGAAGAGAAGCTTTTAGCGCTATTTATGTCTATCTTCATCATTTATTAAAGGTAAAACAAAGATAGAATGATACAAATAGCTCTAATAGTGTTTTCCCGAATGCACCTAAAGTGCTATACTTTAACCGATGCCATTTTGGCTTCAAATATTAAAAGCATTTGAAATTGTGATACTTTATGTATTTAGTAACTTTATGAGACATGATTCTATGAAAGCTTCTTACTCTTTGTTTGATGACATTCGATCCTCAGATGAAGATTCGATACAGTTTAATACTCATTTTAATACTCTAAAAAATCAGAACTGTAAACGAAAATGAAATTTTCAGAAAATATAAATGTACGAATCAAACTCGATTAGTTTAATCAGAAACTTTTTAAAAATTAATAAGTATTATGGAGATATCTATATTCTTATAAATGTACTTTGCGAAAAATAATTCATGCGATAATTCTCATGATTAATGATACGCAAATGGGTCACGGTAACAACTATTCCTTGTAGATATTTCTAATCATTCAGACAGCTATTCCTTGTAGATATTTCTGATTCAAACAGATTTCGAAGCGATGAGGGATGGGTTCTTTTACTGCTTGCATTCAGATGTATTATTTTTAGGTTTCTCGTCAATAAAAATGTGTTAATTTTCTATTCGAGAGCTCGGATCACCGATTTGATAATTTAATTAATAAAGAACCGCTGATAGATCGACCGTTTTTCAATAATTAATATGAAAGGTGAATAGCAGAATATGCGGCAGGGTATATCTATTTAAAAATCACACAATTAAATATTTCACGAAGATGACGAATTGGTTTGCACACGACGCCGACCAGATCAATTTGTTTTAACGATGTGCAACGTGCTATTTTAAACATCCTATTATTTTGCTGCCAACATACACAATCACGATAGATATCGGAAAATATTGTAGAATGATCCTTCAAAGTCATGTGATCGTCGTATCTCGATAATTGGTGTTCATACTATCGTAATTATCTATGTTCTTGCGAGTGAGTGCTATTGTGAGTACAATAATGA
Source organism: Acromyrmex echinatior (assembly GCF_000204515.1). The sequence continues at coordinate 303,792 of NW_011627305.1, forward strand.
AGCCTAAGAGGAAGAAAAGGCCTAAAAGACATCGGATATTGACGAAGCAACTACGGGATGAGTACACTACAAATTCGAGTACGTAAAACGTTACTTCAATATATGTACATGATTAGTTTCTCGTGTAAAATAACGTACTATACTGCATGCAAATATAGATTTACACATTTAAATGTGTAGTATAGTATCATTTTTTACGGAAAACTAAATAACATATAAATAATATATTGAAGTTACTTTTTATACATTTGGATTTACAGTGTTAATTTGTTAATTTATTTTTCTCTTTTGTTAAGATTAATTATCCGTATTTATTTTACGTGCGTACAACGATTATTCTCTGAAATATAAATTATTTCAAGTGCTGCTATAGTGCGAACGTATTGTAGATCGATATAACTGTGTTAAAACTCCAATATTCTGCGTCATAATAGTGAGTCAAAACTTTCATTTTAATTTCAGAGCTAATGGATATATGAAAATTGTATGACAGATGCTTATACAAAATATATATAGATTTATCATGAAACGGTTCGGAAATATAAGAATATTATAGATAATAATAGCGATTCATAGATCCATTATCTCGAAATGGATATGTATAGAACAGATTAATATTTAATTCTGGATTATTTGATTTATTGCGTGTTCAAGAAATTTATATTAACGTATAAAAAAATAATTAATATTTTTTAAGATTATGAGATATGCAAGTGCTTAATATAAATCTTTAAATTTATTGCCAAGCGCAAATAAAAAAGTGATATAAAATTATAGATGGACGAAGGTTGGTTAAAAATAGTTGGTTAAAAATTATAAAATAATTTTTGCGAAAGAGAATTGCCTCTAAATGATAAAGATATTTCTATACTTTTTGTCAAACATTCATCACACGTAAACAAGATTTTCAAAAAATTTTCAATATAAAGATGTATTAATGTTGCTTAAAACATTAATATAATTAATAATAAAACATTAATATAATTAATATAATTATTAAAATATTCAGTATCAAGTACATTACAAAATAATTAAATTTTTTATTTCATTTCTCAACTAAATAGTGATGGATACAAAGTGGTAGGTAGTACAATAAAATTCAAACGAGAATACTGACACTTTTTAAAATAAAGCTTTTTAAAATGAAGCTTTTATTTAATTAAAACTTCTTTATGATGTTTTTCATGCGCATAGACAGGCAAATTCGAGGAAAATATTTATACAATTTTGATATATGTATAAAATATAAATGAATTTATATGTATGAAATGTAATTGAAAAATATTGTTAATTTTTAGATACATTTTTTTATTTTTTCCTTTCTCTTTAAAAATATTTTTTAATTAAATTTGATGTCTATGTTTTTGCTTTTACTTTATTCAGAATTCAATGTTATAGATTTAATCCAAGTAAAAAAATTCAATATTTATAGATTTTCACAATCTACACAAATATAAATCGCAAATATAAATAAGAAAACGGCAGAAAAAAATGTTTTATTGTCATTTGTATAATAAAAGAATGTGTTAATAGAATTTAATCTTTACGCGCCAATCTTATTCTAATTATTCATAATCCATCTATCTTAATGAAAAACAAAATATATGTATGTATATATTACATAACATAAAAATACAAAAATAAAATAACATGTTTAAATAATTACGCGATATTATTGAGATCGTCTACAAATTGAAAGTGCGATTTCGATATTATTATATTATTAGAATTTTTAGTTCTAATTAATCTGAGATACACTATTAAAGTACTTGACTTATCTATTTTACGATGTTTGCGACTGTTTGATAACTCTCTTAAAAAAGATTTCAGAGATTGAAACATGGCGTCAAGTGTCATCACTCCCTGGCCGTATACTTTATAACGAAAGTCAGGGACAATGAGAGCCGAGGGCGACATAATGCTGTAGACCGATAACGTTATTAACGGTAACCGTGATAACGTAAGACACGGGACATTTCTTTTACCCAGCCGAAACGCCACTTTTCTCTTTTCTTCTCCTTGCTATCACAATTACATGCTAAAATCTTCGTGAACAGTGATGCACAATTTTTCTTAAAAGGTTCTCTTATTGAAGATCATTTTTAGGTATAGAAAAAATTTTATGGACTCTGCATAATGTCTATTTCAATATATAAATGTATACACATATATATATATATATATATATATATATATACTATTATAATATGTACATAAAATACAGATAAACAATTGTATCAAATCAATAAGGAAATTATAAATGTATATAATATATAATTTCTTTATTGAGATTAAAATAAAATTTTTTTATCTGTCTATTCCAGTGTTATTCATTTTGATGATCGTTTTTACACGTTTGTTTACATTTTGTGTAGAAATAACTACCAGAATAATTAACCTTATATTTTATCTCATCAATAAGAAAATAATAAATCAAGATAATTTATAAAAATATTTTACGAACATGTTATTTATTTATGAAATGTAAGTTATATTTTCAAATATAAATTTTTAAAGTTTTTTTAAAATGTATCCCAACTGCTAATCTGTTACACATAATGTCATTATTTTGATTTACTCTATTAAAATAGAGAATATAATTTTATATTTTCGGCTGTGAGCTGGCTGAAAATTAATTGGCGGGCTACATGCAATAACGACCCACGGATTACGCATCATTGGCTTAGAATATCGAGTTAATAATTTCACGTCGGCGTTGCACATAATTTCACTTAATGCTTAAATAATCACGTGAAATCTGCAAGTCGTAAATGAGGTATTTAAAATCATACATATTAAGACATATTTAATAAGATTGAATTACAGTTTTTTCTATAACTCTCAATCATACTAGCACTGGCATTATGCTTGTACTTGGCAAGAAAATATGCATTATAGTCAAAATTTTTTAAATATTCTTTTCAATTCTGTTAATAGAACTAATTCTTTAAGAAAATGAATAAATAACGATACATTGATTATGTTTTAATGGGAAAATTTAATGCTGTATTACATTGTAAACATTTTTTACGTTTCCATTGATCTTATATTATTATTATTGTAGTTTTTCTTTAATTTATTTATACTTTCTTATAAATATTTTCTTAATTTTTTAAATTAGGATCTTTTCGCAAATCGAACATTTCAATATGCTGCGCTGTTTTTTCCGCTATGCAAATGAAATTGATTGATATTACAGTTTCAATTTCGCGTTACCAGCTCGATTCTCCTTTGATCTTTATTCTTTTTCGATAAAATATAGCCATCAACTGATTGCTAGATTGCTTCGACGGTGAAAATGGCGCAACCGTTGGTGCAATCGATTGAAACTCTTAAAAATTCCGTACGTCTTTTTTTCTGTCTATATTTTGCGATGAGTATTATTGGTCGGTCGACCTATCCCGCGATCGAATTGGCGGACGTCGGTGAAAGATTACCGAGCCCATAGTCATACACGTATGTATTCGATTTCGATATCACGATGACGTTGCTAACTGTCATATCGAATTCACCCGGACGGATACGTGAATGTCGATAATGGAGAGTACGTTTCAATTCACTTTTCCATTACGGTACGGAACTTGAACGCTCGTGGTCCATACTTCGTCTGCTCGCAATCAATCGCCGCGAGATTACTCTCAGTATCGCACTTGCATTTGTTCTCTCGATTTGTTGAATCTCTACTCGGTTTCGAAAATAATGAAATTGACTGATTGTCTTGTCATTTGCTATTAAGTTAGTAAAATTATTAGGTATGTTTGGGTACATTTAGCTATATTAAAATCAGAATGGCAATTATTTCATTGAATATATATCAATATTTCAGTAAGTTTAATATAATATATTGAAACTTTAATTTTGTATTTTCAGCATTAATACAGGAAATTTATTTTTTATTTTAGTAATAAAATAATATTTAAAAAGATATAATTTCTAATAATGCAAGTGAATTATTAATTGAAAATTAGATTACTTTGACGATATAAAATTCAAAGAAAATTTAAGACTGTATAAGAAATTAAAAATTAAATATGGAAGACATTTTAATTTGCACATTTTATGTCGGCTTGTTTTAATTTTATAATACTTTTACATATAACGTCAGTTCTTAAGTTAGTTACGATTTATCAATCGATTATTATTTCAAAATCATCTTAAGTAATATTTTAAAATGCTAATACGGCTCTGTGATGAATGGACTATGTTACACTTATGAAAAATATTGACATTAAAAATATTTTGACAAACCATAAATTTAAGTAAAACTCACACATTACATAATTTTTATAAAGTCTAATTTTATCGAGATACATATTTTATTCACAAACGTGTCACATATTCATAGATATTGATCTATATCGACATATATATTTTTATAAAATATTAACGCTGCAACGCAACATAGTTTCGATTTTTTGCGCTTGACGGAGACTAGCGAAACAGAAATATTTGATGATCTTATTTTATGTCAACTCGGTCGTTAAACGTACATTATGTTAAAAGTGTAAAAATAAATATTATAATATTTGATTTTTCACAAGTTTTGAAATATAGAATAATTTTTAAATATAGAAAATTCAAGTACGAACTATATTCTCTATCAAAGGACGGGAATGTGATGTGCGGTCTTATTTTTATTCCATTTTAAATCAGTTAGCAGCAGTTATAATTGCATGACCCATGAACTACTTTGCAATTCTGTTTATCGAGGTTACGCTGCTGATTATTCTTGCATCCGCTATAACTACATTCAATCCGATATTGAAATTGCGTATTTTTGTCTTTGGAATTCTTGGAAAGTGATGTTTTTTAATCTATCGAACTAGGTTACTCCTATTATCATTCCAATTTTGTTCAGCTGTAAACTTATTTTTGATCACGAATTTTCGATTTACAATTTTGCGATTTGGTTTAGCATAAATTTAGTTAAACCAAGGAAATTCTTAGCGTGGATTTGAAAGAGTTTTTACTTCTATAAAATTTGATGGGAAAAATTTTGTACTTATCATTATGTAAATTATTTTTCTTTAATTTATTATAAAATTTTAATCTTGTTTTTTAGATCTCTACAATTAAGGCACAGATCAAGTTTTTGTTGAAATTAAGCGCAATTAAAAATGATAAAATAGAGAACATAGCAGCATAACAGCAAAATAGGGCTCTTTTGTATTTTAATTTGGTATTTTTAAAACTTTTTGAAGAGAGAGAGAGATTTTAAAATATTATTTTGTAAAATATTTATCCTTTTTTTAAATAAAATAACAAATTAGATCTTATGATGAGATATCCGAAGACAAAGGGGCGACAGTTCTGAAATACTGTCGACATGGTTGATTTGATAACTTTTCGTATATCATTATCTCGGAAATGTTTTGTCCAAGTACTCAGGACATTGAGTTTTTATTAGCATAATAAAAAGACAGGTCAAATTTTCCCGTCTTGTCGTAACCCGTTTGAAATGACATCGTCGTTATTCGGCACGACGCCAACCTTGACTTCGCAGGACCAGCTTGTTAACCGGGATGATGGTACGTGTCCTGGCCATCAAAGTGGGTCATCGGGTCGACAATCTCGACCCGCTATCATACTTACGTGTTTCGCGCACGTGTGTTACGGGATTATTGTTATTACCTGTGAGTGTATCTCGCGCAATAAAAAGTTCGCAACTTTTCGAAATCGGTCGTTCAACTTATACGTACAAAATGTTTTATGTATTCGGGCGTCTTTAATCCTTCAGTATAGTATCGTCAAATAAGCTCGTAAGTGAACATTGACAATAAAGTTTTCTTTATCTTATTCAAGGACTTTAATATAATCGCTTCACTTGAAAGTAACACAACTAAAAAAAAAATTTAGTTTTCAAGAAAAAGAGAAAAATTATATTTTGTAACGTGACAGAAAATTATTGACTAATCAAAAATAATATCTAATATATCTAATATTTGAAGATTGATAAGATAATTTAACTCATTTCTATCAATAACTCACGTTTTGTATTAAGAAATTATAATAAAGTAAATAAGAGGGAGTGATATGTAGATATATTTTATAGCTTTGTGTGTTAGAGGTAGAGTGATACTTAAGCCGCATGCTGAAAAATTTCTGGCAAATGAGAGTGATATTAGAAATTATTATACTTCAAATAAGAGATTTGTAGAAATGTCAGAGGCATCTTGTGTGTAGTATATAATTTTGTTGTCAGATATAACAGCGTTTTATTGAGTCGTATAAAATTCTCGTTCAGCGTTCTCGTTTGGACGTAGTTAACGAAATGCGTTAACGATTTTATTATCTACTTTCGAAAAATATACCATCGGAAATATGTCTTTAACGAGGAATACGACGTATCTCCTTTCGTCGTAATTTGCTCCGATAAGCCATCATCAGCGATTTATTTTTATTTATATCTTTGTTTGTGTCTACTAATCACTTTGTTTTACGACATCATTATAGCGTCTGAATAATTTGAATGCATATTTTGGAAGGACCCGGATATTTATATATTTAATTTAGTTACGAAAGTAATCACAAGAAAGTAGTTTATCTTCTTTTTATGAAAAACGAATGAAGTTCATTAACATTTTAATGACATTTAATAAACTGACATATATATTTCTTTAAATGTATGTTATAATATATGTTTAAAAAATTATAAAATATTTTTTTTGTTACATATTTTTTATTATATATTTTTATGACAAAAAGATTTAATACTAACACGGTTATCTACAATTCATGAAATACCAACAGTAAAATATATGTTTACTTGCAGTCTTGCAATCTTTCGCAGGAAAAATAAACGCGATTTTTGTAACAGCGCAAGAGAGACATATAAATTCTTTGATAAATGACGTATTCAAAATAGATTGTTTGCTAAACATATAAAGAATGAAAAGTATTGTTATATTAATAAATTAGAAATTTTTTAATAATGCAAAAATAATTCTGAGATTTAAAATAATAATTCTGTGAGAGCATCATTGTTTTAGATGTCTAAACAGATAATACTAATATTATTAAGATTTATTATTAATTTTATTATATCTTTTTCATGATATTTTTTTATTGTGTTTTCTTTCTGATAAAGTTTCACGAAATTTCTGTCGAAATTGCGATGTTTCAGTGAATAATTAATGACGCCGACCATTCGTGCGGTTGTAACGATCGCACTTAGCGTAATTATACGTTCTATACCGTCATTACTTGGTTTTCGTCAGTTTCATAGTTCGAAGGCTGACCTCGAGAACGCCGTAGGGGTTCGTCGACTTTCAAGAGGGATAAATGCGCCACAACCGTACATTCGTCATTGTGGGCGGCAATGCCGCTTGCGTCATAAACCTCTTCGGATATCGCGGAGATGCGAATGCGCGGCCAGAATCACTTCGTGGAACCACATTTAGCACCTTCCTATGTAATAGATTCGTTCTTAGTGGTTCTTAAGTGCAGCGGTTAATCTCGTGTTGCTACGCTCTTTGGTTATATATTGGCGTCGGCTTCTAATCCGTCCTTGTTATCGCGCTACAATTTACAAAAAGAAACCTAATTGCGCCATGAATTTACAGCCGCAGATAATGAAACACGAAACTCTTTCTCATAGTTTTTACTGAAGCAAACGATATGCATAATAGCGATTTCAACGTGAAACAGTTAATGTCATAAAATGATTAAATTGCTTAAAATATCTATATATATATGTGCGTATACCTTAACGTTTTAACGATAACAAAGAAAAAAAGTCACAAGAATTTCTTTTATACGTGAATTATAATAGTAATTCTTTTATTTTTTAAATAAACTTTAACTTTATATATATTTTATAGAAACGATATATCATTTAGTTTAAAATTCAAAATATAATATATGTTATTTATATAAATATGCTGTATATTTCATCTTAAATTATAGTATATTTTTCGAAAATTATTAGATTGATTTTGTTATAAACCTTTATTACATTATTTGAAGTATACATCGTTATTCCTTCTTTTTATTAACTTTGAATGAGCTGAACTTTCTTCAAGAGGGAAGGGAATAAGAGAGAAATTTTCCAAAGTTATACCGGGAAGGTTTGCTTTACCTGGAGCAATCATTACTGTATTTTGTGAATCTTCCCACACTGTAGGTACGATCAATAGATAGGTACGTCTGAAGATGGTAGAGGGAAGATGAAGAGGAGGGAGAAAGAGAGAGAGAGAGAGAGAGAGAGAGAGAGAGAGAGAGAGAGAGAAAGATAGTGTAGGTATTACTACAGACAGCCATCGATCATTCCTAATTCTCGATAGTTAGCTACTTGATGTGAGATGCTTGATTATACTGCACATGGGAATACGCAAGTACGAATTTAGTAGGATTACGATTAAATACCGGTGAAAGTTTCCCCTAGCGTGAATTCTCTCCAACGTGTAACGTGAGAATTATTTTGAGGAGGAATGCAGCTTTTGAAGAAATGTTGCAAACGCCAAATTTATTACATAACATATTTGATCATAAATGTTACGTATATCTATATGTAACCATCGATATGATATGCATTAAATTGCGAAAAAAGTAACAATAAATTGTATTGAAATATTATAATTTTTATTGTATTGAATATTTTATTAAAATTTATATTTCTATTAATTTTTACGATTTTCTGTGAAGTTGGATCAAAATATATTTTTTCATGCTATTATCAAAAACTTTTGCAAGACTTTATTTATTTTGTAGAAATTATTTAATAACAAAAGAATGACGGTATTCATAATTGATTTTTATAACTGTCTTAAGTACAATCTTAAGATATTATGAACCAATCAGAGAACCGTATTAGCATTAGTCTTAAGACATTAGACGGTCTTGAAATAAGAATGGACTATGAATATTGGCCTATTTTTATGTAAATTATAAATGTAGTCAATACTTATAGTAAAAACAGATATTTGCACGATTGATTCAGAGAAAAATATGCTTTTACTTTTACATAGCATTTTGTATCTCAGTGATCGCATTTACGTAGCATGTATAGTTATTTTTTTTTTACATGTTTTCACATATTCGAGGCAGATAACGAACGTGAGCAGTTTATCTTATCGCTTCAAAGGAGCGGTTTATTTCTCTGCAGATCTGATCGAAACAATGCATTTTTCCGCAATTTAAGTTGCGACGTTGTTTATTTTATCGATCGTATGACGTTTACTCTTCAATCATGGGCTTTGTATTTTTTCATGTATCGCTGTCGGTCTGAATGGAACAACACACTAGTCTAACGTATACCTTTCTCTTTTTCCCATTTTAAATATCATCGAGTTTGTACTATTTTTTTGAAACCACCGAATATTTTTTATTTCATGTATTCTCTCCATGATTCTTCTTGCTGCTTGCTTCATCAGTTTTGTTGTACACACTTCCACTTCGTTTTCTTTTACTTTGAAGTATTGAAAATACAGTTCTGATCAGAATTAAAGAAAATTTAAAAAGTAAAATAAAGAAAAGAACTTTATAATTTAAAAAAACATTAATTGCTATTTTTAGCAATTACTATTCTTATGTGGCTTTTAATCTTTTAAAATTTTTAAAGTGTTTTTAGTTCAAAGCATATTCTCTGTTTTAATAGAAAAAAATTCACATTACAACAAAATTATTGAAATCAAGCTTCCATCTGCAATAATATTTTTACTGCTTCCATTTGTAATATTTTTTTTTTACTATTCTAGACTTTCAAAAAATGTAGAAAAATTTAAGGTTACTTTTCGATACTTCTGTTATATTATCAGTTTTTTGGCATGATATTTTAGAAGGGAAACTGGACTTTGCCTTTCTTTATTTTAAAGAAATTTGAAAGTGAAATTTTATTTATACCAAAAAAACCTAGATTGCAGACAAAGAATTAAGAAACATTTTTAAAATCGTTGAGCGTATTCCTAAGAAAAAAATTAATATACCCATAAAAATCACAAAGCCTAAAGAATCACAAAAATGTATTTGTTCGTAGGTTTTTTTCTATCTATCTGCGTTTTATTATCTGTAGACTAAAAGTAGCTAAAAAGTATGAGAGTTCTAGATGCGTTTAGTTTGCCTAGGCGTGAGACAGTCCCTGAACGTCGTGCGACCGTGTTATACTGGATAAGCATGGCTTGCCATTGAGAGCACGGATATTGTTTCGCCGCCGTCATGACGCCTGACGTGTGTTGGAGACGCCTCGTTTTCACATCGTGCAAGGATATCGCGTGGGTGCCTGCTTCTGGGAGTTAGGTTACCGATTAGACGCTCCAATTTTACCGGACTAACTGCGATCAAATGTGACTGACGTGGCGCACTAGTCTTCTAATTATTATCTACTATCGTAACGTTAATTATTATTCCACGAGGCGAGCGATAAAGATACTTCGCAACTAGGTTTTTCTTTTGTATTATATATTCTAATTTACAGTGGAATTTTTTGTATCATATTTTGTATCATCTACAGCTATATGCGATATAAAATTGTCAATGAGAATTATTTGTACATTGCAATTTTATTGATAGCAAATTAATAAAAGAGGGATTAAGAATGATTAGTTTCAGACATGTCACAAAAAAACTCGTATGAGACACATATATTAAACGAGATCTGGATAAATATATTAACGGCGCAACTACTTTCCATTTCACGATGGCTATTTATAAGTTTATTAGTCACAAAGCTGCAAGTACGAGTCACTTACCGCCAAGCGCAGAGTTAACTCGATTCTTTCTGCCGGTCTACATTATAATTCACTCATGATAAGTCTCGCAAAGAAAGACAGAAGATCGTTAAAACGAAATTAGATAATATTCGTAATTTTACAAATGCCGTTAGATGCTCACATAATTTTTCAAATTTTATTTTACATTATTTGGTGTGCATCTTTATTAATATTTGGTACGTATCTCTATTAATAATATGAAAACTTATTATGATAAATTTAGAAATATAAAAAAATAGTGCAATTTAATGTTTTTTTACTTTAAAAAAATAACAGAACAAAGTATTTATTATTGTATAACATTGAGTTACATAAAAGTTGTTAATTAATGGAAACTATAATTTTTTCCTGAAACTTGATCTTTTACTGTCATTTTACTGAAATCAATTTTGTAAAATGGATGAGTATAAAATGAAATTGCTTTATCACAGTATTGTTTTATGGTGCTACAAAGAACGAAGCTATAAAATTTTTTACGACTTTATTTTATATGTAATAGAAATACTCTGCAATTATTTTACTTTTTCATTTACGCATCGTATTTAATGATATTGCGCCGATATATGACATATTTTCATGTACAGTAATTGAAATAATAATGTCAAGAGTGCTGTGAATGAGATTTTCAATTCTCTCAAAGGCTTTTCACTCGACGCGTCACGCGGCTTGAAGAAACTGGCATGCTTCGTCTCGTCGTATTGTCTCGGGCACTGCGCGGTCGAAAGATAACGAGAACAATCGACATTTATTTCTGTCATCGGTCGTCTCCTCCATATTACGCACAGTGTGTCGGAGCACGTACGAGAGCTGACCATTATCTTTTTGCCGTTTATATGCATATATACACACAAGCTCAAATTATAGCATTCTACATGCGTTCTGATTTATATATTCATTCTTGTGTGGACATATTAAACATATACTATAAATAAAATGTTTTCATATTTTATTTTAGTATTTATAAATTATTGATTAGCTTTTTTATTTTAGTATTTATATACAATTTATAAATACGAAAATAAAATATGAAAATTCATTTTAATATTTATAAATTGTTGATTAGCTTTTTTATTTTAATATTTATAAATTTATTATTTTAGTATCTATAAATTGTTGATTAGCATTTCTTATTCTTAATAGCAATATTTATTTAAATTTATATTTTCAATATAATATATTTTTATATCTAATTTTGAAATCATAAAAGCTTGAAATAAGGTCTATTAAAAAACTTGATTTGCTCGCGTAATCCATCATTGCCCGCAATTCTTCAATTTTAAGCTGTCTCTATTAAGCAATATAAGTGGATTTAAATTATGTGAAAACAAATTTATTTAAAATTAATTCGGGTACGAAATATCTGCTCTTGACGCTTAATTTTTCTAAAATTATTTGTTTATCCATAGTCACATTTTATCTCCGATCGGTTATAATTTAATAATTAGCAACTTCATCATTTTCTTGTTATCCTTAATAGTTAAGAGGAATGGCGATGGTTCTGGGACACTCTGCTGGGACGTGGTATATGTATAACCACCCGTACTTTCATACGAAATACAGTTAGTCAACACACGCGTGCAACTTTATATCGATGGCGTCACCGCGACCGTCGATTGGGGCCAAGCGAACTGAACTCATTGTCAGCCACATTGTTGGTTCGCCCCTTTGCCACGCGGCGAATTAATAATTGTTATTTTTTTGTTCTCGACTGTCGTCAACAACACGCTAGTAGGAAGTGTCCCATCGAACATGATCTGTCGAGATGATGCGTATCGTCCGTAATTTTAACGATGATATTAAATTTAGATGTCAGACAATTATTTCTACAATCTAAGAACATATTATTCGGAGCAATCTCCGCAATAAATACATCAGAGAAATAGCTTAGACATTCCGAGTATTTTAGCATTAGTTACTGCTTTTGATAAGAATTGCCGTTTATTACTTGGATGTTACAGAATTGCTGTATTTTCGGTTAGCGGCTTTATTAAAGTACAACTTTGAGACGCTGTTCGTGCATTTACTTTAATGCACTTCAGCAAGGATAGCAATTTAAGTTGTGGTGGAAAAACAATCCGTTGTCCGAGAGAAAAGTTAAGCGAGCGCGAGTTCATCCGAGTGAGCCTCCGTCGCATGTAGCACAAATTTCGTCTTGATGGTACTCATTCCGGCACTCTGGCTTCCGGTTAACGATTTGACCGCGCGGTTGGTACCGTGCCAGGAAAAGTGGAATAAATGTCTCGGTAATCTCGAAATCTTCCACCGACCTTGTTGCCTGGTCTACAATACTCGCTACATAAAAGATTAAAAAGTGTTCGAAAACAATGATATCGTATTATCGGCGTGAGTCCATCGTTGTCAGTGTCGGCATCGCCTAAAATAGAAGAATCAGAATACAATGTTTATCGAACGTGATTTCATCGGTCTTTTCGGAAAAATATACGTAAAAATATACGTAAATTTTTGTGAGGAAACACGCGATATTCTGACTAACTGACAATTTCACAAAACTGATACTTCAATATTATGATAAAAAAAAAAGATATCCTGCTTTTTTTATTATTTTCTACATGATTATCTGGATTTTTTTTTATTCTGATTAATAAAAACCTGTATATTCTTGATAAATTTATATAAGTTTAATATTTACAGTTTTAATATTTTATGTTAATTAACTGAAGATATGTTCAATAAGATTAAGTTATACTTATATCGAATAAAATTAAAACTAAAAATATATAAAGTTTAATTTTAAATTAACTCTAATGCATTTCGTGATTTGTCATACTTATTGCATTTTTTTTTTATGGAGAGAGCCGATATGTGTTAGTGTGACACTGGCCACTTCCGTTCTTATGAATTAATGAGGCTTAAATATGCGTAAATCATGTGCTTCCATACGTGAAATCATGGACGCTGGCTGGCGTTCGTACACGTTCACGCACGTGCGTGTGCCGCGGCGCACCTGTGAACACACACATACGATTTACTTACGTCCATTTTCTACCCGACAGGCGAAGTCGTGCGTGGGCATAGAAGTCGTCCCCCGATCCTACCACACACTCCACTCGTACTCGCTAGTGTTAATCTCTCAGTCAGTCAGTCAGTCAGTCAGCTCGAGTACGCGCGACCAGTTCGTTACTTAGCTCGTGATACGCACGCACAAATTGCGTTGATTACTTATATCGAGATCGATGTAATCTGAGCTTAGACTTTCGCGCGATACATATGTGAACAAAAGTAATTTCTATATATGATTGAAAGGCAGATATAATCGGTGTAAAGTGCATTTTCTTGTTTTTATGGGAATTGAATCAAAATTTATATTGATTCATAAAAGAGTCGTGACTTCAAATACTAAGTTTCTCAACGCGAGTCTCGGATGAGTGATTTATGAACTCGGCAACGTAATTCATCGAAAGTTTCAAGTCCCTATGGGGAAGGAATCTTCGAACAATTCTCCAGTCTTCAAGATAATGGTATCCCAGTAGAATAAGTGATATGGACTGAAATAGTTTTAATTCGAGCGCAACAGTGCTTTCGCGGTTCGAAAAACAACGCAAAAGTTATGCTGATTCCGAGTGTTAAGGATTTTGGTACGTCACTTGATAATGAAAATTTCCGAGAAGAATTATTCAAAAAGATAAGAGAAGAAGAAATCTCATTCTTGATATTTTATCAATTATTTCGATATTATTTTTCCGTGTACACGTATTAGACTTTTTATGCTAGAGCGAGTGATGTTCGAATCGCGAACGATCCAATAATTTTATATATATATATATATATATATATATAGAGCAATAAGATTTACGTCGAATTAAGCTGCTCCTGTATTCGAGATTATTACGCAATCCATATTTGTACAATATGTTACAATGGATTCTGATAAGTTAGATCCAGACGGAGTAAATAAGCACAATCAAACATGAATAAATAAACAACGATAAGTGCTATACCGACGTGATGGCATTCATTGAAGCAAGTTGCTTATTCGTATTTGTTCGCTCATCTAGCTTCGTTTTCACAATGCTAAAAATAAAAAATTGTGCGACATTCTAGAGCTATAAAGAATTTAATTATTACTGAACAGTCTTTGTGAATGTAAGAAATTATTATTATCATTATTTATATTGTAAAATAATATATTACAGAATAACATTATATTATAGTATTGTTAATTTTTATGACCTAGAATAATTTCAGTTATTATATAAAAACTTAATTTACCTAAAATTAATAAAAACTGAAATTTCTGTCTGAAATCTCTGAATATTTAAACCGTTACTCGCAAATGCTCGAATTCATATCATATCACATAAATATTCAGCATTATTTAACCCATATAGTATTTAATTAAAAGAAAATAGAATTTATTATATCTTGTATTTTTTTGTAAATTTAAAAAATGTTATTATTATTTAGAGACATTTTTGAAAAAACTAAAGAATTTTGTCATTACTGTAGAAATTGTAAATCTCGCGAGTAATGGAATTATTATTGCATAGTATTTTATGTTCATTACGTATATTTCATTAATATTAAAAGATTTATTGAAGATATTGAAGAAGTCGGTTATCAATATGCAAGCAATTATTGACATGTTGGAAAATTATCGTGTACTTGATTTTGTGCCACGTTAGTCATGTAAACTAATAGACTAATATTGAAAGGTTGAGTAATATCTCTTTGGTAAAAAAAATCTTATTTTTCTAATGTTACTATTTCTTTTTTACAGTAATAGTTACCTATTACAATCTGTTAATTACATATTAATATTAAAATCAATCTGTGAAAAAAAATTGAAATGAACAATTTTACATTGGAAATGTAATTACGCAACATGTACTCTGCACTTTTCGTCAGTCATGCGTGATGTTTTCCATGTGACGATAAAATTTTATATGGTGCAAAAAAAGAAAAACGAGATATATTGATGATAAAAATGTTGAATGATGAAACGGGAGTTGCTTAAATTAATATTTACTTTACATTTTTTACTCTTAATCTCGTAACGACGCCTTGACATCTGAAATACTGTGACATTCAAATATCTGCTGTTAAAAATGATTTGGAAACTATGTGAAATCTCATTTTAATTCGTGTAAATTCTGATCTCTAATTGAATTCCCTCACTTAAAATAGAAATTTTGCGTTTAGTTCTAATTGAAAACTTTACTACTAAATATTATCGTTGTGCCAGAATTTGCATTAAATAAATGATTTAAATCTAAATAAATAAGCTTAATATTATCACGTAAATAATTAGGCATAAGAATTTATCGGATTTTTCTGGAAAGTAAATTCTTAAAAATTTGGAAATTTTCTGGAAAAGTAAATTCTTAAAAATTTATGAATTACTCACGAAAATTGAAAGTAAGTGTGATAAAGATTCATATAATTATCATCTAGTTTAAATTTTTTAACTGTGTTAAATAATAGGTTATGTTAATTTATATTTAAAACTCGAAATTTCGAGATTTTATATTGTTTTCCAAAGAAAAAATTTCTTATACTAACAAAAATGCAAATTTGAGAATAAATGTATTGTAAGTAAAATAAGGAAAATTAAAATAAAAAATGAAAAGATCTCTGATTTTTATTTTACGAAATAACGAAAATTATCGTAATATTGATAGTGTATGCTTCACGTTTTCTAGTATTATTCCATAATAAGTACAAGCGTAAAAAAATATTCTTCTCTATTTACGTTATCGAGCATCATATGCTTGTACGATATTCGATAATGTCAAATAGAGCAGAATTTTTTTTTTCAAGATAAGGGCAATAACGTCACTTTTTATTTCCCTGTCATAGATGAACAGTAAAACGTTAATCGTTTCCGTTATCGTCGTAACGACGGTGTACATTTATCGTAAAACGCAACGCGTATCCACATATACATGTTACTTCTTTTCATTTTCTTCTTTTCATTCTTACATGTTTTGTTCCCTGATAAATGATTCTTTCTTGCAAAATAAATTAAGAGCATTTGAATATATAAATATCCAAATATAAACTACTTGAATATAAAGAGATAAGTCTAACATAACATTCTTTTCAGAGAATTACAAACTTATCAGAGAATTATCACATTTGTTTTACTTTGCAATAAATAAGTTATATAATTTAGTGGTCAGAGGGAATATATAAAAATGCATTTTTTACTCTGAAATTCAGGAATTCTAATATTATTTCTATATTAAAATTAAAATTATGACAAATTTTTTTAATCACAAAAATCCTTTGGCATTTAATTTTGAAGTATACGAACTGAAATATTTTATAAAATTTCTAAATGTTTTGAATTGTTTTTAACTTCTACCTGATGTAAGAAAACGAAAAATTAGGAATAATCGACTTACTTTTACATTCAAGGTTTTTTATTTTTCTATATAGTAAACCAGTCGAGCATTACAGTAAATTTGCGATATATATTCAGTGACAAATTTTTTCCATAATTTTATTACAAATTTGAATTTTATAATATATTTTATAATGAATTACTATTTGTTTGTTATTAAAATATTAAATAAATTTTTAGTATAAATAGGCTAAGTTAACATTAATTATTATATTATGCAAATACTAATCTTCTATTTGATCAGATTTTTACTTTGGCATTATTTTATAATGCGATACTATTACACTTCGATAATCAATTTTAATTTATTATTGGTTATAAACACAACGTTTATAATTCCATGATAAACGATTTCCGATTGCGCTAATATATTTACCTGAGTTACGGTTTTACTCGTTTAAAATTGAAGTTGCTATTTGCGATAAAATAGTAGAATTAGAATTATTAAGTAATAAGATGAAAATGCTATTTTTTGCAGATAATCATGCGAAAAATTTATCTTTTATAGAAAATATCTGTTTATTAATTCAAATTGTCGTTACGTTAAAAAACGCTCGCATTCCTTAAGCCTAATAAACGACAATCGTTGATGCATGTTGCGATTACACGTTGCTAAATTTTTCTCTTGAGAAGCATAAATCCAAGTCGCAGTTTCTCTCAAAATAATCGATCGAATTATTATACTTTTTTGAATATTGTTTGACTTGTTATACTTTAATATTATATTTACTTATGTATTTATTTGTTATAATTTATTTTGGTAAACATATTTTGGTAAATTGATATTTGAATTTATGACCGTTTATCAAAATTGATGAACTATCATTTAGAAATGCTTGCAAAATAAAACTCAAGATTATCAAGATTAGAAGAAAGTCACAAAAGTTTAGTAAAATATGTAAGATTTGATGTAATTCAAGAACAATTGCTACTATTTAAAACATATTTAACATTTAATTTGTCAAAAGTTGTTAAACTTTCTTTGAATCGATGTTTTATTATAAGTTCTTGACAAGAAAAAAGCAATTTCATATTTGTCGTTCGACAAAAGCCTTAAGCGAAACGCGATATGAAGTTTCTATAGAATTACGGGTTTATCTGACAGGTGGTCGCTCAGTTTAAACAGTTTGAAATATGGTTTTGCACAGTAGTGTAAGAACACAATAATCACTGCGAGCTCGTCGGACGAGAAAATTATGTGGGTGTAATTTCGTGTTTTCTCAGCTGGTTAAAAAGAGACGGACTGCACGTCACTATAAATGACTGAGCACAAAATAAAAATACGCTTTCCGTGACATAATTTGCGACCATTAAAATCCATGATTTAATGGTTGAGTCAACGATTACAATTAATTATTTATCGTGTCGGTTACGTCTCGACCACTCGCTCTAGCTGATTCATTATTGGTGTTTCTTAAAGCATAGTGTACACTTTAGAAGCTTAGAGTTTCACTTTGAGAGTTACTTTTAATAATAAAAATTATAAAACTGAAAACGAATAGTGAGAGTTCGCCGCAAAAACAGTTCGTGAATTACAGTAGTAAGTAAAATAAATTTGAAAGTTTAAAATCTTAGAAAAGGATCGCAACAAACATACAGAAGTATAATAATGTTTATGAAATAGAAAGGTAAAAAATGAAAAGCAGAATTATTAAATTTAATAATTAATAAATGAAATTATTTAAATAAATGTTTTTTTAAATAAATGAAATATATTTTTTCTTTTTTTGAGCACCATAATTGTGATATTTTTTCTGAGAACTGTTCTTGGTAAATTTAACTAAGAGGCTAATTTTCATACAAAAGAATAAAATAAAATTTTTATTTATATTTCTACTCTATTTCCAATCAATGTAGAATTTAAAATAACTTTCTGAATAAGAAATATTTTTAATTGTATAATTCTTCAAATACCTCAACTTCTTATTTAACACTAACTATTGCATAATTCTTAAACATTCATCTCAATTTTTTGTTACATTCGAAAGCATTTGAAGATCGATGGCATGACATACATCATTATAATAGATATGACGTCAATAATCGTCATATTACATCATTCATGTAGCTAATGAAGAGTAATAAATTGTGATCGAGCGATTTATTGATCGATATCAACATTCGATACACATTTGGTGGACATTTTGTAGGAGTCATAGGCGTACCTTGTCCATACGAACATACAATTGCACGAACTCATGCGTGATTCGGAGCCAAAATCTCAGAAATTGCAACGATCGGCGTGATATTTCGGCGCGTGAATTTACGCGAGTTAAACAACATTCGCGCAACAACACGATACAATACATGTCTGGTGACACTCGAAATTACCATTGTTTACCGATGTACAACTCTGAATTCTTTAAGACGGTGTGGACGAAGATAGGGCGGATGTGCAGCTACATCATTTGCGCCAAATCCTATCTCTCAGGTCAGTGAATAAGTATTGAAAAATAGCTAGATCTTTGATTGTGAATACTTTATTTTCGAAGATAATTAATCTATATATAGATAATAAAAAGTGTCTCTTGATTTCATTATCTTGAACTTTATAGTAAATTAAATTAATAATTTCTTATCATAAATTCTTAATTTTTCCAATGTACATTTATTTTATTTGATTTTCTCACATATATTATTTGGTGTATCACACTTATATTTTTTAATTGTTTGGTATATTTATAATTATGTAATTTGACAATGGGTAACGAAAAATAATTCTTTAAAGATTTTTATAAAAGATTTTATTTTATATTATGTATAGCATACACACGTGTATACTTTAAACAAATTATAATTCGTACCTATAGCAATTATTTTCAATTTTTTGATAATTTTTTACATTTTTTTAAGATTAAACATTGCAAAACTTTGCTTCCATTCTTATTGAATAAACAGAAATGTGAAGTGTAAATTCATGAATCAAATAAACACCTAATTATTTCTGTTTTTATCTAATATTTAGCATCAAATGCATTTTAATTATTAAGAGTTTTATTTATCTAATCTAAAGATCATATTTGCAATATTATCATCTACTCGTTCAAATATTATCTCTTGATTTTATCAAGCTTTCTCAATATTACATTAATGAATATCGAATCAAATCGTTACTTTTTAATGTCTCATTAAAAGTAGAAAGTGCCACAAAATAGAAAAGGACGTTAAAAACAAAGTATAGTATGTAAGCTATCGTTTATCAGCAAACAAATACTATTTTTCTCAAGGAAAGTTTATAAAAATTCAGAGAATCACATGTCTATATTTAGGGCTAAACGCATAGCATATGTAAGAAACTTTTCATTTTGTGAAAACTTCAAAGCAGAAAGTGATATGCATTTTTTCTCTTTCTCTCTTTTTTTTTAAGTATAGTTGTTGATAAGTAATCATTGTGTGAATAAAGCTGTATTGTCGGTCTTGTTTCTTCAATCCAAGCAAAGAAAGAGGAGACGCCTGTTTGTAGAAAGTAAGTGGAAAAACGAGTGAAAGTGACGGAAGGTATCTTCAACAGGAAAATTCGCGTATTTCCTTTGAAGTTCGCGGCAGCAAGATGTAGAAAAGGCGTAGTAAAACGTGTTTAAGATTTCACAAT
Source organism: Acromyrmex echinatior (assembly GCF_000204515.1). The sequence goes on from NW_011627305.1 coordinate 324,454, forward strand.
AATGTTCATCCATCAGGATTAGAAAATATATACAATATTTATGTATATATATATTCATAAATACAAAGCATTTGATCTCAATCAGAATCCGAAATATAAAATTGATCTAAACAGGTTCTATTAATTATTCTATTTGTGAAGATTGAAGAGAGAGAGAGAGAGAGAGAGAGAGAGAGAGAAAGACGTCTAATAATAATAAGTAATAATGATAATACTGCTCAACAAAACAATACACAAGAATGAAGATAATCGTCTTTCATTCATTTTTATTAGCATTCATAAATCTACAAGATCGGATTAACCTTGTTTTTATGCTTAAAAAAATCATTTCTTGTTGAACAGTATAATATAATATAAAATTACATGAAGTTTTACAGTATACGTATACTCATAGGTTTTTAGTAATAATAATGAAATGTTTTTGTTCAAAAACTGGAGTTACTTCTTAATTAGAACAGCACAATCGAAAAATTGAGCCTTTGCTCTTTCGGATGTGCAAAGGAACGCTATCCGAATTATTTTCTGTAAAACGCGAACAGTCGATTATTACTAAAACAATTTAGCACGGAAGAGAAACAGACCGGCATTTAGGATAATAGTACCGTCGGGAGAAATATCTGGTTACATTTACGAACACTTTTCGAAAGAGCTCTCGCACGATCGATATTACTCGTCAGCATATTATTTTGGTCTGCGGTTTCTTTGACTATTGGCTAGACCATCAATATGGCTCGCATATATGGTTAGTTGGCAATAAATCAGTATATTCCCAAATTGACTTCAAACTAGATCTGTATTTCATTGCCTAGATCTAGAATTACTTGTATACAAGACCTTTCGGGATTTTACGATTTTTGTGAATTAAATGCAAATATTCTTAATTTTTTTTTATTATATTTATAAACAGATCAAAAAAATATTTTATTAAAAAAGATACGTTTATTGGAAATAAACTTCTTAATTTGTAATTTCAAATATATTTTTTAATGCGACTACTTTCTTTATAAAACAGTTTGAAAAATACGATTCAATCAATTGTTTCCATCTTGCGTTCATTTTCCAATTCTATTGGAGATCAAGTCTCCTATTTACGTGTTTTCGACTTAAAACCTGTTTATCCGTTTTGATTCCGCTCCGCGGAATAATCGTGCGATTATAACATCGATAGCGCGCGACTGCGTTGCGTAAACTCGCGAGCATTTTGCAATTGTAATTCACGAGCTTGCATCTCGAGCACGTAAATTGGATATTTGCGCACCAATAACGGTATAAGATGATTCTAAAGCGCTAAACCGAGTGGAATTATCGATTCGTGCGAAAGCGCTGCCGGAAAAAATGATTGTTAACAAAGTGATAGCCGCTACGCGGATGCACTTTCACTCGTTGATAATGAGTTTCTCAGATCCGCCCGTTTGATCAGAAAGCATGCATTTTACGTTGTATTGTTCGAATTGAACGCATTTACATAAATATCAACAGAGATATCAACAGAATCACCGGAAGTTGTTTCATAAATTCTTGATTTATAAAATCGATTTGTCCTCCATTAAAATTTTATGGGAGATTATAATTTATCGCTAAATGTTAATTTTTAACGTCAGATCGCTAAATGATTATATGTTTTAATTTCTCTCTTCCTCTCTCTTCTTTATTAAGATAGAATTCAGTTCAAATCAAAATGAATAAATTTAAAAGTTTAATTTATCAAAATCTTTTAATTAAAAAAAAAATGAATATGTAATTGATGTTATTTTTTTCCTAACTCATTTCTAACATTCCAATGATTGTAAAAAAATAAATAATTTATTGATTAAAAATAAAAGATATATTTGTGTGTCAGCATCTTTAACGTATCAATTGTAGAAACTTTTTTTACGCGTTTCTAAGTACGTATCAAATTGTAATAAATTACAACGAGTAGAGGTTTAAATAAGAGTGAAAGTATGGACGTAACCGCAAATCACGGATATTTCTAACACAGAAACTATCATTTATAATTATTTTTACTGATTATAAGTGAAAAAATGTCGCATTGTCAACCCACGCTGTGGTCGTTGACTTTCGCTCTGTAGCGCGTACTTCCGCTAAATATTGTTCTTTGACGGAAGTCAACCTATCTCTGACGGTAATGAATATCCTTTTGAAAACCGTTTCCTCGATGAATAAAATGACAATGAAAAATAAAAAAAATAGATAAAACGAATCTTTTCTATCTCCTTATTTTAATGTTGGAAAATGTTTTCATCTTAAAAAAAATAGCGAAAAAAAAAGAAATAGATGAAATGAGTATTTTCTATTGTTTTTAGTATTTATTTTATATATATATATAAAATAATTCATTAATGTTTTATACAATCTATTAATTATGAATATGCTTAAAAAAATACGCGTTAAATAAATATTGTAACCTGAAAATAATTAGATACAAGAGTCAAATCAATATCAATATTATATTAGGTGTTGGAATTAATTCGTAGCGTTTTTAATGAAAGAATGTTATTTATTTCACATGAGCATTAAAAAATACATTAATGAAAGTACTTCCCATCACTTGTAAAACGCTACGAATTAATTCCAACACCTAATATAATCATATTATTAACATCAATATTATATCAAGATATCAATATTATATAATAATTATCATTTTTGCAGAAAAAATAGTCCTTACAATGTATAACGAATAGAAAGTGCGTCGTTTAAAGTTCGTCTCTCCTGCGTCATTCCACTTTAAATTTAGAAACCAGATACAGATGAAAGGCACGCTAATGAATCACCCAGTGTACACGTGTAATAGAGTATGCATGCATTGTAATTACTAATATCGATGAAAAGGACATGACAGAAAGAGACAGGAAAAGAGAGCTATTATTTCTCATGACACATCTGAAACAAAAGCGAACTTGGGTGAGAGATCTAATCGGAACGAAAGTATCGGCACGCTTTGAATCGATACGCGTGGCTGTGCATGCCGATAACGGATTGGCGAATGTGATCAGGTATATTCAACCACACATGTCGTACATACGCGCACGTAGTATGTGATGCATCGCGAGAACCCGACCACGCATTTCGAGAAACTGGGTTACAGTCCGTTGGGTTCACGGAGCCATCGACCTAGAACTCCTTTCCTTTTCGTCACTTCCGGTTTGACATCCTTAGGATCGACATGCTTGCCGCCAGTTGCTGCTAGATGCATTCTTAATCGAGACTTCCGATCGCGATCTTGACTTTTATTCATGTTCACGAACTGTTTTTTTTATATTACAAATAATACAAATTAATTGCGATATAATTTTTATTAAATGAATAAAAATTAAGCGAGCAAATAATCGACATTTTCGAATAATTGTCTTTTATTTTTGTAAATGTACATAGAGGAGAAGTAAACAAAGATGAAGAGTTAGTTGAACTGAGATGAAAATTAAACTACATTGGTCATAAGTCTCTCGTTTTTTAAATGTGGAACGTTAATTAAAGGACAATATTATACGTACAGAATATTCATGAACTTAGAACAACTATACTCATTGCAACATATATATTGTAGCAACCAATCAAAGCAAAGCAGCAATTATAAATATATTTAGAATCTATTATAACGCATTGTACCATAAGAAAGGGACAATGTGTTTCTTTTGTAAATATGTATAAGTATAGAAACTGCCGCGATAAAACGCCGTTTCAGCTTTTTCGTCTGAATGGTTTTGCCGCGTAGAACCCACGTATGAAGAATATAAATCGTTCTTTGCCTTTGCTACGGTCTCAGAGTCACGCCAACTTGAAATCATACCTCACGTGATGTACGCCTACGTATATCTTCTAAAAGATTCATTGTCGTGTGCGATGACATAAGTATACTTTGACGCCGCCGCTTCTATCAACTGTTAAAGTACATGAGTACGTGTGTATACACATATGTAATGTCGCAAAAGCGCATAGAATGTGTGTGAATTCTGAATGATATGCGTCATAAAGTTCCGCGCTTTACGTCAATACCGAGATGTGTTGGCGAGATACATTCTCATTCAAATGACATGCCATTGAGCGGATGAGCCGAAATTTGCAGAACATTTTGGTGCATCTATTTGTAGAACTATTCTGAAGAACTAGATCTGCATTATTTCTAAACATTCTTTTTAGTCAAATGTTTTAACTAATTGTAAGCTTTAATGTTAAATTTACTTTAAATTGATTGGATTTCCATTTTTAAACATTCTTTTTAGTTTTGAATATTTCACTAAGTTTTAAATTAAAAAGTTTGCTAAATAAAATAAAGAATATGACTTTACTATCTGTTTGTATCGTCGAAATGTAATTTGCGAAAAGTTTATTTTACATGAAAGTTTAAATGTATTTCAGAGGCTGGAGAATAATTAGTTAGAGAGTAAACTGTGGCAAAAATAGACATTCTCTTTCGGCGATAATTTTAGCGAAATTTCAGTAAAAAGAAAATTCTATGTTTTATGATATCCTCCAGTGTGTGCTTCTAGAATAGCTCGGGCTAGTATTTCCACTTTTTCTCCTCTTTACTTTATGATTTTATCATCGCACGAATCATTCTAACGCGGTCGCCTTTTTTTCATCCAAGAATCATTCAGGCAAACCGCAGTAGTTTTCAGCGGGACCTTATTTTTGGCCTTTAAATCTTCCGGAACGCGACGCGAGCGGTTGGATTATCGCGCTCTGTGTATTCTGGCATGCGGAACGTTCTTGTCTGGCAGAATGCCCATCGTTACGCGGGGTGTCGAGTCCATCCACCAGGACGGATCAGCTAACTCCAAAGTGCTGGATTAGTCGTTGGAACAAAGATGAGACGAGAAATCAAAAGCGAGGTTGCAAAATTGTAATTAGATTTGTAACCTTTACTTTCCGCTGAGCGATCACGAATCTTAGTCCGTTTAGAGTGGATCCTTTTTAATTGCGGTGATTTTTAGCGCCACCGCTGTGCTAGATTTATATAAGGTGTTAGCTGATATCCCGTGAAAAATAATGACCTTTCCTGAAAATGTTTCCTCCGAGAACTCTGCGACAAATGATGGTCTTAAATTATCAGTTAAATGAGGTTATTCTTCGAAAGTAGGTAATTTTAAGTTTTATTATCTTACAAAAAAACGTAAGAAATAATATAATTATTGTTTTTATTATGTAATATATTATACAAGAATATCTTTTTCTAAATTATTAATTCACGTTTCAAAAATATTGAAAACGCTGGTTTATTCATATCTGTGTTTATAGAGGAAATATTTCGTTTCGCCAGGATTAATCAGATACACTTTTATTCAATTTATTTTCCATTGAATTTGCAGAAAACGAATGGTTTGCAAAAAACATTTTTCTATATCGCACGTTATTTGTCGCGGACGGCAAATATCACGCGACTTTTTTAATAAGTCATTGGTGCGTGAACGAAATAATGATTTTACAAACGAGTCGATTTGTTATCCCTGCGATTTTTCACATGGAAGCTTTTCATGAAATGGACGATGGTTAGCGAGAAAATAATTGCGAACAATCTACATTTCCGTGTAGTGAATAAGCACTAAAACGCGGAATGGATGTCTATATCGATGGACGCATATAATCATTAGTGCGATTGTGGTTTCCATCGTTTATTTATGAAAATTCTGACGTCTCGTTTGCTCAATTTGTCGCTTCCATAGCGAACCGTGGTAATCAGAATTAATCTGTCACACTCAAAACTGCAATTTTCATCTACAGAAAAAATGAATTGTTACGTAGAATCTTCTTTGATTTTTTATATCTATATATATATTATAATATTTTACTTATATATTTATTTATATATTACTGTTAAAATTATAATACTTAAAATAGAAATAAAATTTATCTTAGCAATAAAAAGGTTAAAATATTTGGAATTTTTATTTAATTTGTTCTTAGATTTTTTATTTATAAAAAATGAAGATAATCATAAGAAATGTAGGATTGATATATGGATGGAATTATAGCTTCTTATATTAACTACTATTATTTTATTATTATAATTATTACAATTTGCTCTAAAACAAAATCAAATATAAATATTGTGATTTTTATTAAAATACTTTTATAGTATTAAGATTAGAGCAGCTATTTATATGAATACATCAACTAGCAAGAGAAAAATGCCAGATATATATGTATCTATATATAATATATATAGATGTACAATTTTTGTTGGCACATTATAAAGACATAAAAATATTAGCACGATGTACTTCGCGCGGTAAAAGAAAGAAAAAAGTACATGTTGATGACGTCGTGATAAAGTAACTTTCACAGTTTTTTCCCGCAATACTTTCGCTTCCTCCGAACTTCTGATTTAGTGGCTTCACACACGCAGACGAGATATGTGAACCTACGAGTATTCTTGCATCATTTTGCATGTTCTCGGTAAATACAGTTTAACGAAGGGAGTGAGCGATGAGAGAACGATAGACGTTACGTAGGTCGTTTGTTTGGCAAGCACAAACAAGTGTAGGAACACATACCGTTAATTATTCAATTTTCCGAGAGTTATTTATTCTAATTAGCGTGGTGACAAATCGGGAAAAGGCGTCTTTAAAATGTGATAGAGCCAAATTATCTGTTAGAAACTTAGGATAAGATTAAATTTTTAAAGAATTTTGTAGAATCTAGATAAAAATAAACATTTCTGAGAGAAAACGCCTTTATTGCGTAATTAATATTACATTTGCTAGAAAGTGCATGAGGTACATAAGAGTTTCTCTTGTTTCTCCAAAATGTCGAGGGAAATGTTTTAACAGTTATAGTTCCGATCGAATAACGACAGCAGTTAATCATACACGACGTCGAACTTCAACTGTATATTCGTACCCTCTCATCTACTCTACGTATTCACCGAATTACCCAGCTAACTTCTGAATGCGCTGCATTTACATGTCTGTACTTCGCGACGTGTTAATTCTTGCGGATTGCATGGAAATCTGGAACAAAAGAACCGACCGCGAAACATGGGTTTCTCTTCGTTGTTTCCTCTTTGTGCTCTCTTTTTTCCCCTCTCTCTTTGAGTTATCCATCTGCTCCTTGTCTTCTCCAACTCTTCTCTGGAATCTAGGCTGTTACCGTGGCAACACAGGTACGGGACGCTGAAGACTTCACCGAAGGCCACCGGACCGAAGAGGGATGGAAGAAAAGATTCCTTCCTTCTCGCCCTTACAGCTTTCATATGTCTTGCTGTCCTTTTTCAGCCATTTCCTCCCCATCTTTCATCTCCGTCTCGCCGATCAGATGTTCGAAAAAATCAATAAGACTCTCCCTGCTGTCTCGTTCCATCGTCTTCTCTTTCTACGGCACGGTCCTCTTTATTTCTCCCTATTCCTTTCTCTCTCGGCTCCACTTTGCGACACTTTGCGTCACGCATTGAGAGGAGAGCCGCTACAACGAGAGGAAAGTGACACGCGGGGAATAAAGGAGGTAAGATGACTCAGAAGGGTTGAATGCACACGTGGAATGCTTCGTTGAGGCCACCGAGTATCCGGCACAGCTGATCGCACGAACATGTAGGTACTCGATCTGCTCCTGCGCGACCCGACATCTCGAAGGCGAGCATCGATCCTCCGGTCGAAACCTTCCAGCTTGGATACACGTTGCCACGAGCCGTCCTAAGAATATAATAGACAGATTATCTTGATGCCTCGAAAATTGAGATCTGAAATAACACATAATACAGGATGGAAATGAAAGGGATTTCATTTTAAATGTAAACTCGATTTTTCTTTAGTTAAAGATCAGGATGTTCACTACCCGAAAATATTTAGAATTTTCAAGGAGTTTTTTTCTGTATCCTTGAAAATCAGGAATTTTCATGGAATTTTATCGGTATTTAAGAAAATTTTTGAAATTTTATTTTTAAATTTCATATTTCATATTTTGTCTCTTTCCGAAAACATCATTTTTTAATTACTTTTTCTTGTTAATATAAATATATGTAACGATAAGATTAATAAATTTAAAAAAAGCATTTTGATTTCTTATATTTAACGTGAATTCAATAAAGTTATTTGATAAGGATTTCGATAGATTCAAGTAGTTCAGAAATCCAGATAAAGCATACTTATCGTTTATCTCAACCGTACAATAGCGTTGCTCGTTCGACTTTCTGCTGAATTATTTCAGGAACTGAATTCCTCTACAAATAGCATGTTTTGGCGAGCGAACGTAGAAAGCGAATCAAAGTTACAGATTACGCGTCCGGAAAAAAGACAAAGAGAAACCTATAACGCTAATGGATAAATCTGTTTCCTGGCGAAATTAGGGTAATTAACAGACCAACCCAAAGGAGTGAGTCAATGAGCGCGAAGAGAGTTGTAACTTTAAATCCGGTTCACTCTCCGGTGCTATTTACCGCCGTTGTACATTGTAATAAACACGATTCTGTGTACGGGGACCGTACATAGTTATCTTATACTACAACCGCGTTGTGTATCATGACTAACTGAAAGATACACGTTATATTCTCCGCCCAGTGTACGGTAATATTACCGCCTTCAGGAACGAACTGTGCTCCGCAGTAGTCCTCGGTAGTTGATAGCGGTTGTCTGACGGACTGATGCGCTTAATTCCCACGGGCAGCAATGGGAAAGAAGCTATGCTTGACAAACCGGCTACCGTTTTATTGGGTGTCCCAGAACTGTCGGAGGGTGGTCGCGCGGCATTATTTCTTGCAAAGTTTTGACGCAAATTATCCTTAATAAAATATTTCTCGAATTGGAAGCTGAAAACTATAGTCAGATATGAATTAAGCTCTGTCTTTGCAAAAAAATATTATGTCACTGTCTTAAATTGAATTTTCTTTTAAATAAATTCTAATTTGATGTCTGAAATACGAATTAATGAAATTTAGAAAGTTGAGAGAAACGATAGCTTGTATTATTTTTTTCTCTGTGTAACTAGTTATAAGTTGTGCGACCAGAAAAGTTAGAATTATATTAATTAGAAAGAGGACTCGAAATTTTCATTTATTTTGAACTTTTGTTATAGATTTTTCAAAAATAAAAAAATGGAAACTGATCCCAAATACGCAGATAATTTTTTTTTAAGATTTTTCTATCATGATTTAGCCAGACGTTTATTTACACAACTTGTATATTATTAAGCGCTTTAAATCCTATTATTTTTGTTGAGTCTACCTTTCACTCGATGACGACTTTGTATATTCAAGGAAATATTCTATTGACTCACTTATCATCTTCTGTCTTAACAGCTATTAGTAGGATGACTTGTGCTATTGGTCCCGTTAGTCAATTTTATATAATTATTTTAACTGCGGTCAAATATCCAATTTGATTTACGCAAGTGTAATTTCGTCATTTTTAGAATGAGAAAATTGAAATTGGTAATTTGAAATTCTTTGAACAGTTAGGCTTTGATGATAAAATTAATAAATATTACGATAAATATTTGAAAAATACAATTTCTGTTTTATATTTTTATATTAAATGCTAAATTAATTTTTATCTTTTTTTAAATAATTCAAAAGATAGCTGTATGTCTTCATACTAATTGTATATTAAAAAAAAGATGAGATATGCATAAATATTATTAGCTTATTCAGATTATATCATTCCTTTGTAATTACAATATTTCTAATGGCGTAATGAAAATCTAACTGCACCTTTCTGTATACAAGATTTTTTTATGCGATCAGTCTAAATAAAATTAATAATAGTACAACCTGGAATACAATTTTAAAAATAAATAAATTTTTATTCAATATTATTTAAGATATTTATTTATTCAAAATATTTAAAATCAAAATTTACTATTAATATTACGATTAACATCAAAATAATTTTTTAATTAATATTACTTAATTTTTTATATTTTTGTGTATTTTTTATATTGTGTGCAGTGCTTATTTATATAATATATATGATGATAAAATTTTTCTTTAGTTAAAGTACATATTTATCCGAAAATACTTAGAATTTTCAAGGAATTTCTTCTATATCCTTAAAAATCAAGAATTTTCGATATTTCTTGAAATTTTAGACCTTTTTCTATTTTAGAAAAAATAATATTTTCTTTTTAAAATTTTTTTTAAGTATATAAATGTAAATAAGATTATCGTTTTATATCTTTCATTTGTGACTGCATTCTTTTATACCATTATTGTATTATTTTATAAAATAACATATACGTTATTCTAAATGAATAATATAATTTACGTCTTTGTAAAAGATACAAAAAATGTTGTCGCATTTATGTAAGTAATATCATGATATCAAGCTCGTTGTGACGCCGTTAATTTGAAATCATAAATTCATTTATCGTCTTTTGAACAAGCAATATAATTCGCATCTCCAGTCATTGATTGCGACAGAAAATGTATTGTCAAATCATATCTTCATTTGTGCAAATCATATCTTCATATCGAGTTCTTTCACCGATAAAACTAATCTAAAATCGTTTATCTCTGGAAATCAACATGTTTTGACGTATTCTCGTTCTTTTATGTTGCAGGTCAGTATGCTCTGATGCCGGAAAGAATCGTCCATGAAATGGGTAAATAATATATTTAAACGAATTATCGCTTGAACGATCTTTATACAAAAGAAGGCAAATATTAGTTTTAATTTGCTTTTAAGTTGAAGATACTTTAGAAATATTTTTAAATATATAATGTAGGAGTGTGTTAATCATTTTTTAGAATACTATTTATTGAATTATATTAGATATTTTATAGTTGAGAAGATTCGATTACGCGAGCGTGACGCAAAAACTTCATCCGCGCATTTTACAACGTGCAATGAAGCGTCTTACATCACATTAACGGCAATCCCTTAACATTTTACGGTTGGTCACATCGCGGTTTTCTATTCGGCAATGCGCGGCAGTGATTAGTTTCCGATGGCGATTGTCAGGCAAGCGAATGGAATGAAGGGTCTAGTGCACATAAAAACAATAAGTCCACCTAAGAAAACGTGTTACAAGAGATAATAGATGTATAAAATAGAGTATTAAACTACAATAGCGCGAGTAACTTTGCTTCACATCGAATGATAAGAACAAAAAGCAGCAGTTTAATATAGTGCCATTTGCGCGAAAGTTGCATTTTCCTCCTTTTGAGGAACAAAAGATTTCGCGAAAGTACATAATGTGAAGTCCGGGGACCGCATTGTAATACTTCTTTACGGTGCTGAAAAGAAAGGAAAAAGAAGAAAAAGACATAACAAAAAGGTATAACAGAAAAAGAAACAACACAGAAGTTGTTCTAATTTATATTAACAATTTATTTAATATGTAAGGAATTATTTGGTAGCTGCTTTTCTTTGGAATTCACGAAATTATGTTTGATTATTTTCCCAATGCTAAATAATTTAGGAAGCTTTCTTCGCTGTAGCGCGGCACGTTATCACTTTCGTTGTTTAGCTTTATTTTCTTTTCTCTAAATGTATAAATTATCCATTTTAATTCAGTTTCATATATTCTATTTCGCGTATATTTTTCTCTATAAATAAATGGACCACGAGAAATTTGTCTTCGAACCATTTTGAGCTTTCCGCTATTGCATACATCAGAGCCTGTAATTCACTCTAAGAACACGATCGAGCAAAGCCAAGGTGATAGTCACGTCCGGTTAAATTATGTAAACTTGCATAATCTTTCGACTGCACGCCTGGTCGTGTCCTCCCAACGATATTTGGTTAACCCTTTCGCTGCAATATTAACCCTATAAAGTTCAAGCATAACATAAAAGCATCGTTTTTATTTCTAGTGATTTTAATATGTACATATTAATTTTTATGCATATTTATTAATGGAAAATTTTTACATTTGAACAAATATAATAATGGTAGGCACAAAATATATCCAAACAGCAAAAAAGAATTGAATATCATGAACGTTATTTAGGTATAATATATGAAAACGATTGCGAATATATTTCCTATTAAAAATTTATGTATTATTAGTATTATTGTGTTGCTTTATTTTCTGTTGGAGATATCTAGAAATTTAAAAGAAGTAAACCCGATAAGATCGTACTCCGATTATGACATATTGCGACTGATTGCTCGCTTTTGTTACGCTCTCTTGAGTTCAAACTCCAAAAAAAAAAACGTTTCGTCTCTTGACATTTTTTTCTGATAATTTACCCGAAACTATTAATTTCGATTCTACTTTGTATTTGTACTTTTCATGGTTCGCGTTCACTGCAATTAGAGAACGGTACTTTTGAGCGGGTCAATGCATCCGTTCGAGATCGTCGAGCGTGCTCAGAAACAAAGGAGTCAGGTTTCACGCTTTTGCGCCAATGTTTCCGGAATAACGTTTTCGCAGCGCATGCATTAACTTTTTACTTCCCTTGACAGGCAGGGTGTTCCACTACTCTACTTGATCCTTTTTACGCAAAAGAATTTTCCTTAGAGGGAATGGAATTTTCTTAAAACGGTGGTAAAAGTTGTCTCATCCATAACAGAATTAGGAAATATATAGAAAGATTTCGAATTGAGATAAATAAAAGTAGGATTTTTATCATTTATTTGATTTTTAGTTGAACTTTTAATTTGACGTTTGCTTAGAAAGATATTCAATGTTGGAGAATTTAACGAGATAGGTTAATCAAATATTTATTAAAGAAAGATGAGCAGGAAATAGGTCAAAAAATGACCGCAGTCCGGGGGTATGAATGTCTGGATGACGTTGTAAATTGAAACGTAAGATTCTTTTTTCAATCCTCAGGAGCTATCTTCTCTTTAACAAAGAAACTGTTACGTTCTAAACTATTATAATCAACAGAAATATTTTTTAACAATTTTCAAAAAATCGACACATTGATAATTTAATTGTTATTAAAGCAGTCAACTCTTTTTATGGAGCTTATCATTAGAATCTAGTAAACTGCTTAAATTTTTGTAGAACTAGAACTTGAGAAGGAGAAAGAGAAAGAGAGAAAGAGAGAGAGAGAGAGACACCGAGACATTCATTAAGCTGCGGTTTAAATTTAACTAACTGGTGAAACTGGGTTTAATAGTCTAACGGTCATCGTTAGAAGTATTTTGCTTAATTATTTCAACCCGCTATTACGGTTAGACCGCTATTATGACTGGTCGCTGTGAAATCACGAGATAAACATCAAGCAGTGTGTAAGCAAATTTATGCCTATGCAAATCATCGAGTCTAATTCGAGTAAATCATAAATATCGAATCGAACGCAGTTTAACTATCATAACTAGAATACGTTGGCATTATCGACGTCCCCGCGGTACCGAATGGCTCTCTTTGTGAGAGCTTCGTGATCAAACAAAGGTTTTACAATCAAAGGATTTGCGTATCCAGACTTGAATGCGGCTTATTTAAACAGATTAACCAGATTAATATTGCTTGTATCACAACTCGCGTGATGGTGGACATTATTGAATGCGGTTGCTGTGCACGTTATCAGACGGGACCTGCATTAAGACCGGATAACGTATGCTGGATAAAGAATAGTGCGGTCGCGACCCCACCCACGAGATTCCCGTTAAAGAAGCATTAAGCAATTCCCACCGGGTCGCACATCGGAAGCGATCTCTCGCAATCATGCTTGATTCCATTATCAATCCGTTATTTTGTTGCGTTAGAAATATTCCAAGTATACTTACAATTAGTCTAATATTTATCTTCAGACTCTCCTTATGGGATTATAATGAATTTCCAAAAATACTCCCACAAGAATTTCTAGATAATTTCTAAATAAAAAGAAAAATGTCTGGTTGGATTAATTAAAATTCTAGTTCTAGAAAATGGACGAATTCGAATTTTCCAGTTAAATCTGCTGGAATTCTGGATTTCACGGAAAGAATAATTTTGCTGAAGTGTTTAAAAAATTTAGCCAGATATTCAGATCGTTGAGATAATTATGTAGGACGCACAGAGTCGCGATTGCAAGTATTTAAGCTGCAATTGCGTTCAGGGTATTGATATCCGTGTCTTCGATAAATCCGATAGCATGGAAAGCACACCGGTCATTCGGAACAGGAATATCCTAGTCAGTAACTTGTGCGCGGCCGCGTGGCAGTGCACGTGAATGTGGGTTAGAATGCAGCAGGGTAACCAAGCCACGACGAGCGCAAGCAAGCAGGCAAGCAGCTGACGCGGTAGAATCAATATTCTCACGTGTACGCGTCTACATATAGTACACGCACGAGCCAAACCCGCGTTCGCAAACGACGTATACATGATGACCCGAGAAAGGTGGCGATCATTAGCAGCAACGACGATCAAAGTAATTTCGAGTTTCAGAGTGCGATGTAACCGATATTGGTTACATCCTCCTTCCTCAACGATCACATTACGGATATCAAATACGTAGTAATTACTCTTAAGTAATAATTATGACCGATTTCGTAACAAATATTACAGTTACGTAACAAATATTTCGTAACAAATGTTAGAGTTAGTTTATATCACCGTGTTACGTAATCATCTTTATTGATCTTTGCCTTTTGACAAATTTCGGATTTACTTTTTTTTTTTTTGAAAGAGATATTTAATTTAGAGATCCTTTTTTCTGATCAATTCTTTGAATATTCTTTTACTTATTTGAATGATTTAAAAAAAAATGTTGGGCTAGATTATCATTGTAATTTTCTGTTTACAATCATATTTTTACTCCTTCCGTTTATTTCAAATTTTTTTTTATTATTTTAGGCTGTCAAAAAAATGTGAAAAAAAATTTTAAAGTTATACTTTTTAACATCTCTATTACAGTACCAAATAGTTTTTACATTAAGTTCTCCTCTTTATTTCGAAAAAATTTAAAATTTCGCTTCTATTAAAAAAGATTCAAATTGTAGACGGGGAATTAAATTGGTGATAAAAATAAATACATGTCTATTATATCTTGTCAACTTTAATATTTCTGGGAACATATTATCAATTCGGAGTACATGATTATCGACATTTATACAAAAAGAAATCGATGTGCTACTGCTACGTTATTTTGAACATATGTTGAAATGAATTAATTTCGTTCGGCTTTACGCGAATCATTTTTATCTATCGGAAGTCATTGGAATTTGCTTTACGATAAAAGATTTATCAATTTTTTTTACCGGGAAACGCGTTCATCGAAATACGCCGCGTTCGATGTATCACTAGCCACATGGTCATCGAGATAAGAAATCGCAATCTTTTCTCACCCTGCTTGAGCAAGTAAATAAAAAATATCATATCCTTCGCGATAATCGCTATCGTTCTCTTGCAATTAAGTTGACTGCCACAATTAGATAACTTTGTCTCCGACGCTTTTTTTTATATCAATATATTCTTGTAATATATTATTTATAATATGTTTATTCTCCATTAAAACTTAATAAAATTTTTCTCTTTCTAAAAAAATCGAGTCGACGAAAAGCTGGATCTTTTTATAGATCGTTACATCGAAGGAACGGTTTTACTAAAGTACTTAAAAATTTAGCTATAAATACAGATCTGAAAATAATTTCATTAGATCATCAAAATAATTATGTAGAATGTTCAAGCTGTTAAAATATGGAAACATTTACAGTATTGCTCATTGTACTTGAGCGTCCTACGCAATCATTTTGATAGTTCAACAAAATTGTTTTCAGATCCGTATCTATTTTTAAATATTTCAGCAAAATTATTCATGCAATTACGAATTAACTCCTATTCAGCGGTCAACGAGTTAAAGTTCGTCCAATGTATTTTGTGAATATTATGAAACGCAACATAGTACAATTATTCTTACAGCTGGTGTCGCAGAAAGCGAATTTTTAAACACAATACAATTATCGAAAAATCAAGTGATTCCTCAGGTATATATTTTCCTTTTTAGAAACGTGCGACGTCAATCCATCATAATGCAATATAATTTTTCAATTAATACTCGTTTCTACAGCATGAAACACGTTTGCCTATCTAATTTGTCCGCATTTATCTATCGCGGCTCGGATAATTGCCTTTCATTGGAGATGACTGATCGATGAAATTCTCTCGGCACACCCGCTCGTCATCGGAGTCGCTAATTTTTAGAAAGCGCGACCGAAGCGGGCCCTTCACGTTTGACCTCTTTCGCGACTCGGCGCGTTCGGCGCGTTCGGCGCGTTCGGCTCCCCGCGATAAATCACGCCTCGACCGCCGCGCCGACCGTGTGTACCGGATCCGCGACGTTTACTTTCAAATCTCGCGGCCAGCCTAGGAGGAAAGAGGGAGAGACGGAGAAACGAAAGAGGACGGACAAAGGGGGAACTCGTCTTGACGGAAGAAAGTCCCCGAGTGGTTTGGCTCGACGGCGAACGCCTAGATGCATTTATCGGACCTCGCGCCATCGCGCGCGCAATATAGGTGTCCGCTCGTCCGCGCGCCACCATTGGACCATGACCAGTGACAGTGGGGAACGAAAACGCGGAGCGATTGGTAGCCGCGCGTCGGCGCCGACGGAAGCGGCCGCGAGAGGGTCGCTCGCGAGAGACCAGGTTCCGCATCGGCGCTCAGATGGTCGAGAACCGTGCACCCTGTCGCGTCATCGCCTCGCGAGTAAGCTTTCGTTTACCGCGATCCGAAACTGTTCCTCGTTCCTTTTGATCAGCGTGAAAAGAAACTGGATCCTAAGTACTCGTAGACACATTGGAGTTGTACGAAGGTGGCATTGAATTTGTGACACGTGACTGTGCGCGGAAGCTTCTAGAGAACGTGACCTATTCATTGAAAGAGAGGGAAGGAGAGGTGAAAGAGAGGAAGATCAGACGCAGATCAGGTGACAGGAGTCCATCGTGCTTTCGGGCCTCTTCGTCATCCCTCGGGGACGAATCTCCCTCTTTTCTCTACGCCCTGTGCCAAAGAAGAAATCGGAGTAGTCGCCGCTTGGCACTTGCGCGGTCCGTTTCGGTACGTTCTCGGTCCTCTCGCTTTCTACGCTATAGGATTCTTTCTCTCTCTCTCTCTCTCTCTCTCTCTCTCTCTCTCTCGGTAAGATTTACGAGAGATGAGGTGACTTTCGGTATCGAACGGAAAGAACACTGTGTGTGTGTGTGTGTGGTGCGCGCGCGCGTGTTTTGAGAGAGGAAGAAGGAGAAAGAAAAACATCTCCGGAGCGCGTGCATCTTTGAGAGTAGCTCGGGTATAGTTCGACGTGTGCATCGCGAAAGTTATTTCGACACGAGTGCGCCGTCTGACACTGACTGCACCGCGGGAAGCGCTAAAATTGGATATCTCTGCCGCGCCGAGCTCGCACAGCTGACCGCGCGGTCGAACCGGACGATGCGCCTCGTCGTGAGATCATCCCGCAAACGATAACGACGAAGGTAAGATGAGTCTCTGTCTCTCTCTCTCTCTCTCTCTCTCTCTCTCTCTCTCTTTCTCCCTCCGTCGCGTTTCTCTCGTGCCAGGTAAATACCGCATGTTTTGACGACGTTAATTAGAGGCGACCACCGAAATGTCGAGCGCTCTGCTTGCGCAAAGTGAAACGCGTTTGGCATGGATATTTACACCTGATGGACTCTATTTTGGTTCGCTGAATATCGATCTTTGTATACTCTGGCATCGACGCTTTATTACACTTGACACACTCGTTTATGTAAATATTTTATCTGTGCGGAAGACATTCCGACATTGAAATATTGTCTCTTGAAAGGAGTCGTATAAGTTCTCTTCAATTAATTTATGATTACTTTTACTTTCAATAAATTATATACTTTGCTGAACTGAATTATATACTTTCCCTGAATAATTTGATAATTATTTAGTATTGATAATACTTTTTGAGGCTTTATCTTGGGATTCTTACACTACATTGTGAAATAATTTTACTTTGGAATTCTTACATATTCTCAATTAATTTTCATGACTAATAACGTTTCGTTGTGATACTCATAATATTTAGATGAATAATATTAATACTGTTTTTAAATAACATTTCTAATTCGAATTTTTTAAGTTCTTCATTTAAAGATAGATTTGTTATTTAAAGGTACTTAATCACATTATTTATCAAGTCGTTCACATAATTTACTATTTAAGTTGTTCATTCGCATCAATAACTTGTTATTATTGTAGAAAATAATTGTCATTAATAATATAGATCATTATCTTCAAATTTTTATCAGAGCTCTTAATAATTTCGTCCCCCTCGTTAGAATTCTTAGTTTAGTTGTTCAGTTAACGCGGATGCGATAATCATATCGACATTATCGCACTTATTCTCACGTCCATTATAGAAAAAAATGTGGCACATTTCACGAAGTCAATTTCCATCGCGCGTGCACGTGAAAAAGCTAATGCACCTGGTATGTATTATGCGTCTCGGTTCTGCATAACGACGCAACGGCTTAGTTCCGAGTGACGTAAGATATTTCTGCTTATGGTAAGACAGAAAAGAAATACCTGACGGCACTAATATTATTCGTTAAAGTTTCTAATGAGTATGAGAGAAGTGTGTACTCCTTCCTAGCTATTATGTAAACATTCAAAGACGAACACGCATGTTGTTCGTAGATCCTTGAAGGTAGATCAAATCCATAGATACCGCGATTATGTATGTTACTCCGTTATGCGAACTACATTCCAATGAACGAAGTATGACGATAAATCTTGTAAAGTGCACAGGTGCCTTCTTCGGGAAATACAATTAGCGATAACTTATTATTGCTAATAAAAATGATAATTTTTTAAGATAAAATTATCAGGTGAGCGAACACGGAAATTATTCTAAATAGGCAAGAAGCTTACGTTATATTTTATTATTATTCTATCTGTTAGGAATATCTGAAATTGATTGATCAAAAATCTTACGATAAAAAAACTGCTTGTGCAATGTAATTCAATGCTGTATGATATCGAATTGATTTCTCACTTTTTGTTATAGAAAAAAATATAATATAGACCTGAATAATGTCGATTTCTGTTGTAAAGAAAACGTACATTCTAATTCGGTCACGAAATATGAATTTTCACGATTCAATCGTCAGTCTGTTTATCTCGGCTTCGCGCCAAGATCTCGTACGCTTTCGATTTACAAAATATGTATGACTTGTGATCATCGTGTGTTCTGATTTCTCTCTCGGACATTGGTTTCACTCCCTCGCGATATGCGCTTTCCCAACAGAACGATTATCGAACGAACGTCGCGCATTCTTTGCAATTCTTATCATCGCGAGGAAAAACGTGATACGAACCGCACTGGATTTTTCCGAACTTTAAAATATTTCCTTGTGAATCCATCATCAAAAAAAAAAATATTAACTTTGTTTAGTCGAATTTTTAATTCTTTACTGAAAGATATACCTACTAAATTTTAATAAATCATTTGAATAGTGCCAACTAAATATTTATTAAATATAACGATATATTTATTTGACTTGTCTATTTACAAGACTCGTCAATTTGATTTAATTATCATTTCATTTTATTGATTTAGTAAATATTTATTTACTGTAAGTAAATGTTTAATTGGCATTATTCAATGAAATATTTATTAAAATTAGGAATATTTTTTTCTTAATATGGCAATTTTTATTTGTAAAAGGTTATTAGAAATATTATCACAACACGGATATGCATAATGCAGAACACAATTTGTTATGGTTAAACTTGAAGGAATTCAAGAGGCATCAATTCAAGAGAATGTGCTTCTTCCTATTGTACGCAACAAATAAATGAATATTTCTGGAAATTTTGCGAATTTCATTGAAATTTGACTCTAAGTTTTATTAGTTCCTGATGAATCGCGTCGTCAACCGTTGCAAAACGCAGGTCACGCACTCGATGATTACGAAGCGGGCATTATCCTCGATCGGGATCGGCGTACGTTCCCTTCTGCTATGCCTTTCTTCGGTGGGAATTGCTGCTTCGAGATTTTAAAGCCGTTGCTACAGAGGTTCCCAAATTGTTCCGACTTCAAGTTTTTTTATGTTGCTGCCAAAAATTTAAAAATTAAATTTTGTTACAAACACATTTACAATTATTCCAATCAAGAAAAGATCTTATTTATTACAATCGAATTTTTTCAGAAAGTAAATTAATTTGAATTATGATTTTTTTTGTACAAGACATAAACAATACATTTATATTATATATATTTTATATAAATATGTACATTGAATTTTTTTCTGATTTTTAATTTGAGAAATGTATATTAAAATTTTCCATTTTTCTTTTGACATTTTTTGTGGCGTTTAGTTTGAGAACCAATGCGTTGCTAGGTGAAAGATCACAATACGAGCGGTCGAGCCAGCGAGCGAGCGAGTAGTCGAGTGACTCAGAGTCCGAGTATCCGTGGCACAGAAACTCGTGACGGCCATTGTGATCACCTTTCTTTCATCGAGTTTCACAATCTACTCATGGAATTCGTAATATCGACCGTGACGTATGAGAGTTTGGCGTTACATTGTTAAAAACGAGACAGTCTCGTCATTAATATAACTTGGAGATCGTTCATGCTCAATGTTGCTACCGATTCAAGGTATTGATAGCATGAGTAGCCTCCCGCAGGGATGACTGATTCGCGTGATCATTTAGACTTAGCGAACCTATAGATATAAGCTCAATATACTTCACATACATTCATTCACTCCATACACTTGTACTTGTACTCTTGTGGATGATAACGCAATAAACATTAGAGGAAAATTCGTAGATATACAGTTGAAAAATTTGTGTTAAATTTAACACAAGAATATGTTAGGAAGCAATACAAATATTATGTAAAAAATTAACATAAAAAAAACGTAATACTGACAAAATTTTTAAGCAATTTTATTTTTTTCATAAAAAATAATATTTAAGTATCTAGATAGAATATAATATTTATATATGTAATTATTATTTGAACCACTTAATTTTTTCTTTGAGCTATATTTCTTATTTTATATTGTGAAAAATTAGTGAAAAATTTAGACTTTTTATTTTAAATATAAAAGTTGAGTATTGATTTTCTGTGAAAAATGAATAAACTACGAAAATCTCTATAAAAACTCAAAGTAAGATTTACTCCAATTTTTTTAATCTTTCTTCTAATAACATATCATCTCGAATGTTGACGTGCATTTTTGTTTTAGACATTTGATTCTCCTTTCGCGTTCTTTGTTACACAGCATCTCTCAAAGTATCTCGACCTAAATAACAGACTGATCCGAAAAAGGGAGAACGATAAGAATGACGGCACAAGATCTGCTTGGATCCCATCCCTCGTACAAACTCTGATGTTTTTTCCATGCACGCAGGTTACGTTTGACCCAAATACGGAATTGTGCCTGTCTTGCTGCCGGAAGTTACCGTACAGCGATATCGTTATCGGGGAGATGTCGTCGTGACGGTATAAAAGACAGGGATATCGATAACGCTGCTGTCAAGCTACTGCAAGTAACGTGGCGTGAGTGCCACTTCCATTTTCGCTGGGAGTAAGTTGGCTTTTTCGGTGTGCGTGCGTAATGAACTTCTGGAACAACGATTCCTTGACAGCACAGGCTTGATTCCTAGATACTATCACTGTGTGCAAGGGACATGACGAATGTAAATGTGTGACAGGGATGATAGGGTACAGCGCTATAGGGAATCAGTTTGCTCAGCATGTATGAAATTATAAGATGTATTTATCGGGAAATTGATGACTGGACGTAGCAGTTATTGTTTGTGTAAAAAAAATAAAAACAGAATATTGTCAAAAAAATAATTTTATTAATTTCTCTGTTAAATATATTAAACGAAGAAAAGACATTCTTTATTTTATTTGCTTTACTCTTTAATGATTTTATAAATGGCAGTTTATTGATTTTTTATAGAGCTTTATTTACTCTTTCTATAAAATATAGAGTTTTGCTTAACGAGAAATTATTTCGATAAAGTATTCATAATCTTTTTTGTGCCTCCAATTTCGAGTCTGAGACAGGTTGAATATAAAGAATTCTGAATTAAAGCGAACCAAGCCTATAATTTCAAGATTTACTTTGGATGAGGTTTTGCATACTTAAAATGGATCGTACACACAAATTATGGACTTAATCTCCGATCAGAGTATGAATGCCTCATACATAAAGTATCGCGTGAAAATGATGAACCAATAAATCAAGTAAATATTTTGCAAAATATTTACTTATATCCGAAATATATAGACTGTAAAAGCTGTCAGCGATTATTTTTGAATAGAGAGCCAGTTTACGTATTTTCAAATATTAAAAAAAAATTTTTTACGTGAAGAAGATTGGAAATCATTAGACTATTTTTATCGCAAAATACTACTGCATGATGATTTCCGTGAAAATTTTCTAAGACGATCGATATGAAATCCGTAAATCAACAGCGCATGCAATTTTATAGGAATAACTTCAGTTAATGGAATACCGATTTTAAGACGAATGGCTCAAAAGTAACACACAAAAGCTACAAATTGATCAGCGTGTTCATCGCAGGTAGAGATGATGAAACACTTCTTGAACGAAACACAATAAGTATTTACATTAAAATTATCCGAGGAATTTTTTATCCGAGGTTATTGTAGAAAATACAGAAAAAATAATTAAGAATAATATTCTTTTAATTAATTTTTTACATACACAGAATGCTTTTTTTATTTGACAAAAAGATGATAATAGAATTAAAAATGAGACAGATATTAAATCAACAATAATATATCTATACAGTAGAAAAGAAACAAACTAATTTTCGTTTATGTCCTACATATTATCGAATTTTTTACATTAAATAAAATTAAGTTAGATTTCCAGCTTTATAATTTTAAAACACTTATATTAGGCCATCTTCAGTATATAAATGGCCTAATATAAGGCCGAAATGTCTATTTAACATTTAAAATTTGTGTAATTCGATTATAATTTTTGTAATCAACTATAACTCGCTTAAATACTACTCGCTAAGGATATCTTGCGTTCGTGGTGTATGCTCTTTATTTTTTCGTTTTTAAATTTCGATCACGTATTGACATTTATTGTTTATAATTTTTACTTCTGTAATGTTTCATTGATTTTCTTTCATTGAACTTTATTTGTCGAGAGGAGAATAGCGGATTGTAACTGCTTCAACACCGCAAACTGGTGCCTCAGAAACAGGTAAAAGCATGTAAACAGGTTCTTTGTTGATTTACGCGCAATGAAATACACAGCGTGAAAGCACAAGCGACTGATCGTTAGTCGGACATCTCAGAGTTCGATACGACTGTTCCCCGAAACGATTTTGTCTAAAAATACACTGACCTCACGTACAAATTGATTTTATGTATGAATCACAAGTAGAAAAGTTTCTGAATAGATAATGCTCAATTTGATCCATTTGCTAATAGCTTCTACTCGCTGTCCATTAATCTTTAAGTAGATTATATATTTTTATCATTTTATTATATCATACCTCACTTATCATCCTATCATATTTACGGTATTAAAATAAAATGACATTCTTTACTGTATATATTATTAATTTGCTGCTACAAATAACTTCCTCTTTTACTTCTTCAGACTTTTTATTTTTGTAATATACGTATAGAAACTTAAAAATATCAAGTGTTTTATATATATATTAGGTGTTGGAATTAATTCGTAGCGTTTTACAAGTGATGGGAAGTACTTTCATTAATGTATTTTTTAATGCTCATGTGAAATAAATAACATTCTTTCATTAAAAACGCTACGAATTAATTCCAACACCTAATATATATATAAAACACTTGATATTTTTAAGTTTCTCTACGTATATTA